>CAKNXH010001617.1:0-48804 GCA_932178445.1 Andricus quercusramuli
GAGTGAAAAAAAGTGGATTTTTTCGTTTTTTTTTGTTTATCTTCGTTAAAAAATTTGTTCTATGATCAGCGTTGTCAGAAATTATGCCCGGGCGTAGTTGAAAGCAAATCAAAATTATGGCATTGTTAAGTTAATTATTATAAATAGAAATAACTCAACAAATAGTCTGCACTATGGATTCTTAGTTTGCGAAGTAAATTTTCGCATTAAAATTACTTATTTTCATCGAGAAAATAATACCCAATAATAAAAATTTGACATATGATATTTTTTATTAATTTTATAAACAAATTATATAAACAAATTATATAAACAAATTATATAAACAAATGCCCAGTGTGGACAATTAGAGGCCGAAAGGAATTGCCTTTAAATGTTAAATGCCTTTAAATATTCACACTGGGCATTTGTTTATATAAATTTTTTATAAAATTATTTAAAAATAACGGATGATACTTTTCCATAATTTAATATCACTGGCAATATAATTTGAAGAAAATTGAGAGAAAAAACGATTTCTTTCTTCCTTTAAATGTCCACACTATGCATTTGTTTATATAATTTGTTTATAAAAATGATAAAAAGTATTGAAAGATGAGTCCACAAAATTAAACATCACTATCGACATAACTTGAGGAAAATTAGGAGAAAAAAATAATTTTTTCCAAGCTTCAAATGCCCAAGTTGTAAATTTGATTATATAAATTGTTTATAACATTATTTAAAAAAAATTGAATGATAATTTCCCATCATTAAACATCACTGGTGACATCATTTGAGGAAAATTAGAAGAAAAATATTTCTTTCTGCCGTTAAATGTCCACACTAGGCATTTGTTGATATAATTTGTCCATAAAAATAATAAACAATATTGATAGATGATTGTCCATCAGTAAACATCACTGGCGATATAATTTGATAAAAATTAAGAGTAAAAAACATTTCTTTCTGCCTTTAATTATCCACACTAGGCATTTGCTTATATAACTTGTTTATAAAAGTAGGGGAAAGGGGAGTTGTGGGCCGTGGGGAGTTGTGGGCCACCTCAATCCCTGCTATGTTGTGGGTGGTAGGACTGCTTTAATTACTGCCAAAAGACTCTTTTCGTGTGAGCTCACTCTGTGAACTCGACTCATAGTCTCAACACGCGTAGTTGATATTTTGACATTGTTGATTAAAGAAATCAAAATAAAAGTTTGTGTACAACTCAAGTGGTTGATATTCGAAGTCCCGTTGTGCAGCATATTTCAAAGGTAAATTAGTACAAAATATTCCTTGAGCAATTGGCTTTAAATTCAATCCAACAATTTCGGTAAAACATTCATTGTGTGTATGGCAATTCGATCATTTCGTGAATGTCGGCTGTGGGGAGTTGTGGTCCACCATTAGTGGGGAGTCGTGGGCCAAACGTTCTTAATGCGTATTTCAATTTTTCAAGTGAAACTTCTTTTTTCTTGTTCTGAAAAGTGAGGTTAGAGAGAATTTAGAATGCCAATTGTGTTAGATATCATCGATACCTTTACTTCATACATTAACGAGTTATCCTTTGAACGTATTAAATGTGCCAACATGAGGACCGGATATTACACTAGCATACATTGTGAATCAGAATAATTTTTTTTTCAACTTTTTAAAACCTTTAAATTTTATTTACTGCAAAATTAATAAACATAAACTACTGGAATATGCCATTTTCTTTTATTTTTTTATGGCCCACAACTCCCCACCAAAATCACAAATATCGATTTTTATAAGATTCACGTCATCCTAAATATTTCTCGCGCATTAACGAATTTTATTGAGTGTGGTCTCCAGTTGATGTATTGAGAAGCTTACTACAAATACCGGTTCATACATTGACAATTTATCGGTTTCAGAGAAGTTATGTCTTGAAAACAAAGCGTGGCCCACAACTCCCCACTCTCCCTAATAAAGAATATCGGATGCCAAATTTGTATGATCGGGTATTATTTTTTTCGATCAATGCAATTAATGTTAACGCAAAAATTTACTTTACAATCAAAGAATCCATAGTGTCGACTATTTGTTGACTTAATTTGTTTATAACAATTAACTTGACAATGTCATAATTTTTTTGCTTTTTTTTGCTGAATTTTTCTTTAAAAAATTCAAAATCAGTTAAGAATTGCCAGCTACTGAAACTCATTGTTTTGATTTCATCCTACTGTGCGTCTGAAGCGTAATTAACGATTCGCCAGAGTGAGGTGGGCGCTCTTCAAAGTTCAGATAATAACCGCGCAGCACTGAATCTCAATTTAGCGATTCGATGAGACACCTTAACTTCCCTCGGATGTGATGATTGTCTCTGTGGAACTACTGTCCTGCACGATTTCCTCCTCGCGATTTTCATTAAGGACACCTCTCGTATAATTAATTTACAGGGTTGACATAAAACCCCAATCCATTCCTGCCCCAACCCAGGAACCGACCAACCCACACATATTCTGATTACCTAATTTCGACTTAATTTCATTCCGAAACGAATCCATTACTGGCTTCATAAATAATGATTGAAATTCAAATACTTTTTCCATGAATAACTAATTTCTTGTTCTCCTATCTGGGTGTCACTCCCAATCAGTGATGATGAATAACTAGTTTTCTTTAACTAGTTACTTTTCTCTGGTAATGTAAATTTTGCCATATAGAAAGTTTCAAATTTTTGAATCTCATTTTTTTTTTTAATTTAAAAAGAATTTTGAAAAATTTCAAGAGATTAAGGTAATTTTCTTAAGATTCCTGGGAAAGTTTCAGGTGATTTCTTATCTTGAAGAATTAATTTTTAAAGAACATTTGAAAATATATTTTTCCAAAGATTTTAAAATCAATATTACAGAATTTTAGAGAAAATTTGACTTAGTTTGAGCGATACTTAAAACTTTTGAAACAATTAATTGATTTTATTAAATTTAAAAAGATTGTATACAACTGAAAAAAATCTATATTTTTAAAGGTGTTGAAATCTTTCGCCTGATTTAAATGATAAAAAAATTGTCTCAAGATTCCTGGGAAAATCTTTGCTGATTTTTTAATTTAAAAAATTAGTTTTAAGATCAAATTTTCAAAAATATCTGAAAATTGAAAAGAAATTTAAACCTCTTTTACAAAATCTAGAAGATTCAAATGCAATTTTTTTCAATTTTCGAGAATCTTCTTTAAATTGTAGTAAGAATTTGAATAATTTTGAAAGATATTTCGAACTTTTTGAAATATTCATGAACATTCGAAACTAATTTGAATCTTGAGAAGATTTCAAACGATTGAAAGAAATGTAAATTTTCGAAGAATTTGAAATAAAGCTTTCAAGTTTTTAAAAGGATTTTGCATGATTGCAATAATGATTTTTTTGAAAGATTCCTGAGAGACCTTAAGCTGATTTTTCATTTTGGAAGAATAAATTTTAAAGGAAAATTCAAAACAATATCAGAACATTTGGAAATATTCTCGGAAATTTGAAAAATTTAAATTGAAAAAACGTTATCAATTCTGCCCAATGAAAATTTTTTAGAAAATGTTCCAGTACATATATAGATATTTATATTCATATTGGAAAAATAGCAAGGTTTTAAAGAGTTTAAAAAGGTTTTAGAAGATTGTAACAAATTCTTAAAATTCAATTTTTATTTTGAAAAACACATTCCAAAAGAAAACTGCTAAAAATTCAGAAAATTTCAGAATATTTGCTAAACTTTCAAAAATTCTGAATGAACATTTTTTTCAATTTTACACGATGACAAAATTTCACATAGAATTCCAATATATATATATAGGGAATGTTTAGAAATTTGAAAAAGATTTAAAAAATATTTCAAATTCGAAAGATTTTGAATAATTTAAAACATAATGTTGATTTTTGAAAGGTTTGAAGAAAATAAAAATTTTTTCTTCAGGTTCCAAGGAAAATTTGAAATTATTTCTTGTTTAGAAAAATTAGTTTCAAGAGAATATTTGAAAAGACTTTCTTCAGTTTGGCAGGCTTTTGTTTTATTTTCAAAAGGATTCAAATCATTTTTAAAGATATTCAGAAATTTTGGAACTATTTGATTTTAAAAGTGATTATTTTGTAAAAAAGTCGTCCTTTTAATTGCTAAATCGTTTCTATTTGTATTTGAGGCCAAACTATTTTGGCTGAATATTCAGATATTTGTTTGGAAATAAACTTTTTTGTTCAAAATTCAACTGGCTTGTAGAAAATTCGACTTTTTGACTTGAAAATTTATTACTTTAGTATACCATTTTCTTACTTTCTTGAAGAACAAATATTTTTTGAATGGAAGGTCATCTATTTTTTATTTTTTTTTAAGGATTTTGATTTTTAAACAAATATTTTTAGTTGACATATTACATTTTAATTTAAAAATGCATCTCTGGGTAAAAATCTAAATCTCCGTTTTGGTAGAAAATCTAACTATTTTGGTGAAAATTTATTTTTTTCACTGAAAATTTATTTTGTTGACAAAAATTTCAACTATTCCTGTTAAAGATTCATTATATAATATCATGACTACTTTTGGTTGAAAAATGTTCTTGTTTATTGAAAACTTGTCTTTTTTGGTAGAAAAGTAATGTCATTGGTATAAAATTCATCCATTCAGTTGAAAATTCAACTATTTGGATGGAAATTCAATTTTTTCTTAAAAATTTTCATTATTTCTTAAAAAATGTTCCAATTTTGTTGAAAAGTCATCCTTTTTGTTGACATATATTCTTCTTCGGTTCCGAAAGCAACTGTTTGGTTAAGAATTAATTAAATTTTTTCTGATTTAAAATAAAAATATGTTTAGTTATAATATCAACTATCCCATTTTTCGTTCGCAATTCATCTGTTTCCGTTGAAAATGTTCTTTGAAATCAAAAATTACATTTTCACTGGAAATTTTATTCTTTTAGTTCAAAATTAATCATAAAAACCGGAGAATCATCTTTCTGGTAGAAAATGTAACTTGTTCATTGAAATTTTATCTTTTTTCGTTGAAAATTTGACTATTTTATATTAAATTCATTTTCTTCGAATTTGGATCATTTAAAACTTTTACTATATTATCAACTAGTCACTGAATTCTAGCTATTAATGAGCTATTTTCTAATTTTTAATTTTTTGAATAATTATGTTATTTGTCTTCTGTGAGTCCCGATGCATCAATTCAGAATTATATAAAGTTCTGATAATCAGTGAATGAAAATAAAAAAAAAATTTTGGTAAAAAATGTGTATTTGAAAAAAGAAGATTTTTATTATAAATAATTTTTTAATGTTTGGAAATAATCTTTTTTTCTTGTTTCCACACTATAATTTGTCAACTTTGTCGACATTCTGAAAAACAGAGAAAAATAAAACCGGACTAGAACTTGAAATATCTTAATTTACCAAGTTTATACACAAGGGTGTATCGAAAAAAAATTCTTCTTTCGTAGTTTCAATAGGAATGAAAACTTTCTTCAGTGAGACAAAAAAAAATCCCCAAAGTTTCATTTGAAAAAAATTCTTGCGTCTCCGCATCGTAGATATAGTCAAAAAGCACTAAAAGGAACACACTCTATTATTTGACCAAGAAATGTGTTATATATGGTATCGAGAATGTGTTTTGATGAATTGCATCAATAATTTATGAAGAAATTTGACATCAAAATAATTTTTATTGACTTTTTATTAAAATAAAATATCTAAAAGTGACATATTGTTTTTTGTTCAACGGTGACATTTATTTTTAAGGTCTAAAGGTAGTAATAATGTTTCCTTGTATACTAGTATAAGTAAAAAAAAATTAATCAACTGATTTCCAATTCTAAAGATTTAAAGTTTTGAAAGTTGTGAAAATATTTTAAAATAATTCAAATCTTCAAAATATTAAAACAATTTTCTCAAGATATCAGGGAAAATTTCAGATGATGTTTCGTTTAGAAAAATGAATTTTAATTGCAAGATTACGAAATTTCAGAAAAAATTTAAATAAGTCTAAGAGATATTGAGAACTTATGAAAAGATTCATAAATGATTTAAAATTTGAAAATATTTCGAATAATTCAGAACAAAATTTAAATTTTGGAAGATTTCGGAATAAAGTTTTGAAATTTGTTTAGGGAGTTTGCAAGATTCCAATGAGAGAAAAATTGTCTCAAGATTCCTGAGAAGATTTTCTAATAAATTTTTAATAAAAATTGAAAACAATTTTAAGAGAAATTTGAAAAAGCTCTTGAAGCATTTCAAAATATTTTCCAAAATTAAAAAACTTTAGAATAAAAAAGGTTCAATTTTGCACGATAACAACATTTTAGTAAAAATCCCAGTATATTTCGAAGATTCAAGAGTTTGAAAAAAATTGTTTAATGATTACTAATTTCGAAATATTAGTCTTGATAGAATATTTAAGAAACTGTCAAAACCTTTTCAAAAAATTTACGAAATTGTCGAAAGAAAATCTAGATGAATTTCAGAATTTTTTTTTAATTTCGCAGTTTTTTAAAATTTTAGGAAATATTTATTTTATTTTGAAAGATATTTTGAAGTTTGTAGAAAATTTCAGAAGTAATTTGAAATTTGAAAAGATTAAACAAATTTGATAAAACGTGTAGATTTTTAAAGATTTCGAAAAAATGTTTTCAAGCTTTTTTTCAAGTTTTAAGCATCAAATTTTCTTAAATTTCCTTGGAAAAATTTATAATTTATATAATTTTTTTTTATATTTTTGAAAACTAATTTTAGGAGAATAATTCAAAATATTCTAAAAGATCTCTAAAATAATGGAAACATTATATCGAACTTTTTAAGCTAAATTTTATTTTATTTTTGAGACAGTCTTTAAAATTTAGAAATAATTCAAATCATCTTAAGGAATAATCAGAAGATTCGGAAATGTTCGAAAATAATTGACGCCGTGAGAATATTTCAACAAATTTTCTTTCTTATTTTTCACACCAATTTTTGAAGAAAAGTCCAAGTTTTATTAATTGGTGGATAATTTTTCGAAAAAAACGTTCTCTACAACTCTGTTGCTTCCAATTTTGCAAGAAATTTTTTTTATGGCTAAAATCGTTCAATTATTATTTTAGAAAGGATATTTTCCAAAATAAACAGCTATATTTTCAGACTGTTCAGTTTTAGAATTCGAAACATTAGTCATAGTTGATATTTCAACCAAGAAGGATGAAATTTCATTTAGTAAAAAATGAATTTTGGAATAAAAAGACGAATTTTCAAAAATAAAGATTTTTCATTGATGAAAGAAAAGAAAGTTCACCTACATGTTTTACCTTGCAGCCAAAAGACGAATTTTCTGTACAAAATTGAATTTCCAACCAGAAAAATAGGAATATTCTGCTGAAAATTTAATTCTCAACCAAAGAGATGAAGCTTCATTAAAAAAATTGTAACAGAATAGTTCATCTTTTACCCACACAGTTAAATTTTCATTTTAAAAAATTAGTTCCGAACTAAATAGTCCAAATTGAACAAAAAAGATGAATTTTCAGATAAAAATATGAATCTTCAACAAAAAATTATTTCTCAGCAAAGTGGTTGAAACAATATTTTTAAACGAAATAGTTTAAATAAGAAGTAAATTTTCTACGAATATACTTGAATTTTCAACCAAAACAGAAGAATTTTCAATGATAACAATTAATAAATCATCAATCAAACAGTTGCATTTTCAATCAAGAAAGATTAATTTTCTACTGAAACAGATGATTTTTTTAACCAGAAAGACAAATATTAAAAATACAGTTGAATTTCCAGCAAAAAAATATTCAAATTGACTTTTTAACACAAAATGTGAATTTTTCTCAAAAGGTAAGTTTTCTACGGAATGGTTGAATTGCCAACAAAAAAGTAGATTTTTTGATCAAAAAGGATGACTTTTCAATGAATTTATTGAATTTTCAACCAAACAGTTGCATTCTTATCAAAGAAAGATGAATTTTCTACTCAGACATATCAATTTTTTAATAAAAAAGATAAAATTCAAAAAAATTTTCCACAACTTCTTTTTTTATCTTCTCCGATAAAACAGTCACATATACTTTATACAGTGTTGGCATTAATGTCACTCTTCTATAACCTTTAACCTCCTCCACTTTGCCTTTCTTCACTATTGGTATCACTACTCCTTCTTTCCATAACTCTGGGAACACCTCTCCTCTCCATACTCTATTGCACATTATCCATGCCCATTCCTTTGATTCTGTGCCCCCATATTTCCGTACTTCATTTGGAATCTCATCTATACCAGGTGCCTTTCCATCTTTCATTATCCCTAATACCTTCACTATTTCCTCTCTTGTAATGTCCTTTTCCTCATCTGTTTCCCTACCATATTTTCCTCCTTTCCTAACTTCCCTCTCTGCCCCTCCTAGTAATTCCATACAATATTTTTTCCATTCTATCATCTCAATATCCTGTTTTACTCTTTTCCTTCTTCTTCTCTCTTTATTTACCACCTTCCAAACCTCTTCTTCCATCCTAGCCTTCTCTGCTTCTTCTGCGAACCTTTTATTTTCCTCCTATTTTTTTTTTTTGTCACACAACTCAGTATGCTCCTTCTTTTTTCTCCTATGTTCTTCTCCACTACTTGTCCCTTCTCTCAATTTTCTTAATACCCTTCTCACTTCCTTCTTCTGTTTACAAACCTCATTCCATCCACTTCTATCCCCTCCTTCACTAACTTCTTTTTTGATTGAGCACTCTAATACTCCTTTAATTTCTCCTACCATTATTTCCATTTCCTCGTTTACATTTCCTTCCCCAATTTTGATATTCCTGACTTTTTCTTTAAACTGTTCTTTACCTCCCATTGACCTATCCTCTCTTCCTGCTCTTTTTACTTTCGCTTCCTTCTTAGCCTTATTGTTATTACTCATTCCTCCCTCTACTGTCACTATTATGGGAAAGTGATCCGAACCTATATAGTTCCCCACCTCTAGTTTCTCAACCTTCTCTCTTACTTTGTCGTTGATTACCACATAATCAATTATCGTAACTAAAGAAGTAACGATCGTAACTTCTTTTGCAAATTAGTAGTTAGGGAAAAGTTAAATTTCGAAACTGTAACGTCATCAATAACTAGTTACTCTCAAAAAGTAGTATACCCATCAGCGATTTCAATACAATCAGCAACCTCTTGACCGGATATTCCAAATCGCTTCAATTCTGCCAATCCAATTTATGATCGAGAGGTTCCAATTTACCGCAACGGAAATTCAGATGGTCACGGTTTAATTTTCCAGGACCCTGGAATGGGAATCTGCAGATATATGTACAAACTCAACTAAACTATGTAACCTCAATTGGTATACTATGCTCTTAAATTAATATCCCCATAGCGAATGGAAATCCCTCAGGTGAAGATTTTAGTACTTTCAAGAATGCATATTCTATGAGAGGAGAATCGTTATCCGAGTTGGCAAAGTTGGCCCAATCTAATAAGAAATTCACGAAGAAGTACGTCTTTTTAGGGGAAAAGTTTGTATTTAACTAGCATCATCAATAGGGTGGTCCAAAAATGCCTTGGAATTTTTTTTTTGAATTTTTATTCATATCGCCTTGCAATTTGTTCGAAATCACGAAAAATAAATGCTTTTTTTTGTGAACAAGAAAATTATGTTTTAAGCTTCCGCAAGCCCCATGAAGTTAAATACTTATTTCCCATAAGAAAATAATACGTTTTTACACATTTTATTCTGAATCGCCAATATTAGGTGATTCGAGTTGAAACTCAACATTTCTCTTCACAATTTGTTATGGAATGCAAATGGATAATTACTTTTTAAATATCTCCCCCCCCCCATGTCGGTTTCGTAGGGTCCTAATAAACACCATAAATAAAAAATTTAGTTTTGTGAGTTTTTGACACTAATTATCATTTTTTTGCGGCTTTCAGAATATAAACTATTTCCAGTACATAAAATATTTATGCTAATAATAAGATATTTACATAAATTGTTCAAACAATGTAGTATTGTTTTAAACAATTTTCTCTTAGAATATATTTATAAAGTCGCAGTTCTTTTTGTAATTTTTCAACTTATTTGGAACATCTGAAATGAAGTAAGGTGATGAATGATTCAAGTTTACAAACATATTTGTTCAAACAAATAATTATTGTTGTTTCTAATAATATTTTCTTTGAATAATGCTAAAAAGTTTTTTTTCTGAAATATTCATCTTCTTGTGCGCTGTCCACTTGGAGGGAGGTGATCATTAATTAAAATTAACAATCCCAATTAATAAACGATTTATAATTGTTTATAACAATATTCCCTTAGATAATTGTTGAAAATTCGCGGTTTTTTCCTCATTTTTTAAAATTATTTTCATATAATCAATATATTTGTTTATATAATCTATAAACAATAATCAAATTTTTAAAGAATTTATTTGAACCTCTCATTATCATCAATATGAAGTAATGATTAATTTATTAGAAATAACTAGTATAAAAAAAAGAATCATAATTAGCCACAAAGATTCCTAAACCAAATTTTGGTAATTTACATTACCAAATGTAAAAAGTAATTTTTGATTTAGATGCTATGACTAATCTTGAAATTGTGTAACATTTTCTTTAAATTTTTGAAAATGATCTAAATTTTTCCTAAAATTAAAAAAGAAAATCTGCAAAAATTTTAAAAATTGCCGTCCAATTTTCCAAATTCTTTGTTGATAATTTTTGGAATCTTTTGCAATTTTTTGGAATCTTTTGGAATATTTCCTCAAAATAAATATCTTAAAATGAAAAATCATTGAAAATTTGTCGAGATATTTCTGTTTCTCTTGAAATTTTTTAAAATTTGTGAAAATCTTCTCCAGAATTCTGCGAAAGTTCTCCTAATATTCTGCTGGAACATTCCTGGAACGTGGATCGAATATAGCATGCTATGTGGGTGAGAATTTTAAAAAAGAAAAAAAAATCTGCGCGGAATCCAACAGACAATGCACATACTGCTAAACTTGTTATATCTACAACTCTGCAGTGGTTTTTGAGAGAATTCAACAGTACTATGCTAATTAGTTACTTTTCGCGCTACTGGGTGGAAACAAGTGCACCTCTGAATTTCAGCATTTAACTACTTCAAGGAAATCCAACATTCACCACTCATTTTGCGAAGCTCATTTTATTACATAGAAAATAGTCTACAAATCCCTTCGGTATCCCTTTATTTCAAAAAATTTGGTTTAGAAATTATACAATTGTTATTTTTGCGAAGCAAATTTTTCTTAAAAATCTTTCTGAAAATAAAAATGTATCAGAGATAAATAAATCCAAAAAGTGTCCGGTTCGGACCCAGAACCATGGGATTCGGAACCGGCTCTTAAGGATATAAAAAGTCCTGGTCCGAGTCTTATGGAATTAAGGGGTCGGGGTTCGGAAGTGGATAATTAAGAATTTGAAAGGCCTCAACCCTTATAAAAATTAAAGGGTCTAGGTTCCCATCTATCCTTAAAAATTTAAAAGATTCGGACTCGGACCCTCAATTATTGGAAGAGTTCGGGTTCGGACCTGGATCCTCAAGAATATAAAAGATCCGGAACCTTACGGAGTTAAAGGGTTTCGGTTTGGAACTGAATACTTCAAAAATCAAAGGTTTGGACCGGGACTCTCAAAGAATTGAAGATTTCGGGTTTGGAACTGAATTCTTGAGAATTTAAAAGGTCCAGACCCGGACCGTTAAGGAATTGAAGGGTTCGGGATGGAACCTGGATCTTGAAGAATTTGAAAGGTCCGGATCCGGACCCTTATGGAATTAAAGGTTTCAGCTTCGGACTTGGTCCTTCAAGAATTTAAAATTTTTGGACCTAGACTCTCAAGAAATTAGAGGGTTCGGGTACGGAACTGAATCCTTAAGAAATAAAAGGTTCGGACCCGGACCATTGAAGAACTGGAGGGTTCGGGATCGGACCTGGATTTTGGAGAATTGAAAAGGTCCGGAACCGGAACCCTCAGGAATTAAAGTTTCCCGATTCGGACCTTGATTCTTAAGAATTCAAACGGCATGGACCCGGACGCTTAAGGAATTAAAGAGTCCACGTTCAGACTTGGATCCCTAAGAATTTGAAATGTGCGGCCTCGGGCCCTTTAGGATTCGAAGAGTGGGGTTCGAATATGGATCCTTCAAAATTTGAAAGGTCTGGACCCTCAAGGAATTAAAAAGTTTGGGTTCGGACCCGAATCCTTAAGAAATAAAAGGTTCCGACCCAGATCCTCAAAGAATTAGAGGTTTTTTTTTTGGACCTGGATTCTTAAGAATTTAAAATGTCCAGACCCGGGCCTTTAGGAAATTGAGAGGTACAAAATCAGACCTGGATTTTGGAGAATTGAGAAGGTCTGGATCCTGATCCTTGAGGAATTAAAGGTTTCGGCTTCAATCTTGGTTCTTCAAGAATTCAAAATTTCTGAACGTAGACCCTTGAGAAATTAGAGTGTTCGGTTTCGGACCTGGATCATTGAAAAATAAAAGGTTCGGACCCGTACCCTCAAAGAATTGAAGGTTTTGGATTGAGATCTGGATTCTTGAGGAATTAAAAGATCCAGTACCAGACCTCCGAGGAATCGGAGGGTTCGGCATCGGACCTGGATCTTGGAGAATTGAAAAGTTCCGGATCCGGGACGTTAAGGAATTGAAGTTTCCGTATTCGGACCCACATCCTTACAAATTTAAATGGTACGGACCCGGACCTTTGAGGATTTGGAGGGTTCGGGATCGGACCTGGATCTTTGAGAAATGGAAAAGTGCAGAACCGGACCCCTCAGGAATTAAAGGTCCCGCTTTCGGATCTTGATCCTTGAAAATTTTAAAGGCACGGGCCCTAGCACTTGAGAAATTAAAGAGTACAGGTTCAGAGATGGACACCTAAGAATTTGAAAGGTGCGGACTCGGAACCTTAAGGGTTTGAAAAGTCCGGATTTGGACCTGGATCTTTTCAAGAAAATAAAAGGTCCCGACCTTCCAGGAATCAAAGGGGGTGGGTTCGGACATGGATCCTGGAGAAATGAATGGTTCGGACCCGGATCCCCGAAGAAATGAAATTTTGGAGATTGGACCTGGATTCTTTGGAATCTAAAAGGTCCAGACCCGCACCTCTGAGGAAGTGGAGGGTTCGAGATCGGACCTGAATCTTGGAGAATTGAAAATGTCCAGATCCGGACCCTTACGGAATTAAAAGTTTCGGCTTCGGCCTCAGTTCTTCTCAAATTTAAAATTTATGGACTTGAACCCTTAAGAAATTAGGGAATTCGGGTTCGGGCCTGGATCCTTGAGAAATAAAAGGTCCGGACCCGGATTCTCGAAGAATGAAAGGTTTCGTGTTTTGACCTGAATCCTTAAGAATTTAAAAGGTCTAGACCCGGACCTCTGAAGAATTGAAGGGTTCGGGATCGGACCTGAATCTTGGAGAATGAAAAAGATCCAGATCCGGACCCTTGAGAAATTAAAGATTCCGAATTCGGACCTGAACCCTTAAGAATTCAAGAGATACTGACCCGGACTGTTAAGGAATTAAAGGGTCCAGGTTCAGACTTGGATTTCTAAGAATTGGACTCGGAAACTTGAGAATTTCAAGATTTCGGTTTCTGACCTGGATCCTTAAGAAATGAAAGGTTCGGACCCGGGGACCCTTCAATAATTGCAGGTTTCGGGTTTGGATCTGGATTCGTAAGAATTTGAAAGGTTCAAACCGGACCTTTGAGGAATTGAACAGTTTGAGACCGGAGCTGAATCTTGGAGAATTTAAAAGGTCCAGATCCGGACCATTGAGAAATTGATGGTTTCGGCTTCAAACCAGGTTTTTCAAGAATTTGAAATTTCTGGACGGACACTTCAGGAATTAGAGGGTTAGGGTTCGGACTTGTATCCTCAAGAATTCAAAAGGCTCGTACTCAGACCTCCTAAGAATTGAAGGCTTTGGGTTCGGACCTGGATTCTTAAGAATTTAAAAGGTCGAGACCCAGACATTCGAGGAATTGAATGAATCGGGATCAGACCTAGATCTTGGAGAATTTGACAGGTCTGGATCCAGACCCTCGAGAAATTGAAGGACCTGGATCCTTAAGAATTTAAAAGGTCCGAACCTGGCCTCCTAAGAAATGGAAGGGTTTGAATATAGAACGGGATCTTCAAGAATATAAAATTTCTGGACCCAGACCCATGATGAGTTAGAGGGTTCGGATTCGGACCTGAATCTTTAAGAATTTGGAAGGTCCGGACCCAGACTCTTATGAAAATAAAGGGTTCGGGTTTGAAACTGGATCCTCCAGAATTTGAAAGGTCCGGCCAATCAAATTTCCTGGTTTATTAAGACATTTAGAAAAATGCTCAACAAATCTTCTAAACGCTTGATGCGTTTCAGATAGTTAGAACAAACTAACCATTCAGTTGAAAAATCATCTTTCTTGTTTAAAAATTGTATTATTTGGATCAACATTGAATCACTTTATTAAAAATTCAAAAATTTAGTTAAAAGGTCATACATTTTGGTTTAAAAATCATACTTTTTGGTTGAAAATTCAAATATTTTGTTGGAAGTTTCTTTATTGGCTTGAAAATTCAACAATTTAATTGAACTTTTTTTCCTATCTTGACCAAAAGATTTTTTTGTGGAAAATTAATCTTCTGTATTGAATATTCGTTTTCATTTTATCAAAAATTAATTTTTACACCGAAAATTTCACTATTTAGTTGACAATTGATGTGTTTTATCAAAAAATCATATTTTTTGGTAGAAAATCAATCTTTTGTCAGAAATTCAAAGACTTGGTTCAAAATTGAAATGCTTTTCCAAAAGTTAATTTTTTCTGTTGAAGATTCATAAATTTCAGTTGAAAATTCGTTCATATTTGTTAAGAATTAATTTTAATTGAAAATTCAGCCATTTTTTTGAACAGTCAATTGACCTAGTTGAAAATTAAGTTATTTGTCAGAAATTCATATTCTGGGTTTGAAAATTTAATTGATTTATAGAAAATTAATCTTTTTTGCATAAAAATTCAACACTTTGGTAGAAAATTCAACTATTTGGTACAAAATTAGACTGTTTTATTTAAAAATTCAACTCGTTTGTAGAACATTCGTCCTCTTGCCTGAAAAGTTGACGCTTTGATAGAAAATTGAACTGTTTTGTAGAATATTCGTTTCTGTACTGAAGATTAATTTTCTTGAATGAAAAGTAACTGCACAAAATTGATCTTTCTGGGTTCAGAAAATCCATCATTTAGTTTAAAATTTTCAGAAACTAGCATCACATTTATTGTTCGAACTATTAAGCTGAAAATGTATCCTGTTTGTTAAAAATTTATTTTTGTTGGTAGAAAATTAATCCCCTATGTGGAAAATTGAAGTATTTGTTAAAAAATGTTTGCATTTTGTTGGATATTTCTCTTTTTGGTAGGAAATTAATCTTCTGTGTAGAAAATTCGTTTTCTTTTCGATAAAATTTATTTTTTTTATCCGAAAATTCAACTATTTTGTTGAAAATTCAACTGACTGGTTGAAAATTAACTTTTTTGTTGATAATTCATATTCTTGGTTAAACATTTAATTGACTGTTTAAAGTTAACGTTTTTTTTTAGAATAAATATTTTAGGGAAATACAAATTTCAATTCGAAAATATTTTTCTGCAAGAGTACCAGTGTTACATATTAATTATTTTGAAGCACTTAACTTTTGCTTCCGTTCCATTAAAACTGACCGGTTTATCTAGTTGAAAATTCTGTGTTCTGCTTTTTAGCTCTGAGTGCCCGGCGTAAATTCTCCTCTTTTGTTTTTCAAGAGCTGTTGTTGGAAGGTGGCTGTTAAGTGTTTATAAAGCACTTTGAGACACTTGACTTCTTTTGAATCAAAATGGTAATGAGAGATTTTAATACAGACATAACTTTTTGAATTGAATTTTACTTTTATTTTAGTAATAATCTAATATTGACTAAATAATTAATGAATACTGACCGATAATGAAATACTGAGAGGAAATAAATAAAAAAAGGTTCACTTCAACTTAACTTAAAGAAAACTTATTTTCTTCAAAGAAACTTTTGATTCAGATGAGTCAAGATTTTCAAACAACTATTCCAAACAACAAATAAATATCTGGTTCATTTTATTGTTATTAAGTATATTTTTTGCACACTGAATTCCTTCGAATTCGTTTCAGTTCTTCAAATCTCGAATTCTTGGAATTTCTCAAAAAACATTAATAATCTGATTTCCCTAAATTTATTGAAAATTCTATATTTCTGAAATTATTTGAATTTTTCGAAATTTGGAATTCCAGAAAATCTCTGAATTCCCTAAAATGTTTGAATATCTTGAATTCTCAAAATGCCTGGAAATCTTTGAATTCCTTCAATTCCATGAATTCCCTGAAATTTTCCATTTTCCAGAATTCCTTGAAATATATTAATAATCTGATTTCAGTGGATTTTTCTAAATATTCTGAATTTGTAAAATTACTTGAATTCTCGAAAATCCCTAAATTTTCTCGAATTTCTAAAAATATATGAATTTCCTAAAATCGTGGCATTTCTTCAATATCCTGAATTCCTGGATTATATTCAATTTTTGAAATTCTTCTAATTGTCTAAATGTCTTTGAATCCTTAAAAATCTTTAAATTCCCTAAAATCCTCGAATTTTTTTCATCCCGAATTCTTCGAATTCCTAAAAATCTTCAAATTCCTGAAGTTCCCACAATTTGCTCAATTTTTGAAAATCTTTGAATATCCTAAAATCCTCGAAACTTCCTGAATTTACTGAATACCGGAAATTCCTAGAGTTTCAGAAAGCTTTTGATTTCTCTGAATCGACTGAAGTTGTTGAATATTCTAAATTTTTTGAATATCCTGAATTTCTTCAGTTTCTTGAATTTTTTGAAATCCTTGATTATCATGAATTCATTGAAATACACGATTGATCTGATTTTTCTGAATGCCTTGAATATTCTTCATTCCTTGAATGTTTTCAATTCTTTGAATATTCTGAATTTCTCAAATATTTCCAAAAATATCTGAATTTCCTTAAACCCTTTGATTTCTTCAGTATCCTGAATTCCTTATATATTTTCAATTCCTAAAATTCCTCGAATTGTCTACATGCTTTGGAATCACTAAAAATCTCTGAATTCCCTTAAATCCTTGAATTTCTTGAATATACTGCATTTTTCGTATTCGAATTCTTGAATATAAGGAATTTTTTTAATTTCTTGAATCCCTGAAATTCTCTAAGTTCCCCGAAGTTTTTGAGTCACCTGAATTCCCTGAAGTTCTCGAATATTATAAATTCCTTGAATTCTCTAAATTATTTGAATTCCTCGACTATCAGAAATTCCTTTAATTTGTTGAATCCCTAAAATTCTGTGAGTTCCCTAAAGATCTTGAATTTTCTGAATCCACTAAAATCCTCGAATAGTCTTCATTTCTTGAATTCCTTGATTTTTCTAAATTTTCAGAAATCCTTGAACATTCCGAGTTCGCTGAATTTCTTGAATATTCATAATTCCTTAAGTATTCGAATTCCAGAAATTGCTTAAATTCTCTGATTTCCTCATACCACGCTGGAAAAACTAGTTCTCGTTAGATCACTGAAGTTAGGCAATGTTGGGCGCGGTTAGTACTTGGATGGGTGACTGTTCGGGTCACGCCTACCCCGAAAGGGAAATGACTTAATTATACATATATGCTTTAAAATCATTAGAAATCTCTGAATTATCTAAAACCATTGACTTCCTTGAATATCCTGAATTTCTCGAATATTCGAAATTCTCAAAATTCCTAGATTTCCTGGAAATCTTCAAATTTTCCGAATGTTCTAAATTCCTGAAATTCCCCGAATATCCTAAAATCCTTAAATATTCGGAATCCACTGAATTTATTTAACATCTGAATTCCCGAAAATTTAAGAAGTCGTCAAGTTCTCTGAAATCCTTGAACTCTCAAAAATCCTTGATTTCAGAAAGAAATTCTCCTGAATTCTTCAACACCCTCGATATTCTGAATTCCTGAAAATTCCTGCCTCCCTGGAATATTTCGAATTCCTAAAATACCTTGAATATTCAAAATTCCATTGCTTCTCTGAATGACCGAAAATCTTAGAATTCCCTATATTTGTTGAAGTCCTTGAACTCTCCAAAATACCTAAATATTCGGAATTTCTTGAATCTCTTCCACTCTTCGAATTCCTGTAATTCTCTAAATTTCTAGAATTCCCTGAAATTTTTTAATATAGAGAATTCCCTCAATTTCTTGAATATTTGGATTTCCCGGAATTCCTAGACTATTTTTAATTTAGTGCAGTGAATGTTCAGAATTCTCCGAATTCCTAAAAATCTTTGAATTCATAAAAATCTCTTAACTCCCTGGATTCTTTAAATTCTCTGAAATCATTTAATTCTGTGAATTTCATGAATTTCTTGAATAATCAGAATGCTTTAATTTCCGTGAATTCACAGAACTTCCTGAAATCCCTGTATTCTTTCAATTCTTCTGAATGCCGCCGGATTCTTGGCATTATTTTGAAGTCCTTGGAATTCGCAGAATTCAAAAAATGCCACAAATGCAGGAAATTGCACAAATTTAGATGATTGAGGGAATCCGGAAATTCAAGAAGATTTCAAGGAATTTGATAGAATTAAAAAGAATTTAAAAGACTTTAAAAGCACTACAATCAATTGAAACGAATGAAAAAGAATACACATCTAAAAAACGCAAAAGAATTCAAGGGAATTCAATATGAATGCAAGTGAATTCAAAAGAATTCAATGTGAATTGATAAGTATTCGAAATAATATTTTCTCTTTTTTTATAAAAGTCTTTTAACGTATGAGAAAATTAAATAGGAGAAAAAAAACAACAAAGTATCAACTCTATCGGACAAGTTTATTAAAATCTTGGAAACCCAATGTTTCGGAAACGCACCATTTCAGTCATCAGGAGAACCAATTTATGTAAATCTTAAAAAATGTAATAATAATCTTACTAATATAATAATATGAACAATTTTCCAAAGTGTAAATAACCCACTTACGAAATAGTTACGAAAGTCCTATTCATCTTTCTGGAATAGAGTTCAATAATTGAGATCAATTTAAAAAGTCAATAGTCAATTTAGAAATATATAGATGTCAATTAAAACATTATGTATGAAATTCCTATAAAAGGAAATTATAATTTTATCAGTAAATAATAATAATATAATAAAGAGAGAGATTACCCAGATAGCAAAATGCCCGCCGATTGCAAGCGATCTGCCGACCCGCGGTCCGATCGATCGGACCGACTTGCCGGCAGATATGCACCTTAATGTGCACACCATTGATGTCTATATGCCCGCCCGACAGGCAGGAGCGACGCTGTCCGGCGAACTGCATGCCCGACGGTCCGGTAAAATTCAGGCTGAGTGTGCGAGCAGATTAAAACTAAAAAAATCTTTTCTTATGTGAATAAAATGAAAATTTCCAAATATCACGAAAGGTAATGACGAGATTCTGCATATAATAAGTCCAAGTTGAAAGAAAAATGTCAATATTATAAAAATATCTTTTTATAATATTGACATTTTTCCTTCAGCTTGAACTTTATATTATTATACGCAGAATTTCATTACCTTTTGTGCTATTTGCTAATTTTGTTGATTTGAAGGACACCGACAGCAAAAAATTGCTAACAAATTTTTTGTTCCACACACAGCCAAAACAATACCAAAAACCGCAAACGATGAAAGGTATAACTCCGTTATACAAGTGGATTACTCCGTTTTCCAAGTGGATTACTCCATTTACAAGTGTATTACTTATTCTTCTATTTTATCTGGAACGAATAACAATTATTGTTTGCAAATCGCACACATCCGAGCGAAAATTCACGGGTGTGAACGCCACACGAGATGAAACACGACAAGAACAGCTGATCCAAAACGCGCATGCGCGTTTTTGATCCCAAACTACTCGCACTATCAGCCTGCAGCGGTCGTGTAAATCGCAGGTCCGTCGTTCCTCGCCGCTTGCAAGCCCGACGGGCATCTAATAATAATAATAATAATAATAAATCTTTATTGAGTTCGTAACAAGAATGATATGTACATGGCAGACAGAGTTAACATAAGAACCCAAAGGGCGAGGTACAGCTTAAAGCTGCTTTCAAACCTAACCCTCTGTGCCGGACCGTTGCCTGCCATTGTCCGCCTTTCGGTCGCATTCCGACTCTACCGGCCTGTCGCGTGCATTTAGCAGGCACGCTGGTCTCCAGCCCGTCGGGCCGATCGCGTGCCGGCACGTATTGTTATCTGGGTAAGTTCAAAATGATGAAGAATGAAAGTTTCCATATTTAAATCCAAAATACTTCAAAAAAGTTTTTTGGTGAATAAAATTGAAATAATTTATAACAAACTGTTAACAAAATAAAATTTGTAGATTCGAAAAATATATTTCTCCTTATTATAAGAGCACGATGGAAAGGCATACTGCTCCCATGAAGACAACTCCAAAAGTGACTGTCAAGGCAGTGGAGTCAAGGAAGTGCTCCCAATCTTGCTCCCCAACCACATTGCGCATGCGTAGCGCCGAATTTCTGATCAACTGCATAGCGCGCGCTTATTTAAAATATTTAAAATATTTAAAATATGCAAATTAATTGTTTTAAGCAAATAATAAATAGAAAATGCATAAAAATACATTTTCAATTGCACAATATACTTTCGCAGGCATAAATATAATAATTATTTGATTTCACTGCTGAACACACATTATTCCTTCAGACATCGAAGAAAGATTTCAGTATTTTTATGCATTATCTAATTATTATTTGTTCAATACAATTAATTTGCATATTTTAAACATTTTAAATGAACGCGCGCTATGCAGCCAATCAGAAATTTGGCGTCACGCATGCGCAGTGCAGTTGGGGAGCAAGATTGGGAGCACAGGAGTGAAGAAAAAGGAGCCAAAATTTAAAAAGTAATATAACAGCTGAAGAGTTAAAAATCGGTTGTATGAGAAGTAGAAGCAAGCAAGATGAGTTCCCTCGCAGAAATCGCCATATATTGTCCCTATTACCAATCTGGCCCCGATCGGGCTGGCATGATCCGGCCCAGATAGGGCTAATTTCATGGCCCAGAGTCGTGCCATACCGGGTTGTCCGTTTTGCAACGCCATCGAGTCCGAGAGTTCGAGTGGCGTGAATGACGCTAAATTTTGTATCGGAGTGGTAGTAGTGGTACTGTCGTTCACTTTATTGACAGGTGCATTTCAGTTTAAACTTTTGATGTTACATAAATATTAATTAGGTTTAATAAAATTATGCCAAAGTGCAAGAAGAGCACATTGCGGGTTCGGAAGCAATGTTCCCAACATTGAAATCGAGTCTACTTCGCCAGTTAATCAAGTCCTTTTTTGTGTTTCATGTTGCAAACGTAATCTGTGTTAATCAGTTTAATAAATAACGTAAAAGTTCTTCATAAAAAAAACTCAAGTGCAGAAAATGTAGTTTAATCTATTGGCAGATATATTTCTCAAATTCTACGAAGGTACGTAAGAATATTAAATGTTTTTCTGAAACAGAACCTCACTTATCTTCATACACCTGCTTTTATTTATTTCAATGTTCATAGGGTAACTGAAAAGTAAATGTTAACCTTTCTTTTACAGTGAAAAGTTAAAAATTATTTCAACCATTGTATTTGTCAAGAAACCATAGCAGTTATTGCTTAATTTCATTCGTTCAGGCAGACGTCCATCAACACGATATTATTTAATGAAAAGGAATGCGACTGCACCAGAAGAACGGCCAGAATTTAACATTCAAATAGTTGGTCATGTAGGTTAGTTAAAAAAGTATATATATTTACTGCACTTTTTTCTGGTTCACAATTTCTATTTTACAGAAAATTTATAAACAAAAACAAAGATGTAGAAAATTGAATAAAATGTTGTAATACTTATCAGGGTGTCTAACCTACCTGGAAAACCTGGAATTTCCAGGAAATTTGTATATAACTGAAAAAACCTGGAAATGCCAGGGAATTTTTTCGAGGTCATGTTTATTTTTTTTCATTGCAATATAAAATTGAATAACAATAATTCTTCATTGGCAAAAGTAAATTTATATCACTGTATTGAACTATTTTATTGAAAATTAGTTTTTTTTGTTTAAATCAAATTTTTTAACTGAAAATTTAACTATTCTATTTTTGGTTGAAAGTTTATCGATTTTAGTTGAAAATTCAAGTTTCTCGTTAAAAATTCATTCACTTGGTTAACAAAATTTCATTTTGGTAGAAAATTAATCTTCTCGGTTAAACATTCATCCTTTCCTTGAAAATTCAGCAATTTGTTTGCAATTTTCTCTTTCTGTTGACTGAAAAATATTTTTTCGTTGAACATTCAACTCATTTTGAAAATTTTTTCTTTGGTTGAACTCGACTGATTTTGATTTAAAATGAAAATATTTTTTTGTTGAAACATCAACTACTATATCTTTCTTTCAGGATTCATCTTCCTGCAATATAAAATTGAATAAGACTAACTCTAAATTTACGAAAATAGCTTTATATTGCTGTTTTTAAATATTTTGTTGAAATTTCGTTTTTTTGTTGTTGTTTGGAATTGTTTAACAACTGAAACTTTACCTATTCTATTTTTGATTGGAAGTTGATCGTTTTAGTTGAAAATTCAAGTATCTGGTTGAAAATTTATCTTTTTTGTTGAAAATTCTTTTCTGGTTTAATTCAAGTATTTCTGATTGAAAAGTAAAATCTTTTTTGGATGAAATCTCCATTGATTCATTTTTCGTTTAGATGTTATCTTTTTCGTAATGAGAATTTAATTACTCAATTAAAAATTAAACTCTTTTGTTGAAAAATAATTTTCTTTGGTTGAATACTCATTTTAATTGAAAATTCATCTCTTTGATTGAAAATTGAGCTATTTTGTTGGAAATTTGTTTCATTATTTGTTAAAAATTAAAATTTTTTTAACTGAAAATATAACTACTAAAGTTGAAAATTCCATCATTTTATTTCAAAATTTATCTTTTTGGTTGAAAATTAAATAGTGTTAGTTAAAGATTCATCATTTTAGTTAAAAATTCATCTTTTTGGTTTAAAATTCAACTATTCCAGTGTAAGTTGAATATTCCATCATTTTAGTTCAAAATTCATCTTTTTGGTTGAAAATTAAATTGTGTTAGTTAAAGATTCATCATTTTAGTTAAAAATTCATCTTTTTGGTTTAAAATTCAACTATTCCAGTTAAGGATTATATTAGTTGAAAATTCATCACTTTGTTTGAAAATATAACTTATTTTTTGGCAAATTAGTCTTTTGTAGTTTTTTTTTTAAACTGAAAAGGTAACTATTCTAATTGAATATTCCAATAGTTCAGTTCAAAATGTATCTCTCTGGTTAAACAATAATTTTTTCAACAGAAAATTAAACTGTTTTTGATTGACAATTTATCTTTTTTAGTTGAAAATTCATCTTGATTTATCTATGAGCATTGACGCTTGACTTCGTAAATCTTTTACAATTGTTATGAAGAAATATTTCAATAGAGAAGTCTTTTTAACCCTAACTGCGGTTAAACAAATTCCGGGAAAACATGTTTTCAAGGAGTTCAAGTTTTGTTCATGCTTGCAAGGTACGTACCATTGTTACATTATTATTATTATTATTATTATTATTATAGATTAGCAGTTCGAACTCGAAAGTTCATTGCCTCATCTACCCGAGACCGCCACACATCTCTATCCTGTGCATCCTCCATCCAGTTTAAGTAATCATGCCCTAGTTCTTTTAAATCATCCCTTACATTTTTCTCCCATCTGATTCTCGGTCTGCCTAAGGGTCTCTTACCAATCGGTCTCCCTCTTAAAACTTGCGCCACTGTTCTTTCATTTCCCATTCTTGCTACATGCCCCGCCCATCTTAGTTTACGCGCTTTCATTACTCTATTAATATTTGCTGACCCGTAGAGAGCATGCAGCTCATCATTATGCAGTTTTCTCCATTCGCCGGTCTCTTCGTCCCTTTTTGAACCATAGATTTTTCTAAGTACCTTATTCTCAAAAACTCTAAACCTATTCTCCTCTCCTTTCGTCAGCGCCCACGTTTCGCACCCGTACATGACGACCGGCATTATTATTGTTTTGTAGATTCTTACTTTGATGTTTCTAGATAGCAATCGCGATTTTAATAGTGTGTTTGCTGCATAATAGCACCCATTGCCAGCGTGCAATCGCGCGTTGATTTCCGTTTTAATCTTATTTTCGCTAGTTATAATTGACCCGAGGTATTTAAACTCGCTAACCCTTTCGAATTTCATATTTCCGGCTGTTAGATGCCCGTCTTGATTACTTTGTTCAGATCTGACGACGGTCATATATTTTGTTTTCGTTTCGCTAACCTCCAAGCCAATATCTTTGGCTTTTGTGATCAAGATTTCTGCATTTTTTGCTACCGTTTCTTTATCATCCCCTAGTATGTCGAGATCATCCGCATATCCAAGAATTTGTATTACCCCATTGAGGGTAGCACCGGTCGGATTCGCCTGCACTTGCCTAACCACGTATTCTAAAACTAAGTTAAAAAGGACGCACGAAAGTGCATCGCCCTGTTTCAGACCATCGCGGATCGAAAACTCTTCAGATAACCTTCCGTTTACGCGTACTCTTCCCCTACTGCCGCTTAAGCAAATTTCGATAAGTCTAACCAATTTTCTTGGCACACCCAAGAACTCCAGGATCCAGTACATTCGCGCGCGTATAATAGAGTCGTAAGCTTTTTTAAAATCGATAAATAGCTGATGCACTGCTTCATTAAATTCCCATTTTTTTTCTAGCAGTTGTCTAATTGTGAACATTTGATCGCTTGTAGATCGGTTTCGGCGGAATCCACACTGGTAATCCCCAATGATTTCCTCGGCGAGAGGAGTTAGCCTACCTAAGATTACATTGGACAGGATCTTATAACACGACGACACAAGTGAAATTCCCCGATAATTGTTACAGTTCATTTTATCGCCTTTTTTAAAGATAGGAATAACAATAGAGTCATTCCATTCCTCTGGAATGCGTTCTGTTTTCCAAACTGTGCGTATTAATTTACAAATTTTTCTTTTGAGGCAAGGGCCTCCATTTTTTATCAGTTCAGCCGGTAGGTCATCGATGCCCGCGGCTTTGTTATTTTTCAACTTCTTTATGGCCATTTCTATTTCTATATCAGCAGGATCATCAATTAATAGATCAGCAGTGTGGATTTCGCCGAGATCACCTTCAACGGGGGCTTCGCGTACATTTAATAGTTTATCGAAATATTCTTTCCATAAATTCAGTCTCTCTGTCGCATCGGCTACTAGATTGCCATTTTCGTCCCTCATTACTTCCGTTCTACTTTGAAAGCCTTTCCTTATAAAATTTATTCCCCTGTACATCTCGCGCGGGTTATTCTGTTTATTATGCGTTTCTATTGCTAGTATTTTATTCTTTTCCCACTCCCTTTTCTTGGATCTATAGAGCCTATTTGTACTTTTACTAATCTCGAGATACTTCTTATGTGTTTGATCGCACTTATTTTGTAAACTACTTAGTCTGGCCTTCCAACGTTTTTCAAACCCGAGTTTGCACTCTTCGTCATACCATGGTTTGCTTTTTGTTACTTTCTTTAAACCTATCGTAAGTTTCGCGGCTGTCTTTACCGCCTTTTTTATATTGCTCCATAGGGTTTCCGGGTCCTCCTCGTAATTATTGTTATCGTCTCTCTGTTCTTGGAGAGCATCAAAGCTATTAGAAATCTCAACTTGATAATTTAATGTTTCTGTTGCTGTTTTGAACTTATCTATATTGAAACGAACTGTTGGCTCTGTGCGGCTTGTTTTCTTAGTTATCGCTAGCCTAGATCTTATTTTTACTATCACGAGAAAATGGTCTGAATTTAAATCCGCTCCCCTATACGATCTTATATCGAGAATGTTTGTATGACGTCTTCTGTCAATTAGAACGTGATCAATCTGATTGCGAGTGTTACCATCTGGTGATCTCCAGGTGGCCTTATGTATATTTTTATGCTTGAAATATGTGCTTTTGACAACGAGGTTCTTTGAAGCTGCAAAGTTTATTACTCTAGTTCCATTGTCCTTACTGGCGTCATGCAAACTTTCTGATCCTATTGTAGGCCTATACATCGGTTCTTTTCCAATTTTCGCGTTGAAATCTCCCAATACTATTTTTGCGTCAAAAGCTGAGAACTTGTCAAAAACCTGCTCGATTGTTTCGTAAAAGAGATCTTTAGTGTCTTCGTCTTTGTCCTCGGTGGGGCAGTGCACATTGATTAATACCTATTTGCTGAAAATACCCTTCAGTACAATGTATGATAACCGATCGTTAATGAATTGCATGTCGATAACCGCTTGCGAGATTCGTTTATTAATAAGAAAACCGGTCCCCAGTCTCCATTCCTTAGCTCCCCCATAGTGAAAAGTATAGTTATCCTTAGAAATTGACGCGAAATCGCCCGGCCAGCATGTTTCCTGGAGTGCTATTAAGTCAGTATTGTAATCATTTGCTATCTTAATGAGTTCGCTAAATCCGCCAGTACTTAGGCTACGCGCGTTTAGAATTCCCACCCTTAGATCTTTAACTGTAGTTTTTTGTTTTTGCAAGTTAGTCATGGTAGTTTCAAGATAATCCGCACGTTAGGATCCTATTCCGATCGTAGGTAAGTCCACTGTCCCAGGAGTGATAACCCCCATACCTCCCTAGGTCTAAGTATGGGAGCTTTCCGACTCTGACAAGGACCATGTCAACTTGTCGTCAGACACATTACAGTTTCATCCTCGTATCCTAACGTCCCCCTGCAAGGCAGCGCGCCTACTGGCATCAATACACCTTCGGCCCTATACAGGCGAATCATTCCACACATCCCTTGCGGGCAGTGTCATCGCTGCGGTGTCCAATGGGCAGCAGGATTTTTCCCTTACAAGATTTTTAGTTTTGGTTCGGGTAGTGTTTCTAGGTGGATACACGCTGCACCTCGGCCTGCCAGGACCCACCCATTGCGTATGAACGTGAATGGGTGGGTCCTCCCAAGCCATGGTCATCGTGTTTTCTACCAGTGCTAGGCAGTGCTAGGCCAACATCTTAGGCTGGGCTCACCACACCCACGACTGGTTCCTATCGGCTGTCCGCGGCTGCTTATTCTTGTATTCGCAGCTAACCTGAGGGGCTGTTCAGACTAACGGACCGTTCCTCTATCCGCAAGCCGAGGACGCGCTGCGTAGTGGTGACAGGAACCCACCGAGCAGACCATTGTTACATTATATAATTCAAATTAAATTTGAATAATATTCAAGCTCTTTACAAAAACTAAAATCTCATTGTATTTTTAGATATGGCTTGTGCCAAATTCAAAGCCACAGAGGAGAATGTTCTTTCTCACATAAGCACAATATTTAGCAATGGCAAAGTTTGGGATGGCAATCGCAAACAACGAAAAACTCAAACCATTATCATAATTTTAAGTTAATAAATAATGCAGTTCAATTTATCTTGTGTCATATTAATTATTTAGATTAAAAAAGCTTCATAATTTTTTATATAACTCAATTTAACTCAATCGGGACCTGATAGGGTACCGACTTGGCACTGACCCGGCACACCGATCGGGCTAACAAGTTCGGCCCAGACTGGGCCGTGCGTTTCATGACGGGTCTGATCCGACCTGGCTTCCCGATCGGGGCCCCATTTGGCCACATCGGGCCCCGGTCGGGGCCACGGAAAAATTTCTGCGAGGGTTAATTTTTTGTATTAAATATTGTAAGAAAATTCAAGGTCAATTTGTTTATCAATAATATTAACTGAAAACTTATTCAGGAATTCTTTGTTTCATTATTTTACCCAATCATTATTTTTCCTGAATACCATACTGAATTCAAGAGCGTCATTCAATATGCTGAACAATGTTCAGTTAGGCTTTTGTAAATTATAGTTATGAAGTTCAAGATCCCCAATCTGCCCTACATAATTTATGTGAGGTTCGTATAGAAATTCATGGTAATGAAGTGATTTTCAGGAGAGAGCTATTGTCCCAGATACGTTGTCTTGTGCCAAGTCAGGTCTAGGAGGTAACGAATTGGCCACAAAATTGGATGTTTACCAGAGATTCCTTGACGTGTTCCTGAAGCATATTACCTGTGAGCTCTGGCGTTATTATGAAAATCGTGCGGTGACACGCGAAATAGAATTTGCTCAGTGCATCTCCGCTGCTGACATTAACTATATACATACATGGTTGATCCTCCAGATTAAGGTCAATTTTGATAGGCACAACTTTTTTCTCAAAACACGAATTTCTAACAAAATATTTAAATCCTCGTAGAAAATTATGTCTTTTCAAAACAAAATAATAGTTTTTAATTCAAAAGGACGAATTTCAAAGAAAAGACATCAATTTGTACACAAACTGTTAAATTTTCCACCTGGCACTATGAATTATCAACAAAAAAGGTAATTTTCTACAAAGCAGATAATTTTTTGAATAATTAGTTGAATTTTATACCAAAATAGTTAAATATTTAACTAGATTGTTGAAGTTAGAGCCATAAAGATCAGTTTTCAAGAAAGAAAATAAATTTTCTACCGAAAAAGATGAACTGTTAACAAAATACATGAATTTTCCATAAAGCAGTTGAATTTTCGAACAAAAACCATGAATTCTTAACAAGAAAGTTAATTTTCTACCAAATAGAGAACTTTTTAAGTGAATAGTTGAATTTTCTACCGATTTTCAACCACATAGTGGAATTTAGAGCCATGAAGATCAGTTTTCAGGAAAAGAAGATTAATCTTATACCAAAAAAGAATAATTTTCAGCAAATACATTGATTTTCCATAAAGCAGTTGAATTTTGAAACGGGTTTACATGCGAAAAAGGTCAGACCAATTTTTTTTTGAAATTGCTAATCTTCTGTTCTCTTTTTCGATTTGTACATTCAAATTTTTGAAAATTCCAAGAAATTTCCCTATTGCCCTGAAAATTATGGCGAATGTTTTCCATGTACATTGTTTGCTATTGAATAATGATAAAAAATTACATATTGGAGAAAAAAAAGTCAATTTAGAATTTTCGAAAAATATCCAAAAAACATGTTTTTTAGATTGAGTCCTATGCACACATATTGAAAAAAGTTGAATATGTCGAACGTGAAATTTCTTCAGATTGAATTAAAGAAGCATGGTATTTTTTAGTATTATTCACTAGCGAAAACTGTACATAGAAAAAATTCGACAGAATTTTCGATGCAATAGGAAATTTTTTTATATTTTCAAAAATTTGTATTTTTAAATCAAAAAAGATAACAGAAGATATTAACCGATTACAATTTTTTTTCTCACTATTTTCGGATATCAACCAACAAATTTTTATCGATCAGCTCAAACAATTCGACTAATTTGATTAGTTTTGTTCCGCCCTAATCCACAGCCCTGAAGATGAATTTTCAAAAAATATTAATTTTCAAACAAACACTATGAATTCCTAATAAGAAGTTAATTTTTTTCCGAGTAGATGATTTATTAAATGAGTAGTTGAATTTTCTACCAAAATAGTTGAATTTTGAACCAAATACTTGAATCCACCACCCTCAAGATGAGTTTTCAAGAAAGAAGATTCATTTTCTACAAAAAAGACGGATTATTAAAAAAATACATAAATTATCGATAAGACAGTAGAATTTTGAAACAGAGACCAAATGGTTAAATTTGATACCAAAATACTTGAATTTTTAGTCAAATATTTGAATTTTCAACTACGAAAGACAAGTTTTCATCAACAAAAAAATAAATAATTTCTTACCATTCGGACGAATTTAAAAAAAAAATTGAATCCATAGCCAGAAAATGAATTTTCATAGAAGAAGAATAATGTTCCTACTGAAAACTATGAATATTCAACAAAATACATGAAGTTTCCACAAAACATTTGAATTTTCCAACCCAGACCGAATGATTGAATTTTCTACCAAAATAATTGAATTTTCAACTACGAAAGATAAGTTTTCAAAAGAGAAGATTCTTCCACTTAATTATATGAGCGGGAAAAGACGAATTTGAAAAACACAGTTGTATCCATAGCCAAAAAAATGAATTTTTAGAAAAGAAGATCAATTTTCTGCCCAAAAAGTTGAATACTCAACAAAATACATGAGTTAATTTTCTACAAGTAGTTAGTTTTTTGAACGAATAGTTTAATTTTCAACCAAATAGCGAATTTTGTTACCAAGATGGTTAAATGTTTCACTAAGAAAGATAAGTTTTCGAATAAATTTTCATCCGAAAATTTTAGGCTCAGAATTTATGATTGATTCTTATTCTTTGACGAATCCTGACTAATATACTGGAATGCGGAATTATTTCTTACATATCACCGCGTGTAAATATTAGATTTACAACAAACTGATTTTTCCCCATGTTAAATCAACGGAAAATTTCATGGTTTTTGCGCAACTCCTGAATATTTACCAATTTCGCTCAATTTTGAAGATTTTTTTCTGGTATTCAAACAAAACTGGGATGAGGTTTAAGAGCAGAGGAATTAAAAAAAATCCCACTAATTTTAAATGAGAACAAACCTGATGTGGACGCTCCTTTGAAAAAAAAAACATAAAAATCACCAAAAACTCATCAAATAGTCATCGCACGTTCACGGGAAAAGGGAAACCTTAAACACGAAATTTTTTTCATAAGGTATTGAACCAAATGACTTCTCGTTTCTACAGTTTATTTCAAACAGCACAATAATTGCGTTTTTTTTATCAAATACTTCGATTTTCCGACGCATGACACAATGGGATTTTTCAGATTGTTAATTTAGATTGACCTTATCTCAGAGGAAAAGTTGTCTTGATACAGAAACATCTTCCTCTTGTCTGATTTGTTTTGAATCACTTGAATAGCTTTTTTATACAAACAGAATTATTTGGCTGCAAGATTAGGTGAAGCTTGTTGGTAAAGGATTATGTTTGCTGCAAGAGGATTCTTTTTGAGGCGAATAGAATTTCTTTTAACATCAAAGTTAGACTAAGGAAATTCGATTTGTGTCAAGAAGAATCCTTCTAACACAAGAGGACGTTTCTCTTGAGTGTACCTGACTTATTTTATCATTGTTGCATCTACGCAGTGTTCGGATTCCCAGTAAGAAGGCTTCAATGTGTCTTCAATGTATCATCATAGATCAGTTCTATGTGATTAGTTATAAAACAGTCTCCGGATGGAAAGGTAATTAAGATCAAAAAAATAACTTTTTTTCTTTGGAAAATGACAACGTTTCGGACTCAATATGGTCCCTTTTCAAGCCTATTGAAACCTGTTGAAACATTATTTATTATAGTCTAAATTTTTACATAAAATTATAAACAAAAACAAGAAATAAATCTTTGCCGATAAAAAATGATGAAAGTGCGAAAAGAAATTTTCGTTTTGTTAATAAGTTTGATTGGAAAAAATAAAAATTAAAAGTAGCATGAAGAGTCACTGATGATATGTAATAGATAAGAACAATAGGTATTAACAACGACAAGTGTAGACAATATAATTTGATAATAAATAGGAACAATAATATGAAAATATAAATAAATAGTGTATAACAAGTTTTACCTTAGAACAATAGTTTGCAAGACGAATAAGATAAGACTAGAATTTCCATTTTTATAGAATTTGGTTGAAACAAGGAAAAATGTGAGAATGTCCAAAAACAGCAGCAATGTTTATTGTGCATTGAAAGATACAAAATGATTGATGAAAACACAATTTTTTTTTGGATTCTTATGTTGGCTATGTCAACAATAAAACACAAGAGCAGTGATATTATCGTTACTATAGTTCTGGCGAGTATGTTCTTCAATTCCATGACATAAGGGTCTGCTGGTGTGTCCAATATAACAACAATGACAATTTGAGCAGTTGAATTTGTAGACTACATTTCTTTTTTGAGAAATATCTAGCTTGTCTTTAGGAGACGGAAAAAGGTTTAAGTTTGATTTTATTGGTCTGAAAATTACTTTTATGTTATTATGTCGTAAAATAGTAGGCAGTTTGTTAGTTGTTCCTGAGATGTATGGAACTACAGTGAAGTTTTTGGAATTATTGAGTTCTTTTCTACCCAGTTGATTATAAATATGTTGTGATAGATAGGAAATGTAGACACCTACTGGACCAAGTGGATTTGTGGTACCAATTGGTAAGAAGACATTCATTCCTATCTTTTTTCATGTATTTCAAAATTTAAGGTTGAAAGACAGTCAATTTCAAGAGTATTCATGACAATATCCGCTATCACAGGAGAAAGCGGAGATCCCATGGCCACTCCTTTAATTTGTTTATAATTTTTGTTGTTGAATTTAAAATATGCAGATTAAACAAAATTCAACTGCATCCAGGAATTCATTCCTTGGTATTAAAGTGTATGGAGCTATTTCGTCCCATTTGTTTTTGATAATTTGTAGAGCTAGGTTTATTGGAATTGAAGGGAAAAAGTTAACCATATATAAAGATACAAGATGATGATTTTCAGGCATTTTTAAGCTTTTAATCTCATCGACAAACTGCCAGCTATCTTTAACTAAAAAACTAGATTTTTCCGTTAAAACTTTTAGAAAATTAGAGAGATATTTAGCTAATTTAGAAGTTGGACTGTTTGGGGTAGAAATGCTAATTCTAAGAGGATAACCGGTTTTGTGTATTTTTGGAAGTCCATAAGCTCTAGGGATAACCTTTGAATTTGCTTTTAGTTCTTTTGCATCTGTAGAGAAAATAAATGAATTTTGATCCCATCTGTTAATTTTAATGTTGTTCGATTTTTCACTTGTAGCTGTATATTCAAATTTAACTTCTTTGAATTTGGATTGATCTGATAGTAGAGTGAACATTTTTTTAATATATTCTGATTTTTTCGTAGCAACTGTTGTGTTGCCTTTATCTGATTTGAGAAAAATTATGTCAGGATTGTTTTTGATAAATGGAATAGCTGGGTTGAAGCTGAAATTATGATGAAACTTTTGTTTATTTAGGATAGGCGAATTAAAAAAATTAAGGATAGTTTGAGAACAATGAACTCTGATTTCATTTTCTTTGTCTAGAGGTAAATTCCAGATACCAAATTCAATAGAAGCTATGGAATCATGTAATAAGGATTACTGAAGTGCGTTTTTGAAAAATATTAAACTGAAGTTGGTAAATTGCCCAATTTATTGATAGAGTATCATTTACTCAGTTAACCTTTTTCTCAAATAATTTGTTTTGTTATAGTCATGTCTTGCAAAAACGAAAGACCTCTATCAACTGCTGAGATCCTGGCTATATTGGAAAAGGATAAAGATTTATTGCAGGATCGTACCGTTACGTTGATGCCGTGTATATTCTACCGCCTGGTGACAAACCTCAAGATGAAGAAGTGAAAAGATTCAAAGAGATAGAAACGTGCGAATAGAAAAAGATAGAAAGATTTAATCCTCCACAAATGCAAACTTTGCATCCCACAAATGATATCTTTTTCTTTCCATGCCCTATCCATCGTGTCTTCTTAGACCTATCTCTTTGTATCCTTGACTCTATCACAGAAAAAACGAAATGTTGTCTTTACAGCAATTTCAGAGTAATCTTCACCTGCAACAAAAATTAACTTCACGTGTTAAGATTTACCCACCACATGAGAAATGTTTACCACATCATCTCTATTAAATCCTGTTTTGTTTAGATGCGAAAAAATTCAACTTTATCTACTTGAAAATTACCCGCAACAAAAGTTCACTTCTGTTTTTTCTGTGATCCCTTGCCTATCTTTCTCTATCACTGACTCGATCCCTTGTGGTCAGATGGACCTATCATTATCTATTTATGTTGTTCACAAGTACTTATCTTTTTCAATCCGCCTGATGGATAGAAAAGGATAGAGGTCGATAAGTGGAGGATTCGCGTTGATAGAAAGCCTGCGGTTCAAACGGATAGGGCTCAATTATATTTGAGAAAATATATGAAAAGATTTTATTTGATAGAAAGAAAGAGATTGAGAAAGATAGGCAAAATTTGGGGTTACCTGATGGATAGGAAAGGATAGAGTTGGATTAGCAGATGATTCGTTCGATAGAAAAACTAGGATTCAGAAGGATAGAGCTATCTTATATTTCAGAAAAGATAGGGAAAATTTTAATTAGATGGGAAAATAGGGGTCGGAGGGAGATGAATAAGCGGACTAATTCATGTAGATCGAAAGACTAAAATTCGAGATGATGAGACCATATTATATTTCAGGAAAGATAGAAATGGATTTTCTTTGCTAGGAAGCCAGGGATTCGGAAAGATAGAAAAAACTTGGGATTGCCTAATGGATAGGAAAGTATACTGGTGGATGAGTAGAGGATTCATTTAGATAGAAAGAATGAGATTCAAGAAGATAAGGCTATCTAATATTTTTGAGAAACGATAGAAATGGATTCACTTGGATAGAAAGACAGGGTTTAAAAAAGGTGGAGAAAACTTTGTATTGACTAATGGATAGAAAAGGATATAGGTAGATAAGCGGAGGATTCATGTCAATAGAAAGACTACAAATTTTCTTGAAGATTAGAAACAATAATTATATTCTTCCAATTGCTAAAACCAAGAAGATAAAGTGTTCTACTCAAGAAGATTAATTTTAACCAAAATAAATAAATTTTCAACACAATTGTTGAACTTTGAAGCCGAAAATATTATTTTTCAACAAAAAACTTCATTTTATACCAAACATTTCTTTCGAAAAAATAGCTCTTCCCCTTTCCCCTGGAATTCGTACCGAAATTTCGCTACACGTTGCCGCGGTCTTATTTTAAACTTATTTCATAGAAAATAGAATGTATAAAATACATGAGTTCTCAACACAAAAACAGACATTTTTCAACCAAAAATAGAATAATTGAATTTTCAGTCAAAACAAATAACCTTCAACCAAAAAAAACGACTTTTTTACAAAATAGTTGAATGTTCAAGCAAAAAAATGTCAATTTGATTTCTAACCTGGAAAAAACGAATATTCAATTTAAAAAAATGAATTTTCTACCAAAAAGAACTATTTTCAAAAAATACATCAATTTTGAACTAAAAAAATATCAATTTTCAAGCGAAAATGAAATATTGATTACAAAAATTTATTTTCAACTAGCAACAAAATACATTTTTAACCAAATTGTCAAACTTTTAGTTGAAGGAACGAAGTTTCAACTTAAATAATGAATCTTCAACGAAAAAATGATTTTATTAACAAATAGTTGATTTTTCCACTTTAAAGATATATATTATCTACCGAGAAGATTAGTTTTTTAACAAAAAACGATACAATAAGAAAAAATGTGAATTTTCAATGAACCAAAAAAATGTTTTTGTTTAAAACCAAAAACGTTTGAATTCAAAAAAAAAAAAAAAAAATTGACAAAACAGTTGAATCCTCAACCAGAACAGATAAATTTTCAACCAGATAGTTGTGATTTTCAACCAAATAGTTAAATTTTTAACCAAAGAAATGAATTTTCAACTGAAACTATGAATCTCCAATCAAAGATATGAATTTTTGACTCAAACGATGGAACTTCAACAAACAAAAAAAGAAGTTTCCACCAAAGAATACTAATTTTTGACAAAATACATGAATTTTCAACTGAAAAAGACAAATTCGCAAGGAACAATGGAATATTAAACTTTTTAGTTAAAAAACTTTATTTTCAACAAACAAAGGAAATAATTTTCATCCAGATAGTTAAATTTTCGGTTGAAGAAAATATTATTTCACTAAAATAACGAATCTTCAACCAAATATTTGAATTTTCAACCCAAGAGATGAATTTTCTACCAAGAAAGATAAACTTCGAACAAAATACACGAATTTTGATCTAAAAAAGAACAATTTTCAGTAAAAGATAGAATAGACAGATTTTCAGTTAGAAAAATAATTTTTTAGGAACAAAAAGAAACGAATTTTCAAAAAAATTATTCAACTTCCAACAAAAAAAAGTCTTAAACAAAAAGACCAAGTTGCAACTAATGTGATTACTTTTCTACCAAGGAAAATGAATTTTCAAAAAAATAGTAGAATTTTCACCTAAACTAGATGAATTGTCAACTTATATGAGAAGTAATGTTCAGTAAACAAATTTAGCTCCAAAGAAAAATCAACGAAAATGTTAAATTTTCAAATAAACAGAGATGAATTTTCAGCTCAACAGATGAATTTTTCAAACAATGAGGTTAAATTTCTATCAAAAAATATAAATTTTCAGTTGAGAAAATTAATTTTCAATTTAAAAAAACTGATTTTTAAGGAGGAAATTAATTTTCATTCCTAAAGATAAATTTCCAGCCTAGAAGATTAATTTTCTTCCAAAAAAGAGGAATTTTTGAAATAATTAAAATTAATTCCTTTGTTTGTTGGAAATAAAGTTTTTTAACTGAAAATGTTAATATTCCATTTTTCCTTGCAGATTTATCTTTTTCAGTTGAAAATTCATGTATTTTGTTAAAAATTAGTATTTTTTGGTAGAAAATTCTTTTTTTTGTTTCTTGAAGATCCATCGTTTTTGTAGAAAATTCATGTTTTGTTGAACATTCATAATTTCACTTGAAAATTCATTTCTTTGGTTAAAAATTTATCTATTCATTCGAAGATCACAACTGTCTAGTTGTAAATTTATCTGTTCTGGTTGAGGATTTAACTGTTATGTCAAATTTTTTTGTTGAATTCGAACTATTTTGGTTTAAATAGAAAATACTTTTTTGGCTGATTGGAAATTCACATTTTTTTTAATGTTTATTTTTTGTGTAACAAATTAATCCTGTCGGTAGAAAATATATCTTTTTCGAGCACTACTTATTTCCTTAGTAGAAAATTATTTGGAAATTAGTAAAAAATTTATCTGATTTAGGTGAAAATTCAACTATTTGGTCAAAAAATTGTTTGATGTTGTTGTTGAAAGTGGATTTTTCTAAGTGAAAATTGGACTATTCAATTTTAAGTTGAAGATTGGTGTATTTTCTCCAAAGTTTATCTTTTTTGGTGAATCATAGTGAAATATTATTGAATGCAATTTCTTGCAACACTGTACGGGAAGGTCTCAGTATATGCACCAAAAAATGAGCAGAAAATGGCCGATTCTTGTTGGAGTCAAAGTGTGCGGGTATCATAACATTCCCGCACGAAATGTCGTGCGGGAATGTTGACCATCAAGCATACCTTGAAGGAAAGTGTGTATCTGCTGTATTCCACGCACGGAAATTAAGGGAACCGCTAGTTTCTGATTGGTCGCAAGAATTATCACAACCAATCTGAAGGCACCGGATGCGTGATCCAACAGTATAAGCTGTCATTGGTCAACATTTTACGCGCGCGATTCAAACTCGAATTAATTTAATTCGATTTTGAATCACGCGCCAGATTACAGCCAATTGCAGAATTTGTCCAGCGTGATGGCCAACGCACGGTGCGCACGCAAGCTGTCCACTTTATAAACAAAGGGCAAAGCAGAAGCCCATCTATCAATTGTTTCGAAGGCGGCTAGTTATCTAGTGATTTTTTCGGCAAAATGAGTTTTAGGGAAAATGAAATTTCGGACAAGTAAATACCTAGCACACTGTCATCATTTCTTCAGCTGAGAAGTTGAGCGTTTAGGTTAGTTTGCCTGGTGCAACTTTGTGATCTGAAAAAAGTTTTATAAAAATGTTTGTGGATAATTCCGACAGTGACTCCGAAGATTCAGAATTTCTACCTGCAGACATTCTACGTGAGGCAGAAGATCCCAGTTTGGACACGTTGCCAGTGAGATGCAAGAGAGATGCTGGTTACGTTTGAGAGAGTAATTTGGTTATCTTTGGGAAGCTTACGTTTGAGAGAGTCGGGTGTAAATCATTTTAGTTCAGTTTTTTTCCTCTCTGGGGGCTTCGCCCCCCCCCCCAATCCCCAACGGGGGCTTCGCCCCTCAACCCCGCCGTAGCTCTGCCCCGGACCCCGCCCTCCACCCAGCAATCTTATGACCTACCAATCCTTCTTATGTCACGAACTTCCCTCTCCAGGGGTTACAAAAAATAGTATATTTACGTGAAGTTACGCCGTCAGTTTGCTCGCGCTGAATACATATTCAGAACGTGGTCACAAGTATGTAGCGATGCTAATATTCAACAGGCGTATTGACGGTATCTTGAAGTGAATTTATGATATTATTTGTGCTATTTGGAAGTAATGGCATAGTATTAGAACGCGGAAGGTTATTCTAATTGTACCATTCTTTATGATTTTTTAATAATTTAATTATGTTTTATATAATACGTAAAGGCCATGCCAGAAAGTCTAGGATCGTACTATATGCTGAGTTGTAATGATCACAGTCAGCTATTTTGTTTATACTTTCGTCAACTTTTTTATTAGAAAACATTTTAGCTAAACAACTTTCATAATAATTAGGTTCTTGATGTCATACTTCAATACTATTTAAATCGAAAAAGTTACTGTCACCATTGTGGTACTTGATTAAATTTTTGCTGATGACTATATTATTCTGTCTTCAAATTTATATTGTCGCGATCTTCTTTTCTTCTCATTCTTGAAGATCGTTTGGTTTATCCAACATATTTTTAATTTGTTTGAGATTTCGACTTCTAAATCTTGCATTACGATATCAGCCTATGTCCCTGAAATTGGAGAACCCATCGGGGTTCCATATGTTTGTTTATGAAAAGAATTATCCAACTCAAAAAATGTAAACTCCATTAAAAATTGTATACCAACTTAAAATTTATCCAATGAGATTCGTGTGTTTTTTATATTTTTCCATCTCTCTTCAATTACTTTAAAAACCAATTCTAAAAGAATGTTTTTAGAATAGTATTCAAACATCAAGTGAGAGAAAGTTTCCAGAAATTTTGTTTTTGATGACTGATTCGTGAAAATATATTGCATTTTTTATAAATGATATTGGTTAGGCAAGAATTGAGAAATAATTTTGTTTAATTGCTTGGTCAAATAATAAATTTGATTAGTCATGTATGAAACTACAGGTCTTATTGGATAATTTATTCGATTAATTTTGGGCAATCTATAAATTCTGGAAATGTTTGTATTTTCATTCATTGAATCTGTTCGAGTAACATTTTCCCTGGAAAACCTTTTGGTCTCAATTCATCGGTCAACGGCTTGTGAAAACAAATTAAGATTGAGAAAGAAAGTTGAATTGAAACTATTGCCAATTGTTCAGCAACCATCTGTTGATCGCGTATTTTTGGCAACTTTTTCTCTTCTTACAAGTTATTTTGTTTGCTGACCCAGGCGGAAATATTATATATAGTTTATATATGGTGTGAAGTATTATATATAATACTCATTTGTTTTATTTAAAAAATATATAATATAAATGAATATTATGTATAATGCTTCATACTATATATAGACTATACATAATATTTTCGCCTGGGGAAAGAGAATGGTTTGTACGCTACTAGGATATAAAGAAAAAATATCGCGCAACTCATGATTTTTCTTTTGACAATGAAAAAAAATGTGTTAGGTGAAACGATAATGCTGTGGTTAGAGTTATCCAAATTATGGATGACCATCTAAAAGCGCATTACTAATGGAAATCCGATTTGATAATGTTGGTCACGTGATATTAGACGAGAAAAATAAAAAAATAAAAATATGTAGACAATGCAAAAACAATACTATTTACATGTGTGCCAAGCGTTAGGTGCATCATCACATAAACTTTTTGGAACTATTTCTTGATAAACAGTTACTTGAACATTATTTTTATTTCTAACCTTGAGAACTAATGGACTAAGCCTGAAATACTTTAAAATATACACTAATGTAACATTCAATATATTTTGTGGGTCAAATGATCTGTGCCTTCCTCCTTAATTTGGTCAACGTTAACGAAAATAAGAAATTCACCAAATTTTAACAGAATTCAATAAATATTCGCAAAGATATCATACGAGGAAGTAAGACCCACGTTTATATGGAGAAATACCCAGATGGATATATGTATGTCTCTATACATATATATATATATGCCTATATATAGGCATTAGACTTGCGATTACATATTCATATTATACATGCTGAGTTGGCATGTATATCCCTCAGTAGATCGCAGACAGCTCATTAACGAACGTGCCACTTGGCATTATTCGCTACATCAAACTGTAATTTCAGTATATGCATAGAATCATGATACGTATATGTACTATGTGTATAGTGTATGACAAATATAAGAATATATATGCAACTTTGTGGAAAATGTAAGTCCGTAAGAAAGTCACAAGCTAGTATATAAGACTAGGATACGAGAAAAAAAAAATTGGTCCATAGAGGATTTTCATAAATAATCTGCGGGCTTTGAGAAAAAATTCACGATTTTATCCCAAATTCAAAAACGGTTCATTTATATTTTTTTTTTGTCACTCAAACTGTAAAGTGTTGGCGTGAGAATTGTGAAAAGCGTGTTTTTTGTAGACATATGATCTCATATTTATAAAATTAACTGATATTCTGTTCAAGAACTTCTTTGTCTGTCCGGTTATGAAACTGCGTCGCACGCATTATGAGATTACTCAGAAATGCGTGCTTCCCACTTGAAGTATTGACGTGAGGTGTATTGTTGCAGAAAAGGAATGTGCTTTTGGATGCTGCTGTGAATCATGAAAAAATGATACGCCTGATTATTGAAAAAATTTCATCGAATTGTTAATAGCATTGAAAATAATTCTTGCATATTTTTTCTCAAAACACTGTTAACTGCAAATATTAGAGATTTGATTTCAAAAAAACAGTGTAACTGCATTTGTTGCAAGTTGCAATATGCAAAATTATGATTGAACGGCTGTATTTTCCACAATGAATAACGCTATTGAAGTAACAAGAAGTTGTATTGTTGAAAAATGTAATTGGTAAAAAATAGTGCTTTTGAATCTTTTTATTTTTATAAGTGAAAACAGTCAGTTGGAAATTTTTGACCTAAGTTAATAAAATAATATTAATGAGCAAAATAAAATCATATTATAATTGAATTGAATTAAAAAATTTATTTTTATTAGTTAATATTTAAATTAATGTAACACTTCGTAATTTATTTCAGGATTGAGTTTAAAGAACTGTCTTTTGCAAAATTTTATCCGTTCATTTTTCCTCGGAAATTGATTTTTTAACTGTGTAATCAGTTTTATTTTTTGTTAAAAATTTTTCTTTTTTAGTAAAAAAGGGAACTATCTTATTCGTTGAAAAATCATATACTCGGTTAAAAATCCAACTATTTCATTAAATTTCGAACTCTCATGTTGCAAATTAATTTTTCTTACAGCTTATTTTAGCTAATGTTTTATCTCTTTATTTGAATATCAAACTATACTGTTGAAAATTATTTATCTTGTTTTTTTGTTTATCTTATAATGAATAAGTTTAACTGACAATGTAACTATTTCATTTATGGTCAAAAATTAATATTTTTAATTGAAAGCTTATCGTTTCTGGTAGTAAATTAAACTATTTGGCCGAAAAATAATTTTTTTGATTTGAAAATAAAACTTTTTTTTGTAGAAAGTTGAATCAATTAGTTCAAAATTTAACTATCTTATAAAAAGTCAAATTATATTATTGAAAATTCTACTACCTTGTTAGAGTCATCATTTTAGTCATGACTTCAACGTTTTTTATTAGAAAGTCGTTCTTTTGGATTGAAAAATCATCTTTTTTGGTAGAAAAGTCATCTTTCTTGGTAGAAAATGAAATTTTCTTTGGAAATTTATCTTTTCCGTCTAAAAATTCAACTGCCTTCTAAAAAATTATTCTCTTCTGCTTAAAAATTCAATTATTTGTTTGAAAATGCAACTTTACTCTTTTCTTCAAAAATATCGTTTCAGATAGAAAATTAATCTTCTTTGTTGGAAATTCAACCATTTGGTTCAGGATTCAATCATTCATACAAAAATTTATATTTTTTTGTTGAAAATTCATTTGGTTTTTGTTGAAAAGTGATTTTATTTACCGAAAATTTACATATTTGGTTGAAAATTCATGCGTTTTGTTAGAAAATTGGTATTTTTGTGAAAAACTCATCTTCTTGGTCGAAAATTTATATTTTTTCACTATAAACAGTTCATTTTTCAACCCAAGAAAAAAATGTTTAACCGAAAAGATTCATTTTTCATCAAGGAAGACAAATTTTTAGAAAAATACATGAATTTTCAAATAAAAAACATACATTTTAGGTTCAACAAAATGTGTAAAAAAATAATTCTGATAGAATAGTTAAATTTTTAACCAAGGAGATGAGATTTCTAAGATATACATTAATATTTAATCAGTTAGTTAACTTTTGAACTCAAAAAGATTAATTTAAAAATAAAAATGGAATTACTAAATTTTCAGTTAAAGCCACGAATGTTGAAAGAAATGAATTTGTAACAAAATAGTTGAATTTTTGACGAAAGATATGAATATTGAATTTAATAATGAATCTTCAACCAAAAAAATGAATTTTGAACTTAACAGTCGAATTCTCAACCAAGAAAAATTTTTCAGCCGATAGAGGAAATAAATTTAATCCAAAATTTTGAAATTTTAAGCCAAAAAAAGGAATTTTCCATCTGAAAGTTAAGTTTTGAACTCGAAAATAAGAATTTTTAACAAGGGAAATGAATTTCGACTGAAATGATGAATCTTTAACCAACAAGCTGAATTTTTCCTGAATAGTTGAATTTTTAACCGAGAAAGATTTTTCAGTCAATAAAAAAAATAAAGTTAGTGAAAAATTTTGGACTTTTAAGCGAAAAGACAAGTTTTCTGCAAAAAGTCAAGTTTTCAACTCGAAAATAAGAATTTCAATCAAAAACGTTAATTTCCAACCAAATTTTCGAATTGTAAAGCGAAAATAAACGAATGCTGTACAAAGTTGACAATTCAGTTTATCGAAAATTTCCACACTTCTTCAAGTGTTCCCAAACCTCAGGTTGAAAATTAGTGGCTTGGTCAGTCAGACTTTCAATAGGTCATTCAAAAGCCCCCCTCCCATTTTTCTCTTCCCTAATTTCTCCTCTCAACTCGCAATTCCCCCTCCACACTTCACCATTTATTTTACCCTTCTCTGCCCCTCACTTCGCGAACTTCGCTCTTCTCTAATCCCCCCTCTCCTCACTTCCCTAGCTCATACACCCCTTCCTCCAATTTCCTTCCCCAGTCATTACTTTCCATCCCCTACTCACCTGCACTACCCTACTGGCCCTTCCTTCACTTTCCTTACTACCTTTTCTCACTTCCAACCATTTCCCTTACGACTTTTCGCCCAATGCCCATTCGCTCATTCCCCTCATTTTCCTCATCCATACTTTATGTACTCTCACTTCTTCTACTTCCACTCCCCTCATTTTCCCTCCCCTACTCATCTGCACTACCCTGCTGGCCCTCCCTTCACTTTCCTAACTACCATTTCTCACATTCAATCATTCACCTTATTAATTTTCCCCTACAGCCCCTTCGCTCATTCTCCTCATTTTCCTCCTCCGTACCTTATTTCCTTTCACTTCTCCTACTTCCACTCCCCTCATTTGCCCTACCCTACTCACCTGCACTGCCCTATTAGCCCTCCCTTCACTTTCCTTACTACCTTTTCTCACTTCCAACCATTTCCCTTACTACTCTTCGTCCACTGCCCGTTCGCTCATTCCCCTCATTTTCCTCCTCCATACATTGTCTCCTCTCACTTCTCCTACTTCCACTCTCCTCATTTGCTCTCATTCACCCTTCTCACCCTTTCCCAATTTTACATTGCTCCCCCTACTCCCATCGCCTTACTCAAAATCTCTTTCCTTTTCCTCACTTCATCTACTTGCCCTCCTCTAATTTCCTATTACTTCTTCTACTTTCCCTTACCTTATTCATCTTCAATTCCCCTAACCCATTTTCCCTACTTTCACTCAGCTCATTTACCCTCCCTTACCCTCTCTTCATTCCCCATACCCTCATTTCGTCTGCTATCCCTCCCCCTACTACCTCCCTCTGACTTCCCTTTACTTTACTCCCCCTACCTTAATTTCCTCGTATATCACCATTCCTTACTTTTCCTCACTTCCGCTAAATGAAAAAGTCGAATATCACGATTTAAATCGTTAAGTTTAATGCTGATGAGAATTATGTGTCTTCTTTAATTTCCAACCACGATTTTATTTATATATTATATGGAAAAAGGGTGCAACCCCTTTTTAATGTCACTGGAGGTTAATTACTTATAATCGATTCATCGAAGGACATGTTTGCTTGATGAGCAATAGTAAATGTCGAAGGGCTTCTCAGCCAATTCGACATGCGACAGTAATAGTAAGCTTCCTTTGGATCGTAGATTTCCATTTTCTGAGACGAGTTGATAAGCTTTGCTCACAAATCCACCCTAACGATAATTGGATGCATTTCAACTTAGGTACTAAATTATCCATAAACAAGATGAGCTTCATCGCGCAATATACCTATAATTTTCATAAATACTCTGTAACATTTCGAAAATAAACGTTCTTCCAGAAAATAATCTCTAACTGTGCTTTAAAATATAATAAAAAAAGTTATTAAATAAATGCCCTTTTTTGATTTTTAACCAGATAGTTTGATTCGTCCAAAAAAAAAATGTTCAAAATAGTAGTTCAATCCTAAACCAAAAAAGATTAATTTTCAACCATTTGAATTTTTCACAAAAAATATCAAATTTTTTAACTGATAGTATGAACATTTATAAAGAAAATTCATCTGCAATCAAATAAATCAATAGTCTAACAAGAAGATTGATTTGCTATAAAAGAAAGACTAACTTTCAATGAAATAGTAGTTCAACTTTTGAGTTAGTGGTTAGGTTTTCAGTTTAAAAACTTGAATTCTCTACCAAAAATGTGATAGTTGATATTTCTTTCCGAAAAAATTTTAAGTTGGAACTAAAAGCACTTAAATTCAGCCGAAATAATTCTGGAAAAAATGTGTAACAGCTTATACCCAGATAGCAAAATGCCCGCCGATTGCAAGCGATCTGCCGGCCCGCGGTCCGATCGATCGGACCGACTTGCCGGCAGATATGCACCTTAATGTGCACACCATTGATGTCTATATGCCCGCCCGACAGGCGGATGTGACGCTGTCCGGCGAACTGCATGCCCGACGGTCCGGTAAAATGCAGGCTGAGAGTGCGAGTTGATTAAAATTGAAAAAATCTTTTTTTATGTAAATAAAATAAAAATTTCCAAATATCACGAAAGGTAATGACGAGAGTCTGCGTATAATAAGTCCAAGTTGAAAGAAAAATGTCAATATTATAAAAATTTCTTTTTATAATATTGACATTTTTCTTACAACTTGAACTTGATATTATTATACGCAGAATTTCATTACCTTTCGTGCTATTTGCTACTTTTGTTGATTTGAAGGACACCGACAGCAAAAAATTGCTAACAAATTTTATGTTCCACTCACAGCCAAACAATACCAAAAACCGCAAACAATGAAAGGTATAACTCCGTTATACAAGTAGATTACTCCGTATTCCAAGTGGATTACTCCATTTACAAGTGGATTACTTACTCTTCTATTTTATCTGGAACGAATAACAATTATTGTTTGCAAATCGTACACATCCGAGCGAAAATTCACGGGAGTGAACGCCACACGAGATAAAACACGACAAGAACAGCTGATCCAAAACGCGCATGCGCGTTTTTGATCTCAAACTTCTCGCACTATCAGCTTGCAGCGGTCGCGTAAATCGCAGGCCCGTCGTTCCTCGCCGTTTGCAAGCCCGACGGGCGTCTCATGTACCGGACCGTTGCCTGCCGTTGTCCGCCTTTCGGTCGCATTCCGACTCTGCCGGCCTGTCGCGTGCATTTAGCAGGCACGCTGGTCTCCAGCCCGTCGGGCCGATCGCATGCCTGCACGTATTGTTATCTGGGTATTTAAACCCAAAAAGAATCTCATTTTAAATTTAAAAAAAAATTAAATTAGCAGCCAAAACAAATTAATTTTTAACCAAGCAGTTAAGTTTTCAACCGAAAAAGTTGAATTATCCATGAAAAATATAATCCTTGATATTCAAATCCAAAAAAATGGTTATTTTATATCAAAGGTACTAAAACTCAGCCAAAACTCCAATTTTTACAAAATGGTTGAATTTTCAACTCAAACTAGAAATCGTTCAATTTTTAATTTGAAAAATTAATCTTCAACTTACAAAGAATAAATTTTAAAACTGAAAAAGAAACTAAAAAAGAATTAATTAACAAAATTATCGAATTTTCAATCAAAATAGACGAATTTTAAACATGAAACATTAAAAAAAATTCAGTTAAAAAAAAAAGAATTTCTAACAAAATAAGTAGTGAATCTTTAGAAAAAAAAAATGTTTAACCAAAATTACGAATCTTAAAAAAAAAAGATTTTTCAATGAGTGTTTAATATTCGACCAAAAAATAAAATTTTTAACTAAAATGGGCACATTTGTATGTAAAAAATATGAGAGTAACATTTTCAATTGGAATAAGAGAAAAATAAGAGAAAAGAAGTGTTTACTTGTACTAAAATTTCGCTATTTGTACCGAAATTCCGGCACACGTAGCCACGGCCTTGAACAAATTAATTTTAAATAAAAAATGAAACAAAATATTCAAGAAAATATTAAATTTTTAACTCAATTGTTAAATTTTCAACTGAAAAAGATAAATTTTGAATCAAGTATTTGAATCTTCAACCAAAAAAGATGAATCCGGAATAGAAAATATGATTCAAGGAATCTGTATTATCAGTAGAGAATAACATAAATTATTTGACGTCTTTTCAGACTAGATGGAGCTATGAAAGAAAATTATTTTAAATAATTTTTTTCTCAGAAAAGATCTTCTCATTTCGATCCGCTGGGAATTGAATCTGATTTTCGGTCAAGTGCTTCCCCATTAAGCTACTAGAAAAATCGAAAAAATAAACTTTTTTCAGAAATACACGCATTATTTTGTCAGATGGTACAAGTCAAAATTTTCAAGAAATCTGTATTATCATTGGAGAATAGCAGAAAATATTTAACGACTTTTCAGACTAAGTGGAACTATGAAAGAAAAATTATTTCAAATAATTTTTTTCTGAAAAAAGATCTTCTCCTTTCACTCTGCTGGAAATCGAACCATAGAAACCATTGGAGCGAAAGGAGAAACTCTTTTTTCAGGAAAAAATGATTTAAAATAATTTTCCTTCCATATCTCCATCTAGTCTGAAAAGACGTTCAATATTTTCTGTCATACTCTAATGATAACACAGATTCCTTGGGAAAAATTTGATTCGTACGATGTAGCAAAATGATGCGTGTATTTCTAAAAAAAGTTTCTCCTCTCGATCTCTCTAGTAGCTTAATGGAAAATCACCTGACCGGAAATCAGTATGTCTGTGGTTCGATTCCCAGCGGAGCGAAAGGAGATCTTTTTTCAGAAAAAAAGAGTTATACAAAATAAAAAATATGATAGTAAATTTTTCATCACAAGAATTAACTTTTAACAAAAATGCTAGTTCTATTAATTTAGTTCGCATTCCAGCGAAGGAACCAAGTGAAGGGGTGGTTTCTTGAAAACGGGGGTAAAGAGGAATTATTTAAAAAAGGGTGAATAGGGGGAAAAAGTGTGTTGCGGAATAAGAAATATAAAATATAAAAGTGATTTCCAAACTTATTAAGTTATTTTTTAACTTTCGGAAAATTCGCAAGCCTTCGTTACTTCCGCTATTTTTACATTCTCATTCTAATGAGAATCTATTAGTTTTATGTGAAATTTGACTTTGTCGGTTTTCATCAAATCTCCACGGTTTGAGACCTCCTGAGTCAGAAAAAACGATTTTTATGAAGATGTCTCTCTGTATGTCTGTCTGTCTATTCATCTGTCTGTCTGTAGTATCATGTAGGCACGATAACTTTCGAAAAATGTATCATGGCACACTTCTTTATGACCTACAAAGAAAGAACGAGTTCATTAACCAGCTATTTTGGATGAAAATTCAAACAGTGAGCACATTTTGGAAATTTTTGAGACCACTGTTTTTGAATATTTGATAATTCTGTGTACTGTTATTATTAGTACGCAAAAAGACGGACAAAATATCATAATGACTTTTTCTGACAAAAAATAATTACTGGAGATATCGCATTTTCAAAATTTAAAAAAAAAAACGAAAATGAACATTTTTAAGCCGAAAAACGCACGATGTGAAAAAAGTAAAGATGAGAAACACGTTGCTTTTGGAACACCCTACAATAATTTCATAACAACTTTTCGAATTTTTGGAAAAATCAAAAATTAAAATTTTGATTAGACAAAAAAATAATGAAAAACCAAAAATTCCATTTTGCTCTCAAACTATGCAAGATACAACAAAAGATGATTCGACGAAAATTGTGCACCTAAAAAAGGTCTACAAATTTTGTAATTCTCATTGTAATGATAAGGTATTAGTTTTATGTAAAATTTGACATGTCTGTCTATCTGTCTATCTGTCTGTCTGTCTGTCTGTCTGTCTGTCTGTCTGTATGTATGTATGTATGTATGTATGTATTTATGTCTGTATGTATGTATGTATGTATGTATGTATGTATGTATGTATGTATGTATTTATGTCTGTATGTATGTATGTATGTATGTATGTATGTATGTATGTATGTATGTATGTATGTATGTATGTATGTCTGTCTGTATGTCTGTATGTATGTATGTATGTATGTATGTATGTATGTATGTATGTATGTATG
>CAKNXH010001617.1:52796-63993 GCA_932178445.1 Andricus quercusramuli
TGGTGATTAATTACGTGGAATTTTTCCTGAAATTTTGAACCACGTAGTCTTTGGGAGGGTTCGCAACAATTGAGCCCCCCCCCCACCCTTATTGATTAATTGAAAATTCCCACCAAAAACAAAATCAGTTGACAAAATAAGGCAGAAAAAAATATTTGATCAAGGGAAGGGGGAGGGGGGAGCTCAATATTTGCGAACCCTCACAAGGGCTACGTGGTTCAAAATTTCAGAAAAAATTTCACGTAATTTATGCACGTACCCTATACATAATGCAATATGTAAACTGTTCTCAATGGAGGCTTGTCCACGTCAGGAGGGTCCACACTTTTTTATTATTCAGAATTCTCATTTGATATCACCGACACTTTCAATGACCGAAATTAATTTTGTCACTCGATTGCACCTCCCGATTAACTTTTGAAGTCAAACGATTTTTCTTTTTTCCTTATCTGCGCAAATAACCGTGAATCATTCATATTAAACTTAATACCGTTCACTTCGAAGCGCACCGTGCTGGAAAATATTGAAATTCAGCCCAGTTTTTCTCCGGTGACGAATTCCATATTTTATAAGCTCGAAGGTAAACAACGTGGAGTGGAAATGCTGAAATTAATCGAATCGTTCGAGCTAAGAGAAAAAAATTGGTTTATTTATTTATATTTATATTCAATTTTTTCTTCATTTATTGCAAAATTTTTTTCGTTGACTTTAAAACGTTCCGAAATCAAAAAAGTAAACAAAAATTCCTAGTTTGAGAAATTTTTTTTTTTTTTTTTTGAAAAAACATGTTAATACGTTTCTTTTTAAAAACTGAAGAAACATCAGCTTTACTATATTCAACATTTCTTCCAACATGTGTGCAACTAATTCAGTCAAATTTTTTTTTTGCATTTCTAAATGTTTCTAAATATTATTGGTGGAAAAGAACATTCAGATTATGGATGATTGTTCAATATTTATAAATTATTGTTTAATATTGAGGATTCTAAGACAATTCTTTTAACTTTTCAGAATTTACAAAATTTACAGGTAAACTCAATTTTGCAGGGCGTCAAGAGAATGAAAAGATATTCTTAAGATTCATGAGAAAATTTCAAATGATTTTTTTCCTGATGAATTCCAAGAGAAAATTGAAAAAGATGACGAAACATTTTTAATTATTTTCTTAAATTTCGAAAAATAGTGTCAAATATTTTAAAGCAAAAGAGATACATAGAAGTTTTAGAATGATCCAGCAATAATTAAAACTTATTTGAGAGTTTAGGAATCATTTAATGTTTCGAGAAAATGAAACAAAAAACTTCTTTAGATTCATAGGAAAAATCAAAATTATTTGGATTTTTGAAAAATAATTTTAAGAGAATTTTTTTAAAAAGCTTTCAAACGATTTCTGAAATTGCCAAAGAAGAATCTGAAGGATTTTAAGAGAATTTTTTTAATTTTCAAGAATTATAAAAAAATCAGGAAAAATTTGAATAATTTGAAAATATTCGAAGGTTTAAAAATTCTGAAAGGATTAGAAAGAGAATTTCCTCAAGATATATGGAAATTTTTTTATGATTCTTTATTTGCTGAAATGAACTTTAGGAGAAAATTGAAAAAGATTTCAATACATTTCAAAAGATTTCCTTAAATTTCAAAAAAGAGTATAATATTTTAAAGCAGAATATTTCAATTTGGTAAGATTGAAAAATGAAACATAAATCAGCAAATTCAAGAAATATTTAGAAGATTTGAAGAGATTGAAAAAGAATTTTGAACTGTTGAAAATTTTAACAAATCCAGATTTTTTTTAAGATTTCAAACCAAAACTTGAGAAGTTTCACAACATTTTGAAAGGTTTCAAGTATTTTAAAGAATCCAGCTTTTGAAAGGATTTTTAACTGAAACTTTAGAAGCTAGAACAAAATTTTTTAAGGTTTCAAGTAAATAAAAAAAATTTTCTAGAAAAATCTGGGCAATTGTAAGGTAATCTTTTTACACTTTGAATAATTAAAAAAAAAATTGTCTCTCTTGGTCTGTGTAATATTTATTAACATTGGTTACTTAATTTGCAATTAGTTAAACAAATGTAATTTGTTGAAATAATTTTTGTCGAAAATTTTTTTTTTATTGAAAGTTATTACCGTTTGTTTAATGGAATATTTATCAGAATGAGTAAATAATGTTCATTTATTCAAACAAATTCCATTTTTTTCATGATTTTTTGTCTCGAAAATTCGTTTTTTGAATAAATTATTACTGTTGTTCAAGTGGAAGATTTATCAAATTTGTTCAGTTAATTTTCAATTACGTAAACGAATTCCATTTGTTAAAAATATGTTTTATTCGAAGAATTCGTAGAACTGGCAGTTAATTATCAATAATTTACATGAATTTATTATCAAATATTTTTCATTGTTTTAACAATAAATTATTATTTATATTCAACTAATAATCAAGGTTGTATATTAATTAATTAAATATAATCTACACCTGACCTTCATTATTTACCAATTTTTCCAATGATCAGAAGTTTCAAAATTAATAGCAGAACAGAAAAATTTACAAATTTCCTGGAAAAAATATTGTTTAAGCATATTAAATATTATTGAACATACATAATTATTCATTATTTAAACTGCCAGTCCTGCATATTTTTGGAAAAAACTTTTGATAAGCAAACGGAATTTATATAAATAATGTAAAATTAATCAACTAGCATTGATTAATATTCCATTAGACCAATAGAAATAATTTGTAGTAAAAAAATCGAGAAAAAAGTGCTCAAAAGGACGATTTCATGAGAAATTGAATAATAATATCAGGATAATTTTCAACAATCCTCTATACTTTCCCGTAAAATTTTCCCAAACTCAAAAACGGCACCTGTTAGAAGGAAAATAAAAAAAAATATGGAATCTCATTTTTCGGATTTGGAAAACATTTGAGAGGATTTTTGCCCTTTATAAAAGTGTTTTTGGACCACACACACTTTATTAAAAGTATGCATTTTCCTGAAGATTGGGCCCGGGGAGAGGAAAACTGCAGAAAACCACCTTTCCAGTTAAGCCGGTTTTTCAACAGTTCTGAATTCTCTTTTTTCTCAATTCATATTGTTTTTTGATAACTGAATTGAAGCAACCTTTGTTGATACAGTTTAAATACTGATAAATCCGATAGAAGCGCTGATTGGCAACTGATTAAACATGTGTCAATTCCACTCGCAATGGAAATGTAATTGCACAATACAGAATCAGAATCCATTTCTTCGCGTATTGTTTCATAATATTGAGTCAAGTGAACCGTTGGAAACGTCTGTCTGAATTTTCAGTCACTTTTACATTTTTGTGCAATTATTATTTAATTGAATGTTTATATTGATGGTTGGAAATTTATTTATTTTGATGAAAATTCTTTGTATGTTTAGTGGAAAATAAATTTCTCAAACTGAAAATTGAACTGCTCTATTTTTGGATGAAAATTTATCTTTTTCAGTTAAACATTTAACTTTTTGGTTAAAAATTTATCTTTTTTAGTTGAAAGTTCAACTTTTTGGTTAAAAATATATTCCTTCTTTTTTTTAATGGTATTCTTTTTGGAAATTCAACCTTCTCAGTTTGAGAACTTATCCTTTATGGTTGGAAATGCAATTTTTTCGTTAAAATATCAAATATTACATGCTCATTTGAGAACTCATATTTTTTTCAAGGAATCTATGTTATCATCAGAGAATAACAGAAATTTGTAACTTCTTTTCACACAAGATAGAGATATGAATTGAAAATTATTTTGATAATTTTTTTCTGAAAAAAGATCTTCTCTTTTCGCTCCCCTGGGAAGCGAACCTTAGAACTTTCAAATACCGGTCCGGATGCTTTTCCATCAAGCTACTAAAGAGATCAAGAGGGAACTTTTTTCAGAAAATACACACATTATTTTGCAACATGGTGCAAGTTAAATTATTCAAGGAATCTGTATTATCATCAGAGAATAAAAGAAATTTTTAACGTCCTTTCAGACTAGATAGAGATGATTTAAAAATTATTTATAATAATTTTTTTCTGAAGAAAAATCTTCTCCTTTCGCTCCGCTGGGAATTGAACCTCCGAACTTCCGATTGCCGGTCCAGATGAATTCCCATTAAGCTACTAGAGAGATCGAGGAAAGGAACTTTTTTCAGAAAATACACACATTATTTTGCTACATGGTACAAGTTAAATTTTCAAGGAATCTGTATTATCATCAGTGGGTAACAGAAATTTTTAACGTCTTTTCAGAATAGATGGAGATATGAATTAAAAATTAATTTAATTATTTTAAAAAAAAGATCTCCTTTCACATCGCTGGCACTTTTTTCCTCGTCTATTATCTGAAAAAAGATTCTTCTCTCGATCTCTCCAGTAGCTTATTGGGAAAGCACCAGCCCGGAAATCGGAAGTTTTTGGTTCGATTCCCAGCAGAGCAAAAGAAGATCTCTTTTCAGAAAAAATTAATTAAAATCATATTTTTTGTTGAAAATTATTTGACCTAAAGTTAAACTACTTTGTCGAAAAATTATTTTCTTTCGATTTAGGATTCTTAATTAGAGTTGAAAATTCAACTATTTGATTTTAAATCCACTTTTATGTTAACAATTCTCGGTATAATTTTAGTTCTAAAAATAATTTCATTTTTCATAATTTTGTCATTTATTATTAGGGGTTGAATTGGGGTGTGTTCCGGATATGCTAGGAGGGTGAAACTTTTCTTAAGATTTTTTTCTATTAATTGAGGCCATTCGAATCTTTAAAATCCCAGGTCTCAGAAAATTTTTTTCTCAATTCGTTCTTTTTAAGGGTGCAAACTTCTGCGATGTAATATTTCAATTAATAAAAATAGAAAATCGAGAAATAAATAAAATTTTATTTTTCAATCGAGTTTCTCAATAAAAATAAACAACTTTCTTTGCGTAAAGGAAAATGATTCTCGTTGATTCCTATTTTAGTTTCCTGTGCAGATTCCTATGTCTCGTTCGTAATTTTCCACTTGGAATAGTCAGGTTTCTCATGAAACCTTTAAAGCTTCTCTCTTGTATTGTTGATAAGGACACGAAGGCAGCTCATATTATTACTCTTTTCAACGAAAGTGCCTCTGTAATTTCAGCGCAGAACATTAATTTAATCAAAAAATTTAATTAAATATTATCGGATATATTCCTATTCAATCAGACTTTCAGAGTCGTCACATTTCGTTTTTAGATTAATTAAATATTTAATTTGCAACTTGAAATCAGAGCTTCACACTTTTTTATTACTAAATTTTACTTCAGAATTGATAGAACAATTTTTTAGGAAAATACTTTTATTTCCTTATATTAAGAATATAAAAAAATTTTAATTCTATATGAAGATAGTGTTATTCTATAAAAAATTAAATAAATACATAAAGAATGTGAAAATTGTTATAACAATATTTTCTCCCCCATTTTAAACCTTTCGTCATATGTATTTATATTGGTTTTTTAATTATAAAAAAAAATTTTAACTCATAAACCATTTTCGTTCCTAGCTTACGTAAAATTTTCAACACCCAATATATAGTTTTGTTTTGAATAATTTAAATAAGCCATGTAACAATTTTTATTATTTTTTCTTGAACAGATGACAAACAAAATAGTTGAATTTCCGACAAACTAAGCTATCAAGAAAATAATTCAATTATATTATGTTATAATTCAATTTTAATTCAATAAAAATTTAATTATTGTAAAAATAGCTGAATTTTCAACTTGGCAGTTTAATTTTCCAACAAAAGACGAATTTTCAGCAAAATAGATGAATTTTCAACCAAAAAGTTGAGTTTTTGACTGAAAGGATAAGTTTTACAAACCAGTTGAATCCAACGTAGAAAACAAATTTTTAATCAAATAGTTGAATCCTCAACCAAATTGATGTCACTAAATTTTCAGTTCAAACAACTGATTATTATCTGCAGCAAAAAAGGCATGTAGAAAAAATTTTTTTTTCAAAAAAAGGCATCTTTTCGAATAAAAAAAATTTAATTTTCTACCAAATATGTTGAATTTTTAAACAACGATATGAATTTTCAAACCAAAAAGACGATTTCTTCACAAAAAAAATTAATTTACGAGCAAATAAATACTTGAATTCCTAACGTAAATTATGAACCTAAAACAAAAAAAATTAGTTTCTTACAAACTGGCTCAAATCTTTTATTTTTCCATGATAAAAAAATTCTTAACGAAACATTTAATATTTACTGCTCCGACAAAAAAAAATCAATTTGAAAAATACGAATTTCAAACAAAATATATAAATTTTCAATCAAAAAAGATCAATTTGCAACTCAAAAAATCAATTGTCTACCAAAAATGGAATGGTTGTATTTTATTCAATTAAAATCAATTTTCAACAAAAAAAAAGTTGAATTTTTGACCAAGAAGAACAATTTTTTACTGAGCAAATGAATTTTTAACAAAATACGTGAGTTTTCATTATGGATATTAATCTTCCGCCGAAAGAAAAATTATAAACAATCATTTTAAATAATTTTTTTCTGAAAAAAGATCTTCCACTTCGTTGGGAATCGAACCTCAGAACTTCCGATTGTCGGTCGGGTGCTTTCCCGTTAAGCTACTACGTTACTGCTACGTCAAGCTACGGAATTTCTGAGTTTCGATTCTTAGAGCGAAAGGAGTTTTTTTTCAGAAAAAAATTGATTAAAATAATGTTTAATTCATATCTCCGTCTAGTCTGGAAAAACGTTTAAAATTTGTTTAATGAACAGTTTCATTTTCTACCAAACTACTGGAAAATTCAACTCAAAATACATACTTTTCAGAAGATAGTTATATGAAGATACATATATGAATCTTGAAATAAAAGCATTTTCAAGAAAAGATTTCAAATTCATGCAGATTGATGAATTTTAAACTCGAAAGTTGACATTTTGAAGAACAAGATCAATTTTCTACAAAAAAGACGATTTATCAACAAAATAAATGCGATTATAACAAAATACTTGAATTTGAACTAAAAAAGATGAACTGTCAACGAGGAAAGATCAGTTTTCAATTAAAAATATCAAATTGCCGCCAGAAATGAAATAGTTATATATGCAGTGAAGAAAGTTAATTCTCAAACAAACAAACAAAAAAACAATTTTCTGCAAAATGGTTCAAAATTTCACCAATGAGTTGAATTCCCAACCAAAAAGTAATTTTTGAACTAAGAAGATTAATTTCCTTAAAAAAAAGACAAATTATCAACAAAACACAGGAATTCTCAAGTAAGTACTTGCATTTTTAGCTAGAAGAGGTGAATTTGCAATCAAATAGTTGAATTCTGAACTAAAAAGGATTGATTCTCACAAAGTATGTCAAATTCTCATAGAAAAATGTGAAACATATAGGATAAATGTATTATTTTGCTTGAAAATTATTTTTTTATTTGCAGCATATTGTGCACCTTGCAGCATATTATGCACCACGATGACGATATTAATGAAGATACTTCTACATGTCTAGAAATTTGATGCCTGGATTTTCAAGACATTGAAAAAATAAAAACAATAAAAAACCAATGAAAGAGAAAAAACTCAAATAAAGAACCCATGAATCATGTCCGATTTGAATTTTTAAATTAAATTCTTTACATTATTGTGATTTTTACTCAAATTTAATTAATCATCAACAGCAGTATGATAAATTTTTAAATATTGTAAGGTTTGTTAATAATTGTTAATTTTCTAATTCAAGCATTCAATTTACTTCTTAGGATTATTTAGAAACTATATTACCTTATGATATAAATTGATGATACTTGATTGGTAATTCTGTCTTTGTTAAGGTTTCTCTTTCTCTTTTTCTCTGTATAAAAATGGAGCATAACGGCAGTTATGTTTCTGACTTGTTTTTAACAATGTTAAGAACATTATTAATTTTACAATTTTGAATTTACAATTTTTAAGACAATTACAAAGAAGCAATATTATTTAAATAAAAGCTTAATTGAAAAATGAAGAGTTAGAAGGTAAATATATCAATTACAATTTTTAACCTCAAACCTTTTTTTTTACCCAAGTGATATTTAATTAAAACCAAATTATTTCATAAATCTATAGAGAGATGAAGAAGAAGAATAGGAATCTTTGAAATCTGAGATGTGGTTAAACTTCGCTACCAACAAATTTTTAATGTCCTGATGAGAAAAACTATGGTTTTCGAAACGTAGATATCTACAATTGATGAAATAAAGGATCCAAAATTGAATTCCTTTTTTGGACTGAAAATTAAATTAAAAATCCTATATAACGTCCAATACTCAAGTAAATTTATAGAATTCCTGAAAATAAAACAAAAATATAACGAGAAAATTTGGAAAACCACCATAAAATTCTACTATTGCAATGCCTAAAGAAAACTAAACAACGACGCTCTCTCCTTTCTGAGGTATCGAGGAGATAGCGTCGTTGCTTGATCGCTGTTCCCACCTGCTCTAATTTTCCTTACCTTGACAAGGGTGCTTTAAGAGCACCAAAACGTTGGTAAATATTATGGACGCTTCCATATTGTGATTTGATAATAATAAAAATAAAAAATGACGAAAGAAATAAAAGAGAGAAGAAAGGAGATTTGGCTTTTTGCCTTCTCGTTTTTCTTTCCTCTTTTTTATGTTTTTCCAAAAAACAAATTTTTTGTTTTTGGGAATTGTAATAGGAACATTTTGTGGTGATTTTCTAAATTTGATCGTTGGATTCTTGTTTTATTTTCAGGAATTCCACACATTAAAAAATAATAATTCAAAAATGATGCATCTCAGAGTGAATAAATAAATAATGTCGTAGATAGCATTGGTGATTAGATTGTCCCGTAACTTGAGATGACTTTTTTACGGGTTTTTGATGTTCATCGAATCTAAAACCAATTCCATTAGGGGTCGAAAAAAAGTGTGAAAGCGCTAAGTCGAAAAAGTCGATATTTTTTACAGTATGTGGGTTATCTAGCAAATATCGACTCATATTTGCCGACATTCTGGGTAAGATACACATTTCGCTGAATGAGAGAGGAGCTTTCAAAGCGTAATAGCGCTTCAGGCAACTTTGACAAGAAACTTCTGGGCACTCCTGGACACATAAATATTATAAAGAGTGGAAAAAATCTAGAAAAAAATATTATCAAATATATATGTATTGGGGAGGTCCAAAAAAATTAATTTTCTGATTTTTTAAAGTCTCATCCCCTCTTTTTGTTTGTTTTTGTGAGAAAAATGTCCCTAATTTTTTGAGAAAAAAAAATGTTTAGAGGTGGGGCACGGCCTTTAAAGTACCGTTAAGTGTTGAAAATTCAGTAAGTTTTTGAATTCAAAAAAACTTGCCAAAACTCACCCCTGAAGATGCCAAAAATTAATTTAAAAAAAAACAACATTTTTCTCCTTTTCAACCTCAACAATCCATAAAAAATTAGATTTCGTTTCTTCACAACTTTTTTTTCAATATAAAGAAATTTATATTAAATATTTTTAAGAATCAGTTTGAAAGAAAGAAAATGTAATTTTTTAAGGATTATTAAAGGTTAAAAGGGGGAAAGTATTTATTTTAAGAGCAATATTTCTTACATTTGTTTAAAAAAACTTTGTGCATAATTTGTCACCTAAATTCTTATTTTACTTTCATAAAATTCAGAAAAGATACTCAAAAATTACTTAAAAATTACTCAAGGACTTACTGAATTTTCACCACTTTGAGGAACTTCGAAGTCCGTGCCCTACCTCTAAACATTTTTTTTAAATCTCAAAAAATTAGAAAATTTTGTTTTTTCACCAAAAGACACAAACTGAGGGGGTGAGACTTTAGGAAATCAGAAAAATAATTTTTTTGAATCATCGTAATACGTATTACATAGAAGAAGATTCATTTTTAATCGAACAGTTTCTTTCTTTACCAAAAAGGATGAGTTTTCAAACAAGAAAATTCATTTTTTACCAAAAAGGTACGAAACATCAACAAAATAGTAGAATTTTCAATTCACAGCAAAAAGCAAGAATGTTTTCAGCAAATTAATTACATATTTTAACAAATATATGAATTTTCAACTAAAATTATCAATCTTCGATTAAAAAATCAATAAACGAGTTCAACATTCGAAGGGTTTATTTTTTAATTGGGACTATTAGTTTTCTACAGGAAAGATGAATTATCAACAAACTACATGAATTAATAAAAAAAAATTAATTGCAAACGAAAGATGTAAAAGTTAATATCTCAAATGAAAATTTAATTTAAAATTAAAAGCAGTTAGATTCGATTAAAAAAGAATGATTTTCAATGCAAACAGATGAATCCTCAACCGAAACAGATTAATTTTCAACCAAGCAGTTGCATTTTCAACTAATTATATTTTTAAGCAAAGATATCAATTTTCAACTGAAATGATGAATCTTCAAAAAAAAAATTATTTCCTACAAAGAGTATAACACTCAACCAAAGAGTTGAATTTTCAAGCCAAAAGTTGATTCTTTAACCAAGGCAACTCATTTTCTACGAAAGAAGATAACGTATCAACAAAATATGTGAATTTTCAACCACATATTTAAATTTCTAACTAAAAAAGATGAATTTTCAACCAAAAATGAAATCGTTAAATTTGTAGTTTAAAAAATTGAGTTTTAACCAAATGGTTCCATTTTTTTGACCAAATTGTTCAATTTGCAAGGCGAAAAGATAAATTTTTAACAAAACAGTTGATTTTTAAGCGAAAAAAATTAATTTTTATTAAGACGTGTAGTATATTTAGAATAAAAATGAAATTTCAAGGAAGCATGTAACAGTTAATATTTCAACAAAAAAAATATTTTTATTTTTGTTTAAGAAAAGTCAAATTTAACCAAAAAGGAATAATTTTCGAACAGAAAAAATCAATTTTAAGTCAAAGAAGACGAATTTTTAACCAAATGCATCAATTTTCAATCAGAAAAGATCAATTTTTAGTTAAAATTGGAATGATTACATTTTAAAGAAAAATGGAATAATTTCATCTTGAACAAAAAATAAGTAATTACATTTCGAATGAAGCGAATTAGTTCTCAGCAGAAGAAATTTTTTTGCAAATTAGTTTATTTCAACCAGAAAGATGAATTTTTAATTTAAATGACGAATCTTCGACAACAAAAAATGTGTGCGAAAAAATTTCAACATTTAAACAAAGAGTTGAATTTTT
>CAKNXH010001617.1:71602-101209 GCA_932178445.1 Andricus quercusramuli
CAAGAATATCAAAAATATTTGGGAATTTCAACAATATCAAGAATATTGAGGAATATAGAGAATATCGAGTATATCTGAGAATAGAAAGAATATTAAGAATATTTAGGAATATGAAGAATATCAAGAAATATTTGAGCATTTCAAAAATATCAAGAATATTCGGGAATGTAAAGAATATCAAGAATATTTGCCAATAAAGAGAATATCAAGAACATTTGGGAATATTGAGAATATCGAAAATATTTGGGAATTTCAAAAATTTCAAGATAACTTGGAAATATAAGGAATATCAGGAATATCAAAAAAATATTTGCGAGTTTCAAGAATATTAGGAATAATTGGGAAATGAAGAATATCAAGAGTATTTTGGATTATAGAGAATATGAAGAATATTTGGGAATATGAAAAATATCAAGCATATTCGGGAATATCAAGAATATCAAAAATATTTGGGAATTTCTAGGATATCAAGAATATTTGGGAATATAAAAAATATCAAGAATATCCGAAATATATTTGGGAGTTTTACAATATCAAAAATATTTGGAAATATGAAAAATATCAAGAATATTTGAGAATACAGAGGATATCAAGCATATTTGAGAATAGGAAGAATGTTGAGAATGATTGGAAATTTCAAGAATATCAAGAATATTTAGGAATATAGAGAATATCAAAAATATTTGGGAATATAATGAATATCAAGAATATCAAAAAAATTTGGGAATTTCAACAATATCAAGAATATTTAGGAATATAGATAATATCAAGTATATCTGGAAATAGAAAGAATATTAAGAATATTTGGGAATATGAAGAATATAAAAAATATTTGTGCATATAGAGAATATCAAGAATCTTTCGAAATACAAAGAATATCCAGAATATTTGGAAATTTCAAGAATATTTAGGAATATAAATAATATCAAAAATATTTGTGAAATTCAAGATTATAAAGAATATTTGGGAATACGAAGAATATCGAGAATATTTGGGAATGTAGAGAATACAAAGAAAACCAAGAATATTTGAGAATAACAAGAATATCAAAGATATTTCGGAATATAGAGAATATCTTGAATATTTGGGAATATGAAGAACATTAGGAATATTTGGGAACATCAAGAATATCAAAGATATTTTGGAATTTCAAGAATATGAAGAATACTTGGGAATTTGAAAAATATTAATGATATTAGGGAATTTCAGGAATATTTTGGAATATCGAGAATATTTAGTAATATCAAGAATATGAAAAATAATTGGTAATTTCAAGAATATCAAGAATATTTGAGAATATCAAGAATATCAGAAAATTTTTGAAATTTCAAGAACATCAAGGATATTTGGGAATACAAAGAGTATCAAGAATACTTGGGAATATAAAGAATATCAAGAACATCTGGGAATATTGAAAGAACATATGAGAATATTCAGTGTATGTGCCAGGAATATCGAAGTAGTCGACCCCTGGCTTTGGTACGGCCCCTACTGTGACTGATTATTTCAGATTTAGAGAGAGAAAGAAAATATTCACGTGTTGAAAGTGCGCGTGTCATAAATCGCTATCTGGAGTGGAAATGTAGTCGCAGCGAAGGCTGTTGCTATGGCAAATGCTGGAAAACTCTATCATGGGAAATACTGAAACTACAGTGTAACTGCGTTCCCGATATCAAAAACGCTTTAAAATAATCGCTTCTAAACAACGTGTACGTGACTTTCTCTTTTCACGAACCGAGTTTTTAACGCAGGAGCAACTTTATAGAAATATTGCATCAAAATTGTATTATCTATCTAAAGCCGAAAATAAAATTCTATTTAAAATATTTAAAAATTTCAATTTCCACTTTCAATAGGACTCCTTTCTAATTTCTCTAAAGGTATCGAATTCTAATTGAGCCGAGGAGACGGTGTGGAAGTTATTTCTATATATTTCTACTTAATTTCGAACTTCTGTGAATTTTTATTTAATATTATATGATACATTTCGGCAAGGCACAGGCGCCAAAACTTAATTTAATTGACATGAATTTTAACTTAATGTACAATATGAAAAAATTAGTGTTATATAGAATTAATATTATATAAATGCTTAAAGAAATTTTTTCGTTTTTTCGCTTGAATGCGAACTGAGTTAATAAAAACCAAGAGAAATCCAATTATTTTTGTTAGAAAGGTTTTTTTTTTGTTTGAAACTATTAAACTACTATTATATTTTTGGTTCGCAATTAATTTGGCTTGATTGAAAATTCTACTACTTTTTTGAAAATTCAATTTTTCTCCGGAAAATGCAACCATTTTGTTAAACTCATTTTTTCTAGTCGAAAATTCAACTATTTGGTTGAAAGTTCGAATTCCCGAATATCCTTGATATTTTTCAAATTCTCAAATATTTCTTGATATTCTTCATATTCCTAAATATTCTTCATATTCCCAAATACTCTTTATATTATCTATATTCCCAAATATTCTTGATATACTATATATTTTAAAATATTCTATATATTCTTTTATTTCCCAATATTCTTGATATTCTGAAATTTACAAATATTTTCGATATTTTTGATTCTTTATATTCTCAGGTATTCTTGATATTCCCAAATATCCTTGATATTCTTTATATTCCCAAATATTCATGATATTCTTTATCTTCACAAATATCCTTGATATTCTTCATATTCTAAAATATTCTTTATATTCTTGAAATTCCCAAATATTTTTCATATTCTTGATATAATTTATATTCCCAAGTATCCTTGGTATTCTTGAAATCCTCACGAATTTTCGATATTCCTGATATTCTCAAATATTCATGATATTCTTTACATTCTCCAGTCTTTTTGGCTTGATTTGACAATTTTGTGAAAAAACTCATCCTTTTTTGTATAGAATTCAACTGTTCGGTTGAAAATTAACTTTTTTGTTAAAAATTCACCTCCTTTGGATGAAAATCAAACTAATTTGTTCAAAATACATTTTTTTTTGTTAAAAATTTATAATTTTAGCCGAAAATTCATCATTCTATTTGAGAATTCATGTCTTTGGTTAGAAATTCATCTATTTTGATAGAAATTATTTCTTTTCACAGAAATTAATTTTTTCAACAAAAATATCAACTGCTATATTTTTGGTTGAAACTTTATCTTTTTTTGATTCAACTATTCGTTCAAGCTTCGACTCTGTTCTTGTTGTTATCTTTTTGGTTGAAAATTCAACAATTTGGTTCAAAATTCATATCTTCTGATAAAAATACAAAACTTTTACCTGAAATTTGAGAAATTTAGAGCGTTCGTAATTCGATATGATACAGTCTCGAAGAAGACAACCTGTCAACGAATAAAGATTTTCCAGTCAAAAAATAAAAAAAAAAGTTCACCTTAAATTGTTGAACCCTCAAGTCAAAAAAATTATCTGCATAAAAATTGATTTTCCAAATAGAAAATATGAATTTTGTATTAAAAAATAGTTCAACTTTGTTTGAAAATTGGTTGAAAATTCTACTACTTTTTTGAAAATTCAATTTTTCTCCGGAAAATGCAACCATTTTGTTAAACTCATTTTTTCTAGTCGAAAATTTAACTATTTGTTTGAAACCTTAACGTCTTCTTGTTTAATTAATTTCTTTAGTTGCAGATACATGTTATTATTCAATTTTTTTTCAATTCGTCTCATTTTTTATTGAAAATTAATTTCGTGAATGATAATTTATTATTCATTATATTTATTTTATTATTATATATTATTGCATTTTTTATTGGACTTATTGGAATTTATCTTTTTTAGCGCGAACTTGAAGTATTTGGTAGGAAATTAATATTTTCAGTTGCAAATTGATTTTTTTCAGCTGAAGAAGCATCTTTTTTGAAAAAATTCAACTATTTGGTTGAATGTTAAACTTTTCTTTTTAAATTCTATTTTTTTCATGATTCATTAGTTCATTTAAAAATTAATCTATTTGGTTGCAAACTTAATTGTTTCCTTGATAACGTGATCTGTTTAGCTGTAAATTAAATTTTTTCACTAAAAATGAAACTCTTACATTGTTGGTTGAAAATAAAGCTATTTTGTTGAAAATTTCTCCTTTTTTCTTATAAGGATGCAACTTTTCCTATGCAAAGTGAATTTTTTGTTCAAAATTAAATTTTTTTGTAGAAAATTAACTTTTTTTTTTGAAAAAATCATATTTTGCTGTTGAAAATGCAACTGTTTTTCAGATAATTCGTCTTTTTGGCTTCAAAGCTCAACAATTTTGTTAAAAATTCATGCAATTTATTGAAAATTCGTCTTTTTGTAGAAAATTAATGTTTTTGGCAAAAAAAATCATATTTTGGGTTGAAAACTTAAGTATTTTTCAATAGTTCTTTTTTTTTGGTTGAGAAGAAACTACTCAAACTGAAGATGTAACTATTAAATTTCAGATTGAAAATTGATATTCTCTAGGTGAAAATTTGACTATTCCATTCAAAATGCATGTGTTTATTAAAAATACTTTTTTTTTGTAGAAAATTAATCTTTTTGGAAAATTCAACTCTTTTTTGAGAATTTATGCATTTTGTTGAAAATGTTTCTTTTTGTAGAAAATTAATCTTTTTGGCTGAAAATGTGTTCTTTTTGGTTAATAATGCAACTGGTCATGAATTACATTTTTGGTTACAAATTTTTATTTTCAGGTTGAGAATTCGACTATTTTTTGAAAATTTTGTTTTTCAGTTAAACTTTCAACTATTTGGTAGCAAATTAACTATTTTGTTGAGAAACCATATTTTCGGGTTAATAATACAATTTTTTGAAGATAAGTTGCCTTTCTGAGTTGATTTTTTTACTTGAAATAATTATTATCTCAAGTAGTAAAAATTAGACAAAAATCGAACAATTTGAGAAGAAAGCGCAGCTTTCTACCATTACTCTAGAAGAATATTATTTAAAACAATAATAAATTCTTTATTCAATTATTTTTGTCAATTCGAATTAATGATTAGCTCACTCTAACTAGAGAGTGTACCAAATTTGGAAAATTTTAGAACCATACATTGAAAGAATTATAAATTAAAATAAATTGTTTAAACAATTAATTAAACATTCTATTATCAGTAGAACGTAGCGTTTTATGTATTAGGAACAATTTGTATTTGAAAAACGATTCTGAATAAAATTGACAAAAACGACTTCATTTTTTCGCGAATTTGAACAAAATTGTGGGCGATATAAATAAAAATTGAAAAAAAAAAAAAATTTGGATCATACTAATGAGGATAAATTTTCCCAATGACCTATTCAAGTATTCAGATAGTTACAATATTAATTAGAATTGTCAGAAAAATATAAAGTTTTTTAATGAATAGAAAAAACGAGCGTATATTTTAACACTCGTGGATAAAGTTAGTTTTTCTTTATCCAAGATAAGACGTCGAGGAACTTGATACAATCAGAACCCAAGAGGCCCGTCAGCCTGAATAGCATTTTTACGTGGAACGTATAAAAGTCGTATAAAACACTTCTTAATGAGTGAAGGTCTTTTATACAGAGACATAAAACATTTTTCTACAAAGAAAATGGATTTAAAAACTAAAAAAAAAGTAAAATAAATGAAAAGATAAATAATTAATTAATTATTTAATATGGACAGAATTTTGATTTTTTTAATGAATTGATGACCAGATCTATTTCTGATCAGGCAGGTAGATACTTTTTTAATTCGTAGAATCTCTTGGCACAATAATATGTTGGTTTTTAAGAAAAAAAAAAAAGGCGACAGGTATTTTTCTGATTTTGGAAAAAAAAATTTCACAAAACACCAAATTTTTTGTATTTACTTCCTCGAAAAATTACATTTTTGTATTTACCTTATAAATAAGAACAAGTACGAGAAAATGATAAGAAGAAAGTTTTCTTATTTGGAAACGTTCTATGTACTAAAAGACTTCTTACTGTCTTGCAATTTCGTGCATCGTTCACGAAAAAAATTCGAGAAATTAATTTTTCGAAAAAAATTCTCATGGCCTCAAAAATTGTTTGGCCGCATGAAAATTGTGAAAAATTATCCTCGTAGGAGTACAAATTCAGAAGAAAATGAGTTTCCTTTAAATAGGCTTTTTATCTTTTAAATTGATGCCATTTGTTTAATTTTAAACTTTCCTGACAGAAAAAAATTTTACAAGAAAGTAAAAGATTTCTAAAACTGTAATTTCTTGTTAAAACATGCACTTATTTGTAAAAAAATATACAAAATGTAACAAAAAAATACAAGTACGTATAAATAGATAACTTTTTTTTTGTGATTTCTTGAAGAAGAGTAAAAAATTAACAATAATGTGTAAGCTTCTACGATTCAAAAATTTGTTTAACATTTTTTTTCTTCACTTTGTTATTAAAATCTACAAGGTATGACAGAAAAAAAAGGATTTTACATTTTTTTAATTTGTGTTTTTGACGTCATGAAAGAACTCTCAAATTTACGTAAATAATTTTCAAAAATTGCAAATCTTTACAAAAAAAATACAAGATTTTACCAAAGTTGAAATATTGGCAAACTATACTTGAAATTGTGTTGTAAAGACTAGAAATTTAATTGTAGAAATGTAAAAATCCGAAACATTTCAGGACAATTTTTTTAATCACACAATTTTTGAAAAATTTTAGGGAAAATTCTAGTGCTAATATAATAACAAAATTTTCATTACATTTTTTTTCTACAAGCATTTTTGAAAGATTATTTACAAAAATTTCATAGCAAATTTTGATGTATAAATTAATGTTTCTAGCTTAGAATTGATCAAAATATATAATTTTTCAATTTTATCCATTTCTTTTTCTTTTTTTTTTTAATTTATTCCATTGAGAATGATTGACGATTTTTGTAATCACACAGAATTTTCGAAAAATTGTAGAGAAAATTCGAGTTCCAATTTATTAACAAAATTTTGATTAAATTCCTGAATAAATTTAAAACTATTTTCTTCAAAAATGTTTGAGAGAGTATTTAGAAGGATTTCAATATAAAGTTTGATCTATAAATTAATATTTATAGCTTGAAATTGATTAAGTTATATAATTTCTAAATTTTATCAATTTTTAAATTCTTTTTTCAATTTATAGCATTGAAAATAATAGATTGGATTCATATTTTTTTTAATTCTTTGAACTGTACAATTCATACAAGTTGACAAATTTCATTTTATGTACTAGTGAATTATTTAGTGCTTGAATTGAAAAAACTTGAAGCTTTAATTTTTAAAGTTTTTAATATTCTTTCATTCCATCAAATCTTTAGCATCAGGGTGGTCCAAAATTTTATTTAATTTTTTTAATTTTTATGGGGACACCCCAAAAATTTGTTCGAATCCAGAAAAAAATGAATCCATTTTTTTGTTTAAAAAAAGTTTATTTAGGGGTACCGCAGGCACCATGAAGTTTAACATGTATTTCCCATAAGAAAAAAAGACGTTTTTGTAAATCTTATTCAGAATCCTCAATATTATCTCAATCGAGTTGAAACTCAACATTTCTCTTCACAATTAGCCACAAAATACGAATCGAATATCACTTTTCCAATATCACCCCCATAAGTCTGTTTTATAGGGTCCCAAAGAAACCCCATAAGCGAAAAAATGGGTTTTGCGAGTTTTTCGCGCTAATTATGACTTTTTTTTGCAGTTTTTTCAGTGAAAATTGTTTCCGGAACGAAGACCACTGCAAACTAATAATTATATTTTCACATCAATTGTTTAAACAATTCATTATTGTTTTTAGGAATTTTCTCATAGAGAGGAGCTAGAAAGACGCGGTTTTTTCACAAATTTTCCATTTGTTGTCCAATTTTCAATTAGAGGGAAGTGAAAGTTCATCAATGTTGACAAGAGTGATTGTTTAAACAATTTATTATCAGTGTTAATAATATTCTCTCAGAAAAGTGCTACAAAATTGCAGTTTAAAAAAAATCACTTTTAGTCAAATTTTCAATTAAGATAAGTTAAGTAATTAATAAATTAAGTAATTTTTTTTAGTAATTAATTAGAATTAAGAAAATTAATTGTTTGAACAATTTATTATGATTATTAATAATATTATATTTGACGAACTGCTAGAAAGATGTAGTTTTTTCTGATTTCTGGCTTTTTTCAAATTTTCATTTGGAGAGAAGTAATAATGAATTCAAGTTAACAAAATAATTGTTTGAACAATTTATTATCATTGTTAATAAAATTCTCTTCGTACAACTGGTAGAATGTTGCGGTTTTTTCTGAAATTTTCAACTGTTTGTCTATGTTTTATTAGGCTGGACTCAATAATTAATTAGATTAAGCAAAAATAATTGTTCAAACAAATTATAATTGTTTATGACTATCTTCATCTACATCAGTGCCTGATAGTTTCGGTTTTTCGGAAATTTTTACCTTTATGACCTTTTTTCACTTAGTGAGGTAATAATTAATTGAAGTCAACAAAAAAGTTGTTTAAACAATTTAATATTGTTTTTAACTATCTTTTCTTATATAAGTGCAAGAAAGTGGCGTTTTTTTCTGAAATCTTCAACTTTGCATCGCCTCTTTATTTGGGACGACTGAAAAATCCCGAAAAATAAAATTCCCGACACTGCAAAATTACCGAATTGGAAAATTTCCGAATAGTAAAATTTACGAATAATAAAGTTGACGAAAAATAAAAAACCCGAATTGGAAAATTCCCGAATAATAAAATTCGCGATTAATAAAATTCCCGAATTGGAAAATTTTCGAATAATAAAATTCCCGACAGAAAATTGCCGAATTATAAAATATCCTAATTGGAAAATTCCTGAAATGTCAAATTCCCGAATTTAAACAATTAAAATTGTTTCATAAATATATTTTGGTAAATAAAAATACAATAACAAGATATTATTTTGAAGATTTATTTTTTGTTTAAAATTTCAAAAATTATCATTCACGTAATATAACAATAATTGGAAATAATATATTTCTGGTTGAGAATTTTTCTTCTCAACAAGAAAAAATTGTTCAATCGGAGGGTAACATTCTCAACAGAAAAAAATGGTCACCCAGAAATATATTATTTTCCATTATTGTTATTTTATATGAATGATAATTTTTGAAATTTTAAACATAGAAAATAAATCTTCAAAATAATATTTTACTATTGTATTTTTATTTACCAAAATATATTTATAAAACAATTTCAATTGTTTAAATTCGGGTATTTTACAATTCGGTAATATTATAAACTGTCGGGAATTTTATTATCCGGAAATTTTCCAATTCGGGAATTTCATAATTCGGGAATTTTATTAATCGCGAATTTTATTATTCGGGAATTTTCCAATTCGGGTTTTTTATTTTTGGACAATTTTATTATTCGGGAATTTTCCAATTCGGTAATTTTGCAGTGTCGGCAATTTTATTTTTCGGGATTTTTCAGTCGTCCCTTTTATTTATGGACAAACAATAAGTCAGCCACAACAAAAATGATTTTTCGAATAGTATTGTTGTTTCAAGTGAATTATTTTTGCTCTTCTCCCAATGCTTGAAAGAAATTAAGTTAAAGAAAAAAAGCTGTTCCACACAAGAGACAGAAATCAATATAATATCAATATAAAAAATAATAAATTGTTTAAACAAGAATGAATTGATCAAACAATAATAACTTGTTGAAACAATTATATATTGTTTAAACAATAATAAATTGTTTGAACAATAATAAATCGTTTAAACAATTTATGTGAACATCTAATTATCAGAATGAAGTGGTCTTTCATGTGCCAGAAACAATGTTAATTGAAAAAACTACAAAAAATTCATAATTCGCGCGAAAAACTCGCGAAACCCATTTTTTCACTTATGGGGTTTCTTTGGGACCCTATAAAACAGAGTAATGGTATTGGTATTCAGAAAGTCATATTTTATTTGTATTCTATGGCTAATCGTGAAGCATTTTTAACTCGATTGAGATAATACTGAGGATTCTGAATAAGATTTACAAAAACTTCTTTTTTTCTTATGGGAAATACGTGTTAAACTTCATGGGGCTGGCGGCACCTCTAAATATCTAAATATCTAAATATATTTTTTTCAAAACAAGAAAAAATTGATTTATTTTTGTGTAGATTCGAACAAATTTCTCGGGTGTTCCCATAAAAAATTTTTAAAAAATGTTCAATGCATTTTTGGACCACGCTATTAAGCATAGAAGCTTTTTTGTAATAGCTATCATATATACATCTCAATTTAAAATTATCTAATTGCAATATTTCAAATATTTGTTGTCCTGGGTTAAAAAAGAACAACTTTTCGGCTGAAAAACTTGTAAATTTTTGTAGATTATTTTAGTTGTAAATTCTTGTAGTTGTACTCTTTTTCTAATTTATAAAATAATTTTATTATCCATTTCTTTATGAAAAGTATTAAATTTATCTGATGGAATACACTGACCTATATTATCAAATAAAAGTACTGGACATTAATGATACTAAAGATATGAAATTCCTGATTTTGAAAATGTACATTTCTAATCTTTCATACTCGACCATAAATCTCATTAGAAACTTCTACAAAAGTACCTTTATCTAGAAAGTTTTAGTGTCTGTAAACGTCCTTTATAGAAGTATATATATGTATGATATATGATATTTCAAGCCTTATCAACAGGAAACTACGTTTTCTTAACTAAATTCAAGCATCTGGAAAAAGGACGATAAATTTCCGATATCACAATTTTATGTTTCACGGGTGCCTTGTAAATATTTTTTTAGCAAGAAGTTCAGGGGGTAAATGAATTAATTTTTTCTTTTATTCTTATCTATCACATTCATATCCAAGGTGTGCTATTTTATCTAGAAATTACCCCGGTGTTGGAAAAACTTTTTTCGAATTTCTATATGATAAGTTAATATTATATGGAAAGCAAAAAAATATCTATGAGTTAGGAAAACACAAAATATTGTCTCTAAATGACAAAGAAGAGTTTCGTTTTTTTTCCATATCTCATTTTATCTGTTTCTATTTTCTCCTATTTCTTGAGAATCTTATCAAGGGAATGGACATCAATTTTTCTCTCAGACATATTGACGTCATGAGGCTACCAATCTTGTTATTTTTTTTTTTTTTTGAAATATGTTTATTTCCGGGAATTGTCTCAAAAGGCCAAAATTCTCTCTGGTCGTGGATTTTGACCATTTTTAAAAAGCGTATGAGCTAGTTAATATTTTTAACTTTGTATTAAGTTTTGCATTTAAAAAAATAATGTTAGACTATAACAAGAAAAATCTGATCAATTTATCTATATCTACTGATTTCCCTTTTCTCAGACTGTTAGATGTAACAGAAAGGAATCGGGAAAGGATACATTTTTAGGGCTTCATTGCCCGTCTATCTATCCGTAGTACTTTTATTCCTACAGAGGAGCTAGAGGAAGTGAGGGGAGAGGAAGTGAGAAAAATCAGTGTATAAAAAGTAGGAAAAGTAAGGGGAAACGAGATATATGGAGCCAGAAGAAGTAGGAGAAATGAGAAGAAAAAAGTAGAGGAAATGAAAGGCGAAAAAGTAGGGGAAGTAAGGAAAAATAGCTGAAAGAAGTAGGGAAAATAAGGAGTAAGGAAGTAGGGGATGTGTGGGAAAATTATGAGAGTGGAAGTATGAGAGAATAAGGCTTAGGAAACTAGGGAAAGTGAGGAGAAAATATAGGAGGAAAATGAGAAAAAGTGAAGATAAATTAGGGGACACCAAGTGGGGAAAGCAAGGCAATATTAGGCAAAAAACAGTAGAGGAAGTGAGGCAAAACTATGGAAGGAGAACTAGGGGAATCAAGGATAAATAAGGAGTACGGAAGTGTGGAGAAATCAGGGATAGGGGCAGTGAGAAGGAGTAAGAAAAATTAGACGAGTGATGATAGGGGATTGAGGGAAATTCAAGAGATTAGAAGTGGGGCAAGTGAGAGGAAAATGGAGAAGAAGAAGCGGGGAAAGTAAGGGATAATAAGGATTAGAGAAGTAGGGAAAGTGAAGGGAGGGAAAATAAAATAAGCTATGATAGGAGAACTCAAGGGAGAGAGGAAAAATTATAGCAGAAAAAGTAAAGGAAGTGAAGGGAAATGAGGGGAGGGAAGGTAGAGAATGAGCGGGAAAATGCGGGATGGGGTTGAAAGAGGAAGAATGGGAAACGAGCAGAGTGAAAGTCGAAGAAATGAGGTGAAATGAAAGGAGAAGTAGTGGTAGTGAGAGGAAATGTGGAGTCGGAAATCAGGGAAAATGAGGGGGCAAGAGGAATAAGGAAGTACTAGAATTGAGGAGGAAAGGTAAGAAATGAAGGGAAAAAAAGGAAGGGAAGAGAGAAGAAACGTGGGGTCAGAAAGTAGATAAAGTGAGGGGGCATGGTGGATTAGGGAGTACGGAAAGTAAAGGTAAATAATGAGAAATGAGGGGATAATAAGGAGGGCAAGTGAGGAAAAATTAAAAAGGGGGAGTAGTGGAAGTGAGTGGAAGTTAGGGGAAGTAGAGAAATTGATTGGAAGTGAGGCGGGGTAGTGAGAAAAAGTGATAGTTGGGACAGAAGGGTATTGCGAGTGAGTAGGGAAAGGGAAGTGAGGGTTAGGGAAGAGAAGTAGGGAAATAGGAATGCTAGCTAAGGTAGGGTGGAAGAGAAATGTAGAGGAGGGAGAAGTAAGGAAAGGGAGGGGAAGAAAATGGTGATAAAATTACCAGATATCGATATAATGATGAAAACGATGAAAAGGATACAAATTATAAAACGGGATAGGAAAGGATAGATTAATTTAGGAATATATATAAGAGGTAATTTTTCGTTAGTTTTAGTATCTGAAAATAATAATATGTAGAACGCTATAGAAAAGAATAGAATTTGTGGAAAGTGAAATTGTATAATCAATTGAAAATAAGATGAAAGGTGAACAATTTTTGGTTGAAAATTGATCTCTCTTAATGAAAAGAAGAATCGCACAATTGTTAGTGGAAGGATTAGGAGGAATGAAGAAATCAGATTGAAAGGGATAGAATTGCGATAAAAAAAAAAAAGTTTAAATAGTTAAGCAATTCACACACTGAGAAAAAAAATTTTTGTGAACAATTTTTTTTTTAATCAAAGAAAAGGATTCATAGGCTATCACTCAAAAAAGTTGCTTTCATTCAAAGAAAGGGTTTTTCGTTCTAATGAAAATCCTTGAGCCATTTTTGAGTAATAAAATGACCGAAAAGTGTAAAGATTAATAAAAGTGAAAAAATGTGATGAAAATAAATTGCATATTCGCAACAACAAAGAAAACCAGTTTTACGTAAATGGAATTGGAATAAAAAATTTTAAAACAAACAAGTTTTCTCGTTTTTGGCCATTTTCATCTATTTCCTCCCATCATTCCACCCTTTCCTCTTGCCAGGAAGGATCTCATAAAGTAACGCATTTATGACTTTTTTATGACTGTTTTATGAGTTTTATAACTACAAAAAGAAGAAAAATTATTGTAGGAAATTATTATTGAATATCGGATTTAAAAGACTTTTGTAAAACTGAATGGTCGCCCAAGAATTTTGTAAAATTTTATGTGACGATAGAAAACAGCTTTTTAGGAATTCTAGTCGTAGGAAAAAGTCGAATAAATCGGATTAAGGTATAGCACTTTTCTACGCTACCTCGTCTTGTGCTCTCGTTCTCGAAAAATACGTGCTTCTCTGTGCATGCGTTAGGTGTAAACGAGGTTCGTCCTTTCTAAAACACTTTTTCAGAATGACATCGTCTTATCAACTTTCTCATATATCCAAACTTTCGTTAAGAATATATTCTTGCGATCGCAACTCACAACTCACAACTCACAACTCACAACTCACAACTCACAACTTGCAACTCACAACTTGCAACTCACAACTCACAACTCAGAACTTACAACTCACAGCTTGCAACTCTTATGGGAAGGGGAAATAGGGGAAATGAGGGGAGTAGGAAGGCAAGTGGGGGAAATGAGGGCAGGGTAGTAGGGAAAGGGAAAGGGAAAGGGAAATTGAATCCTGAATTAAAAGGACGAATTTTCTATCTGAAAAGACGCATTTGCTACAAAACACTAAAATTTACGAACAACAAAAAATACTTTTCATCAAAAATTTTCAATATCCACAAAATAATTAATTATTGAACATTGGTTAAATTTTCAAGCGAGAAATATTATATTTTAACCAGAAAAAATTATATTTTGTACCAAGTGATTGAACTTTCAGCCCAGAAAATCCAATTTTTTCGGAAATATTTGAATTTTCAATTCAAAAGGACGAATTTCTTATCTAAAAAGACAAATGTCCAATGAATCAGTTAAGTTTTAAACCATAAAAATGACTTTCTAACAAAATAGTTAAATTTCTAAAATGGTGAATAAAGTCTTAACTAAAATTAAAAAAAAAAGATTACAACTTTCAACCAATTAGTTAAAGTTTCAATCCAAAAGATTAATTTTCAACCAAGAAGAATAATTTTTTACTAAAAATGATGAATCTTCAAATATAATAGTTGAAGTTTCAGATGAAACAATTATTAGTTAACGAAAGGAACAAATTTTCAACAAAATAGTTACTCTCTAAATATGAATTAGTGAAAATTTCACTAGTTGAATTAGTAAATGTATGGTTCACTAACAAAATAGTAATATTTTGATGATTTACTTTTAAAATAGTAAATATTTTACTGATAAATTAGTAAAAGTTTTACTAATATCAATTAGTAAACATGGTTTACTATTATTTAGTAGCTTCGCTTTACTAATTCATTAGTAACCTAGCGCGATCACTAACGAATTAGTGAACTGCAACGATTTCGACCAATCTGAAGTCATATCCTCATATGACATTGCGTGCTACTTCATGCCACGCTATTTGAGATTCGCAATGTGTTATCGTGAAGTCAGAAAAAGTGTTTAATTGTATAGTTTATAATTTTATTAATGAAACGAGTTATACTGCTGGATATTGTGTAAGTACAATGATCAAACATACACTAATCTAATGAATAAATTGTATGATATTAGGTTTATCAAAACAAAACTATTAATTCCAATGATACAAGAAAACATTCGGAATACGCAAGATATTTTATATTAATAATGTCTTCTATTTTAGTTATTATTAGGTGGATCATTGTCATTTTCCAGCGGAAACGTCCAAATGTTTTGATGAGGCTGAAAAGCTCACCCCACAAGAGTTGGCGAATGAGTTGTGTCAAGACACAGGGGCCTTATTTAGATGAAAATTCGTTAAGAATTTAGATAAGTATCTTTAATATCGGCTGTTAACAGGAACGCTTTTATCCGGGTTGACACTGAATGTCAATTTTAAAATTCGCGAAAAAGCTGGGAGTTTTTTGAGGCCGGGAAACACCGAGAAATGGAAATTTATTTTTTGACAGAAAATTTAACACATTTTTAGATGAAAATTTTATCTCTCAACATTTCCTGAATGTTAAGTTCAGTTGTTAACTTCTTCAGTTGCGATACCATTCAGTTTACAATGCGTTATTCTAAAATCTTTTACTTTAAACATTTTCCACTTTAGATTTTTATTTTTAAGCGTATGTTTCCAATTTTATGAATTTCAAAATGCAGTTTTGAAGGGTTAACAATTAAAAGCGTTCGAAATTAAATATTTTTGATGAAAAAATTTTTTAGTTCATCAACTGTAAATATAAATTAATTTATAACTTTTTCAATTCAACTGTCCTCAAGGTATCAAAAGTGGAAAATAAAAATGTCAAAATTAAAGAGTGAACAATTTCCAATTGAATGCAGTTAAACCGCCAAATTAAAAATTTGAAACTTTCATAAATTGTAGATTTCAAGATTCAGATTCAGTTCCAAAAATATAAATCCACGTTATCATTTTTAATGCTCTAGATCAAAGAATCAATCAATGAATTAAAAATTTTTGAAAATTATATTATTTTTAACAATTTCAAGCTAGTTCTCTTATTTTCAATACCTTGAGAAAATTTTTAATGCTTCCACAATAATTTTTAGACATTTTGTAAATCTCTTAATATTTTCCTAAAATTAATTTTTCAAAATGAAAGACCATTTTTAATTTTCCTAGGAATCTTCATAAAATTATTTGTATTCCTTTGAAGACTTCCACAATTCTTAAGAAGCTTCTAAATTTTTGGTTCAAAGTCTGCGAAAATCTATATTTTGTTTTGAATTATACTGTCAGCTCCTTGCGCCCAAAGATATTTCTAAATATAGAGTAATTGCTCTTCATCTTAATTACAAAATTTGAAATCGAATTGTGTAAAAATGGAATCTTTTAGACTGAAACAATATTTAAAATTTAATTAATGCTTTTGATCATGGATATATTATTTTGAAATTTTCTTGAAATCGAAAATGTTTTTTAACCCAAACCATCAATTTCAAACCCTTCTAATTTCTAATTTGCTAAGTCTATAACACTGCATTTAAAAATTCTTCAAATTAAAATGTACGCTTGAAAATTAAAATCTGAAATGGAAAATGTTTAAAGTGAATGATTTTCGAATTACGCATTCTAAACTGAATGATATCATAATTGTAAAATATAACAATTTATCTAATTATTTAAGAAGGGTTGAAATACAGGTTGGAAAGACTTTTTTTTAATTTGTAAAATTCCTGGTGAAAAAATAAATTCACTGTCATTTCTCGGTTGTTCCCAGTCTCATAAGATTACCGGTCCAGCAGCCACCCTGATATTATCATATTATTGTTTTATTTAACTATTGTAGATAAAAAGTAATTCAAGATCAATTTAATTAATTACTATCACCTGGCCAAAACCACAGCATCATTGAATATCTATGTACTTTTTTGTTTCAAATGTTCTGTTTTATTCTCAATAAAACTTACAAGAATTTATACCAGTGCATATTTTTTATATACTACCATTTTTTATAATCTCCTTTCAATTTATATTTATTTTGAAGAAATTAATTTTTTCACTATATAATTAGTGACTTTTCACTCTTCAATTAGTACAACTGCAATGGCTGGGATTACTAATTGCTTAGTGGAATTTCACTAATTTCATAATGGACAATTTCCACTAATCAAATTAGTAGTTTTCTACTAATCGTTAGTGACCGACTTCTCTCTAATTGAATTAGTGAGTAAATTTTGAACCAAAATTTAAATTCTGAATCAAATAATTCAATTTTCTACAAAATTAATGGGATTTTCAACCCAAAAGGAAGAATTTTCAACAAAACTGTTAAATTTTTTCCCTAAGAAGATGAATTCTCTACAAAACAGTTTAATTTTCATCCAGCAATACAAATTTTTATCAGAAAATTTAATTTTCAAACAAATGATTGAATTTTAAACTAAATACTATCAATTTTTTACCGAGGAAAAAATAGTTAGATTTGAAGATCAAAAACTTGTTTTTTAACGAAAAATTAAATAGTTAGATTTGAAGTTCAAAAAATTGTTTTCCAAACAAAAATAAAACGAGCTTTCAACAAAGGAGATACATTTTCTGAAAAAAATAGTTAATCTTGTAACCAAGTCGCTAAATTTTCAATCGTATTGAATAACTTTCTGTAAAGAAAATACGAATTTACAACAAAATACACGAATTTTTAACCAAATTGTTGAATTTTCAACTGAAAAAGATTAATTTTCAACCAACAATGGAATAGTTACACTTTCAGTTAAAAAAAAAATTAATTTTCCAAGGAAGAAATTAAATGTTCAACAAGAAAGTCCCACTGAATTAAAAAAAACCCACTATAATTAATTTTTAATAAGGTAGTTCAACTTTTAACAAATAATTCAAGCTTTCAACCAGAAAAGGTGGATTTCTTTTTTAATTTGATGAAAATCCTGTTTCTTAGAAAAATTTAAATACTGTCCATGAAAATAGCTGAAGATAAGAAATAGCCAAACATATGAGGCTCAAGAAACTAATCTATTTTTCAATATGAAAGGCAAGTTCTTCATTTGAGTAAAAATTTAGAAGGATAAGATCCTAAAATTTTTTAAACTGAAGCAATTTTGGTATTTCAATTCTGCTATTTTTGAACATTTCAAAACCTCAACTCAATCTGGTATTTTCCTATAAAAAATAATTACGTTCTATTTTTTTCATTATTGAGCATTACATAACTTTAAACTTCTTGAGAAAATTCCGAAATAATGTAACAATATGAGGGAAATTTCCCAAAGGATTTTGAAATTTCTTATATGTAGATGTGACTTGTTGAAGTTTCTGTATGCTTTGAAGAAAATTTTTAAAGAACGCTGAAAATGTAGGATATGTAGGGAAAGTTTCATTCCTTGGAACAGAAAAGTTGCGGATGTTTCTATCAACTTGTTGTGGAAATGTAGAGTTCCTTATCTAATTTGTGAAACATGACAAGGTGTTTATTTTACCATTTTTAAAAAAATTCTCATTCACATGCTTTTTTATTCACAATTTTATATTTTTGTAAAATTTTAATCAAAGTAAAATAATTTTTCACCGAATGTTATTATATGCATAAAGTCAATTATATAAATTGCAGACATTACTGAGGCATCGGGTGAATAATAAGAATTTTTCGATCAGAATCTGAGTGCTGTTTTTTTTTCCTGTACTATAATTCCGGGCATAAATAAAGAATAAATTAGGTCGATGATGAATCTACATATTGCGTTGCGCAATTTCTAGTACTTCCATTAAACTATGAAAGAAAAAAAAATTTCCCGGATATCAAAATTAATACGAGTATTGCTTTATATCACTCTAATTATAAAACGGAAATCCATTTCAGTTTATAAATAATTAATTTGTTAATAACAATTGTTCAATAATTCTCCTTCATCTTTCTATGATATTTGAAAAATTTTTAAACACAAAAAGCAATTATGGAAAGTATTTGATTTTTCATAGAATCCAGGATAATGATACGCATGGTATTCCTGAAACTATATTTCCCTTGATATTTGAAAAGCAGTTTGCTATAACTTTGATACTTCCCAACTTCTAATTGAACACATTTTCATTTTCTAAATTACTTTCTTTCATAATTTCGATTTTTCGAAATTACTGTTTCTAATCATTTTAATATTTTCAAATTACATTTTGAGATAATTTTATTTTTTCGAATAAAAGTTTGGCATTATTTATATGCTTATGAATTACTATTTAACGTAACAAGCATTATCAATCGCACGCTTGAAAAAAGATTTTTTAAGATTAAAGAAATGTAAAAAAAAATTTCAACGAACAATTACATTTGCAACAAAATACTTGAATTTTCAATGACAACGAAAATTCTCAAAATAATATGTGTTGGATAATTGATGCTCCAACTGAAAATGATTTTAATTTTAAATAGAAAACAGTTTAACTTATCTAAATAGACGAGTTTTCAAAAAAATATTGAAGTCCTTTACCACAAAAGATGAATTTTTAACCAGTTGCATTTTTAACAGAAAATATGAAGCTTCAACCAAAATTGACGATTTTTTTACAAAATATTCTAGTTTTTTAACCCGACATTATTATTTCTTTTTCAATGAAATAGTTGCATATTCAACCAAAGGGATACTTTTGATCAAAATTATGGATATAAAACCAGAAAAAATAAAGTTATGAGAAATCTTTTCTGCTTTTAAGCGAACAGTTAAATTTCCAATAAAAACAGATAAATTCTCAACAAATAATGTAGCAATTGATATTTCTTTTAAAAAATATTTCTATTTTTATAAAAGACAGTCGAATTCATGATAAAAAACGAATTTCAGAAGAAAAGATTAATCCTTAATAAAAACAGATTAATTTTGTCAACCGAAAAAGATGATTTTTCAACCAAGGTGATTTTCAACCAAAAAAAGGCATTTTTAATTAAATTCATGACTTTTTACCAAAGCAGTTACATTTTGAACCAAAAGCATGAATTTTAAACAAAAATTATAAATCTTCAATAAAAAAAGTAAATTTCCAGCCAAACAGGTAACAAATTTCTCATTTTTTCGACATTTTTTAAAGCTTTTCATATTTTATTTACTCTCCTTGAAAAATTAACTTTTCTAATTGAAAAAATTGTAAAAAATTTTCCTATGAACCTTAAGAGAAGTTTATTATTCTGGCAAGTTCTTTCAAAATTCTCAAAAAGCTACGATTTTTTTTATCCTCAAAAATGTACATCTAAAAAAAATAATTCAATTATGTTTTCAAACTTCAAATTATTATCGTATCTGTTCCAATTTTCAGAATATGTTATGAAATGGTTTTCAATCTTCAGCCAAAATAAATAATTTTTTAAAAAATACATTAATTTTTAAGAAAATAGGTACAAATTCAACTAAACAGATAAATTTTTAGCCACAATGACGAATGTTCAACCAAAAAAGTGAATTTTCGAAAAATTATTTCAGTTTTCAACCAATTAGATGAATTTTCAACCCAAAAATATGAATTTTCATCATTAAAAGTAATATCTGATATTTCAATTGAAATATATTTTGAATCAGAAGGAATTGATTTCATCCAGAAAAGAGGAATTTCCAATGAAAAATATAATATTAATAATAATAAACCGTTGAATATATACAAAAGAGACAAATTTCGAACAAAATGATTGAATTCTCAATAAAAACAGATTACTGCTTGTCAACCGAAAAAGATGAATTTTCAACCAAAACAATCAATTTTCTACCAAAGGACGAATTTTCAACGAAGTGCATGACTTTTTTTAAAAAAAGTTACATTTTTCACCAAAAGCATGAATTTTTAACAAAAATTATGAATCTTCAATAAAAAAATTGACACTCAGACAAGAATGTTAGTTTTTAAACATGTAGTTGAATTTTCCACCAAGAAAGGATGAATTTTGAACGAAAAATGAGTACCTGAATTTTTCAATTAAAAATGGTCTTAATTTTAAATAAAAGAAGTTGATTTTATCCGAAACTTGAACAAAAGAAAACAATTTTCAGCAAAAAATATGAAAAAATCCAAATTTTGTCGGCATTTTTATAATTTTTTTCATATTTTGTTTAGTTTTCTGCGAAAATTGAATTTTCTTATTTAAAAAAATCACTAAAACTTCTGCTATGAACCTTGAGAGAAGCTTATTATTCTGATGAGTGCTTTCAAAGTTCTCAAAAAGCTACGATTTTTTTTTAATCGTCAAAAATGTACATTTAAAACAATTTTTTATTATGTTTTCAAATTTCAAATCATTCTGGAATCTATTCCAATTATCAAAGTATGTTATGAAATTATTTTCAATCATTAGCCGAAATAAATAATTGTTGAATAAATACATTAATTTTTCATTAAATAAGTATATTTTCACCCGAACAGATTAATTTTCAATCAAAATGATAAATGTTCAACCAAAAAATTGAAATTTCCAAAAAGTATTTAAGTTTTTCTTCAAAAGAGACAAACTTCCAACAAAATAATTCAATTCTCGATAAAAACAGATCGTCAGTCGAAAGAGATGAATTTTCAACCAAAACTATTGATTTTCCACCAAAAAGATGAATTTTCAACGAAATTGAATCTTCAATGAGAAAATTAAATTATGGGCACAGAATTTCATTTTTCAAACAAGTAGTTGAATTTTCAACTAAAAAGATGAATTTTCACCATAAACTGTAATATTTGAGATTTCAATTAAAACAGGTATTATTGATTAATTAATAATTATTATATTAAGTAAGGTGTATTAATTTTATGTCCAAAAAAGTTGATTTCATCAACAACAAAAAATTAACAAAATGGTTGAATCCTTAAACAAAAGAAAATAATTTTCAACCAAAAATATAAAGTTGAACGAAGAAGATTAATTTTCTGCAAAAAGAGATGAATTTTCAAATATATATGACTGACTCGAATTATTCCAAAAATTTTGGAAATTTTTTCTAACTTAAAAAAATTCCCCATAAATCTTTTATATTCTTCCAATTCTTTGAAAATTCATTTTTGCAGCTAAAAATCATCAAAAATGTTGCTAGGAATCTTATGAAAAAGTTCACTATTTTGGTAAAATCCTTAGAAATTCTTAAAATCTTCTGAATGTTTCTGTTTTTAAATCGTCAAAATTTAGATTTCTTTAAATTTCTTGTGATGATTCAAATTTTCAATTATTTTTCGCTGAAATCTTAAGACATTTTTTTTATTGTCGTGAAACTGTTCAACGTCTTTAACGTTCTTCCGAATGGTATTCCCTTGAATCTCCAAATTTTCTTCGCAATTTTAGGAAATCATTTGAAATGTTGTGAAATCTTGCTCACTTTTTTCCTTAAATTCCGTTTAAAAACAAAAAAAAAATCTTCTGAAATTATCCCAGGAATCTTAAAAACATTTCTCATTCTCTTGAAACAAATAATTTGTTCCAAATAAATGTTACAGTTTCGAATAGTGAAAAATTATTTATTCTGAAGAATAAACAATTATCTTAATTTTCAACAAAAAGATCGTAATTCGAGAATATAAAAAATGTGAAAAGTAATAATTCGGAAAACTAAAAATTTGTCCACTGGGCAATTATGCTAATTAATAATTAGATCAAATTGCTATTCACTTAAATCAATTTGGTTTAAATAAATATTAGAAAAAATAGAATTCGAAGAATATTCACGCGCCTCGTAGATAATAATGAGGGTGAAATTGATATTTAGTCTTCGTAAATTAAAGCGGATCGTATACACATATACGAGGCACGATGGCTGAGATAATCAAATAAGCCACGCGCACCATGTACTGCGTAATTAATAAGCGAATTTTCCCGTGTTATTCGGCAATTTTTCCTAAACTTTCGTTACCTGATTAGGAATTTTAATCAAAAATTAAATTCACGATCATTTCTAGTTTAAAATTCTCTAAAATTAAAAGATATTCTCTGTTTGGTACGTCTGACTATTGCAGTTTTGACTACTTACGTGTAAAAAACATTTGATGAAATTCTCCATTTCTTACATTTTTTTGGGATGAGATAATTTTACTAAAGAAATTTTGATTGTTGCAAAATACGGAATATATAATTACCGAAAAAATTAAAAGACCGAAATTGTTTATTAATGAAATCGGAATATTCTGGAAGTGAATGTAAACGAAACTAGAAAAATTCAAAAATGTAAAATTACCGAAATTATTCAATCCTTGAAAGAAAATTAAGCGACATCTATTTTCACAAATTGAGTAACAAAAATTATCCATGAAGTTGTATTTGAATTTTGACTCTTATTTATTGAAGAACACCATTTTTGTTAATTTTAGCTTTTTCAAGGTAAAATAAATTTTTCACATTTTTTCCTGAAACCAGAAAAGATAGAAAAAAAATTCCAAGAACTGTAATAAAATGTGGGAAAGACATATGAGAAATGTGAGGGGTTTGAGAAAATCTTCTTCTTTTTTTCTTTGAATCTTAAAGACATGAAAAAAACTTTTTTGAAGAAACTGCCAACTTTTTATCTTTTCTGATATTAAAAAAATGTTTGCTAACATAAGACAGGCTAAAACATTGTTGAAACCGTGAGACTTTGTCTTTACAAAAAAATTAAATTTTATGACCTCTCTCGTAAACGATGCAAAATATCACAAAATGGCTGGAAGTATTTTCCATAGAAATTTTTTAGACGTGCAAAGTGGCATCTTAACATTAATTTGTACCTCTCTTGTTTTCCAAGAAACATGCGAAAATTCAATTTCATGAAATTTTGTGTAAAAAGTTTGAAAAAATATAAGTGTTTTTTTTTTCTTGTTTGAATCGATATTTAATAGAAAAATTAGTAGAAAATTTAACCACTTGAAAATAGAATTCACTATATTTGCATTTCTTCCTTTATCGACAGAAAAATCATTTTTGGCGAAAATTTATTCTTTTTTCGACTGAAATTCAACTGCCTTTCTGGTTTCTCCTTTAATTGAAAATTCAGATATTTGGTTATAAGTTGAACTAGGTTCATAAGAATTATTTTTGTTGTTGAATAGTCATCTTATTGATTAAAAATTAAACTATTTTGTTGAAAATATTATTTTTTACTGAAAATTTATCATTTTTAGTTGAAAATCTAACAATTGAGTTGAAATATTTTTTTTCGGCTGAAAAATCTTTCTTTATTTGAAAACTCAAGTATTTGGTTGAAAATTCGTATCATTTTTTTAAAATTCGTCTTACTATTTTTGTTAGAGAATTAATCTTCTTGGTTAAAAATGTATCCTGTTCTTTGAAAATTCAACTACTTGGTTATAAATATATATGTTTTGTGTGGGAGTTAACCTATTTTATTTTAATATCCTTTTTTTAGTTGAGGATTAATTTTTCAACTGATAATTTCACTGTTCCATTTTTAGTTAAAAATTTATCTCATCAATTTAAAGTTCATCTCTTTTAGGTAAAAATGCAGATATTTGTTTTGAAATTAATTTATGAGGTTAATAGTTCTCCTTTTGGTGGAGAAAAATCATTCTCTTTTCAAATGCATCTTTTTTGTTAAAAATTTCACTTTTCGTTTGAAAATTCATTTGTTTTAGCTGAAAATTCAAGTACTTAGTTGAAACTTGAACTACTTTGTTGAAAAAAATCTTGTTGAAGATTCATCTTATTGATTGAAAATTAATTTTTTTTCTTGGAATTTTTCTGTTTTTTTGAAATTGAAAAATTTAGTTGATTTTTGTTCTTGACTGAAAAATCTTTCTTGGTTATTGAACTTTCACTTAGAAATGAATATTTCTAACTGAAAGTATATCATTTTCAGTAAAACAAGCTCAAGCATTTGGTTCGAAATTCATGTATTATTTACAAAATTCTTCTTTTGGCAGACAATTAATCACTTTGTAAATTCATCCTTTTAGGTGAAAATTCAATTTTTAGATTGAAAATGTATCTGTTTTAGTTGAATATTCAAGTATTCGAATGAAATTTGGAATACTTTGTTACGAACATTCTTGTTGAAGATGCATCTCATTGATTAAAAATTGAACTAGTTTATTAAAAATTCTTTTTTTGTTGATGATTAATTTTTTCAATTGAAATTCGTCTTACTCTCTGTGCTATAAAATTAATCTTCTTGGTGGAAAATTATTCTTTTTGGTTAAAAATTTAACTATTTGGTTAAAAATATATCTGTTATGTTTGAAGATTCAACCATTTTCTTAAAAATTCCTTTTTTTTTGGTTGAGAGTTAATTTTTTTAAGTGGGAGTATAGCTATTCCATTTTTGGTTGAAAATTGATATTTTTAATTTGAAATTTATTTCTTTGAATCAAAAATGTAAGTATTCTGCAAAAAATGTATGTAGTTGTGGTTGAGGAATTGAAACTAAACCACTCGGTTGAAAGTTGCAAAGTTTTGTTAAAATTAATTTTTTTTGAAGATTCGTCTCATGGGTTGAAAATTTTCTTATTTTGATGAAAGTTCATTTTGTTTTTGTTGGAGATTAATTTTTTAATTGGAAACATCTCCTACCTATTCCATTTACGGCTCAAAATCTATATATTTTTAAATTAAAAATTGAACTGTTTCTTTGAAAATTCGTCTTTTGTTTGTTTGAAATTATTTTTCTCTGTGACTGAAAAGTTTCTTTCGGTTGAAAATCCAACTTTTTTCGGTAATTTGAAATTTCGGAAATTTTATATTTTGCTAATTACCTTTTCAGTATTTTTAGATGTTCGGGATTTTTCTTTTTTGAAAAAATTATTGTCATCGCAATTTTTTAGTGAAAAATATTTGAGATAGAAATTATTGGAGAAGCTTTTTCTAGTGATTTAAGAGTGAAGTGCGTGAAATAGAAAAAATTAACAAGCAACGCGCGGCTTGAAATTGCAGGTCATAAAATGAACGAGAGTTTAAAATATCGACCGCAGGGAAGCATTGGTTAGCCTACTTTCCTTGATTCAAACGCTTTAATAAGTCGGTGCATCCTTTTTTTATAAAAATTTTAATAAGCTTAACAAGCATAAAATTAAAAATAATATTCAGTATGTTTTAGGAGAGTAGTGAAGATTTATGTCTGTGGTATAAAGTAAATTTCTACGTGGATTTTTGCTTTAAACCAGAATACAAAAATTACTATTTTGTAAATTGTTTTCCACTGGATATTTGAATTTTCAAACAAAAAAAAATTGAACTGTAACATCAAAAATTTGCATTTTTAAAAAGGGAGGTAAATTTTTAAGTCAAAGAGACGAATATTTTCGAATATCCAAGAAAACGATTTATCAAATTATAAAACAAAAAAGATTAAAGTCTGAAAAAAATACTCGCATTTTCAAAAAAATATTTAATTTGCAGCCAAGAAGACGAACCATCGTTTTTTCAATAATAGTTGATCTTTTGACCAGAATAAGATTCTGATTTTTAATAATATTCAGCCGAATTCAATCACAAAATCCGAATTCATAACAGGAAATCAAGTTTCTGAATTCTCTAAAATAAAGTTGAATATTCTACCCTAAAATAACAATTTTGAACCAAACAATGAAATCTTTAACCAATTAACTGAAAATTCAACCTAAAAAGAAGAATTTAAACAAAAAACTTTAATTTTCTAGACAAAAAGATGCATTTTTTGCAAAACAGTTAAGATTTCAACCAAAATATATAAATTTTCAAACAAACCGTTAATTCTCATTGAAGAAAAATTTTTCTTTAAAAGAGAGGAAAAAATGTCAAGGAAATAATTGAATTTTTGAGCGAAAATATGTATTTTCTACTAGTCAATTAAATTTTTAAAACAAAATATCAATTTTTAACAAAAATGTTAATTTTAAACCGAATAGATTAATCATAAACCAGTGAAACTAATTTTTAAGATATTAGTTCAACTTTCAACGATTTATTTAAATTCTCAACCGAAAGAGATGAATTCCCAGTGAAACATTGAATATTTGATTTTTTAAGTGAAAATTATTAATTTTGAACCAAAAAGACAAATTTTCAACGTAATGCATAAATCTTCCACCAAAAATTAAATTTTCAACTGAAAGAGGTACATTTTTAATTAAAAATATCCATATTCGCCCAAAAATCGATTTGATCAATTATCAGTTACAAAATTAATATTCATATAAGAGACTTTTCTATATATATTCGAATCCTGAAAAAACCATTGTATTTTTCACCAAATTGTTAGATTTTCAACCAAAAAAATGAGTGCGAATAATTTTTCAACAAAAACACGAATTTTCCATAAGCTCAATGAAAAATAGTATTTAAAATTAATACTTGCATTTTCAACCCAAGATTTTCTAGTCAAGTGAAAGAAATTTAACCAAATTCAGAAACTCGTCACCAAAAAGTTAATTTTTTTGCCCATAAGATGAGTTTTTTACCAAAAAGACGAACTTATAACAAAATCTGAATTTTCAACAAGTGAAGTCAATTTTTAAGAAAATAGTTCTAATTTCAAACAAGTAGTTGAATTTTTCATCATAAAAGAGAAATACTCCATGAAAAATTGAATATTTGAATTTTTTACTGAAAAAGATGAATTTTCAACAAAGAAACAAAATTTCCAAAAAAAAACTTGAATGGTTCAATAATAAGATAAAAATATTAATTGTCAAGCAAAGAAATGGATTTTTTGCCGAATATTTGAACTCGCAAATAAAGCAGATAAATTTTCAACCAAAAAATTGAATTTCCTACCAAAAAGATTAATTTTTCAACGAAAAGACAAATTTTGAACAAAAGACTTCGATTTTTAACCCAAAAAAAAATTTAAAAAAAAACAGTTGAATCTTTGAAAAAAGTGATGATTTTCCAACCAAATAGTTGAATTTTCAAGGAAAAAGATTAATAAGATTCATTTTTAAACGAAAATATGACCTGTCAAGAAAATGCAATAAATTTCAACTATTACTTCAATTTCCAACCAGGAAACATTTTTCAGTTAAGTAAAAAAAAAAATATTCAACCGAATTGTTCAATTTTTATTGTTTCAGAGAATTGTTACTCCAATTTATACTAACCGTGAATCCCTTCCCTCTATGTCACAAATCGCAACAAACCTGTTAGTGAGACGTATATTTTGAACATAATAGCTTTTGGTAATATGTTTCTTTTTAATTTTTTGTTTTATTTGAAGTAGAAAAAATGTGACGTAGTCAGCCGTAGAGAAACAAATAAAGCAGAGATCGATTCTAATTTCTTTCACTGCGCCTGACCATATGAAAGTTATTCCACTGCATGAAATTCTACTCTGACATGCACAACTCGTACAGCTCAATAGTGAACTTTATGGAGCATAGAGCCATAAAAAAAAGTTTCCATTCCACTCCAAATAATATTTAAACAAATATTTTGCTTCGATGAGAATCAATCTCAAGAAGTTTAGTCTGAATTTCAGTAGTAAACCCGTTTTTGATCAGACCTAATTATGTTCTTAAAAAGAATACTTTTCTTCAATTATCAATCAATCTGAAAACCTTGACTCTAAATTTCAGTAGTACACCGGTTTTCGAACAGACTATCTATATTTTCAGTTTTAATGATTGAATTTTAAAGTTGAAAGAATAGCATTATGAAAAAATATGGAAGTAAGTGTAAATATTGATGAAGTTTCAGATAAATTTAGATTCCAATACAATTTCTTTTTTTAAGAAACTAAATCCACTCAAAATAATATTCAAAAGAATATTTTCCTCCAATCATCAGTCTTAAAAATTCAACTTCAAATTTCAGTAGTAAAAACGTGTTTGGTGAGACGTAACCATATTTCCAGATTTAATTATTGAGTTCAAAAATTTCTATAAAATTCTTTTTCTAGAAACCTGAACTTATTACAAATATCATTAAAAAGAATACTTTCCTTCAATTATCAATCAATCTCAAAAAGTTGACTCTGAATTTCAGTGGTACATCCGTTTTTTGCCAGGCAGCCATATTTATATTTATATTTAGTTTTTTTTTAAGAAACTGAATTTACTCAAAATAATATTGAAAATAATATTTTTCTCCAATCATCAGTCTTGAAAAGTTAACTATAAATTTCAGTAGTATACCTGTTTTTGGTCAGACGTATCTATGTTTTCAGATATAATGATTGAATTCAAGAATTGTGAGAATATCAATCAAAAAATCATATTGAAGTAAACTTCAATATTGATAAAATTTCTGACAAATGCAGATTTCAATACATTTCATTTTTTGAAAAACTATATTTACTAGAAATAATATTTAAAAGAATACTTTTCTCCAATTATCAATCAGTCTTAAAAATTTAACTCCAAATTTCAGTAGTAAAACCGTTTGTGACAAGACTTAACCATATTTCTAGATTTAATTATTGAATTCAAAAATTTTGAGGATGATATTATAAAAATAATATTGAAGTAAATGCCAATATTGATTAAATTTCTGATAAATGCACATTTCAATACAATTCTTCTTCTAGGAACCTGAATTTATTACAAATAATATTAAAAAGAATACTTTCCTTCAATTATCAATCAATCCGAAAATGTTGACTCTGGATTTCAGTAGTACACCCGTTTTCGAACAGACTATCTATATTTTCAGTTTGAATGATCGAATTTTAAAGTTGAAAGCATAGTATTAAAAAAAAATATTGAAATGAGTGTAAATATTGATAAAGTTTCAGATAAATTTGGATCCCAATACAATTATTTCTTTTAAGAAACTAAATTCACTGAAAATAATA
>CAKNXH010001617.1:101219-112965 GCA_932178445.1 Andricus quercusramuli
CAATCTGAAAACGTTGACTCTGAATTTCAGTAGTACACCCGTTTTCGGTTAGACATATCCATATTTTTAGTTTTAATGATAGAATTTCAAAATAAAGAGAATAGTATTATAAAAAAATTCTAAAACAAGTCTTAATATTGATAAAGTTTCAGATAAATTTAGATTTCAATACAATTTTTTTTAAGATACTTAATTTACTCAAAATAATATTAAAAATAATATTTTTCTCCAATTATCAGTCTTGAAAAGTTGACTCTAAATTTCAGTAGTACACCTTTTTTTGGTCAGGCGTATATATCTTTTTATATATAGTGATTGAATTTGAAAATTGTGGAAAGAATGTTATAAAAAAATATGTAAATATTGATAAAATTCCAGATAAATCCAGATTCCACTAAAATTCTTTTTCTAGAGACCTAAATTTATTACAAATAATATTTTAAAAAATACTTTCCTCCAATTGTCAATCAATCTGAAAACGTTGACTCTGTATTTCAGTAGTACACTCGTTTTCGGTCAGACATTTCCATATTTTTAGTTTTAATGATTGAATTTGAAAAAAAAAGAGAATAGTATCATAAAAAAATATTGAAATTATTATAAATATTGAGAAAGCTTCAGATAAATTTGGATTCCAATACAGTTGTTTTTTTTAAGAAACTAAATTCACTCAAAATAATATTTAAAGAAAACTTTCATCCAATTATCAATCAGTCTTAAAAAGTTAACTCTTAACTTCAGAAGTACATTCTTTTTTTATGTCAGACACATCTATCTCATTAGATATAATGATTGAATTTGAAAATTGTGAGAAGAGTATTGTAAAAAAATGTTCAAATAATTCTAAATGTTGATAAAGCTTCAGATAATTTCAGATTTCAATACAATTATTTTTTTTAAGAAAATAAATTCACTCAAAATAAGATTTAAAGAATACTTTCATCCAATTATCAATCAGTCTTAAGGAGTTCACTCTTAATTTCAGAAGTACATCCTTTTTTTATGTCAGACTCATCTATCTCATTAGATATAATGATTGAATTTGAAAATTGTGAGAATAGTATTATAAAAAAATATTATTTTTAAGAATATTTTTAAGAAGCTAAATTCACTACAGATAAGAGTAAGAAAAATATTTCCCTCCTATTATCAATCATTCTTAAAAAGTCGATTTTAAATTTCAGTAGTACACTCGTTTTTGGTCAGACATATTTATCTTTTTCGTTTTAATGACTGAATTGGAAAATAGTCGGAATAATGTTAAAATAAGTGGAAATATTGATAGAAATTTTATTTTATTTGGATTCCAATACGGGACGAGTGAAAATTCCCAAAAAATAAGGCTTCCAACTGCTTAGGATATTACAGAATTTGAAAATTCCCAAATAATAAAATTCCTGACAGAAAATTGCCGAATCATTATATTTTGGAACAAGGAAGTTCCCGAATTCAGCAAATAAGTTTGTTTCTTCATAAATTTTATTGTTTGAATTTGAAATAACAATAATTGAAAAAATATATTGCTGAGTTAAACTTTTTTCAATAATTGTTATTTTAAATTCAAACAATGATCTTAGAAACTTTGAACAATAAAAAATGTTTTCATATAAAAATAGTTGATTATTGTATTTTTAATAAACAAATAATATTTATTCAGGAAGATTTCCATGAGTTCAGAAGCGAGAATTTTCTATTTCGGATATTTTATAGTTCGGCAATTTCCTGTCGGGAATTTTTCAAATCGGGAATTTTATCATTCCAACATTTTAGTAATCAGGAATTTTATCATTAGAATAGTTTCCAATTTGGGAATTTCATTTTTTTGGATGCTCCAGTCGTCCCTCAATTAGAATTATTTTTTATGAACTTAAATTCACTATAAATAATATTAAACAAATATGTTTTTCCAATTATCAATCAATTTCAAAAAGTACACTCTAAACATCAGTAGTAAATCCGTTTTTGGTAAGACATAACAATCTTCTTAGTTTTCATGAATGAATTTAAAAATTGTGAGAATAATATCATAAGAATAATAAAAAATAAGTTTAAAGTTTGATAAAATTTCTTATGATCGAAATTCCAATACCATTCCTCTTTCAAGAACCCAAATTTTATCAGAATATTTAACCATCAATTTCAAGCCTTTGAGCATTTTGCATCCAAAATTTAATCTTGTCCGTCAAGAAAGATCTGGAATTAAATTCACTGCGAGATTCGATTTATCCTTCATTCTCTGAGAAGTCACGTAGAGATTTTAATCTCAGTCACAACGCTCATTAAAGGAACATCAACTTTATAAATTCAGGTCCAAGAAAACTAGAGGAAAAGTAAAAGAGGAAAAATAATTAGGGTCTTATTTTCATACTTTTTTCTTCAATTTCATTCAGTAATACTAAAGCTGAACATGAAAGTCATTATGTGCTTTAACTTCATATTTTATCAAGAAAAACACATTCGCTTTCATTTCAATTAACATTTCTTGTTTCTGATTGGATAAGTCTGGCGAGAATTAGTGATTGATGTTGCTTCCGAAAAACGTCACAAACGTTAAACTGTTCAGTGAAATAATATAACAGGATTATCACTTCACGATTTAACTGGATAAATTTATTTGCCAAGAAAAATTTATCATTTTCCTCTTTTTACTTTTCAGAAAAGAGAAATGTCGTTTATGAGCAAGGTAAAGGGGAAACAGACGCTTGATTGCAAATATTAACTTTAATAATCATAATAATAATATTAGCTTTGATAATAATTGAATTGTTCAAGTTTGACGGAATTTAATTTCAAATTGTTCAAATTTTCAGGTTTCTAATTTTGAAACAAGAACTATTTAAGAAAAATACGTTTGAATTTGAAAATTTTTACATTAGACATTTGAAAATGAGTAGATTTGAAAAATAAAAATTTTTGAGAAAACTTTAAAAAATCACATTTTCAAATTAAAAGTTTAAAAACTGGAAACTTTTTGAAAAGCATGAGATATGAAACTGTTTTAAAATCAAATATTCAAAAAGTTAAAAATTGAAGTTTCCTCTCTTTAAACTCAACGGAAATGTTGAAAGTAGAGAATGTTCCTCTCCTACTTGAGAAAAAAATGTAAAACGAAAAATTCCACCAATTTTATTTTAAGAAATATGTGAAAATCGAAGAATTGTCTTTCCTCATCTAAATAAAAATATTAACCAAAATCTTGAAAATGAAAAAAAAACTTCCTCTTCCTTTGAGGACAAAATATTAACCAAAATTTTCTTCGTTTAAACTCAATAGAAATGATAAATAAACAAAATGCCCCTATTCCGATACAGGAAAAAAATTGAATGAAAATTTTTCTTTATTGCAATTTAATAAAAATGTTAAAATTAAAAAATTCACCTCCGCCAGTTTAAAAAAGAAGATTGCAAATAATAAATTGCTCCTTTTTACGACAAAAAATTGCTGAAAATAAACAATCTACTTCGCTTCAAATCAATTAAAATATTAATCAGAATTTTTAAAATTGAAAAAAAAACTCTCTCCGCCAATTCAGATTTCTTTTATCTCTTTTCTTTTTCGACGCAAAAAATTCTAACAATGAAAATTCCCCCTTTCATTCCAGTAAAAAAATTAAAAAAAAATTATGTTCACAATCAAAAAATGCCTCCTTCAATTCGGAAAAAAATTAATATCAAAAAATATGCAACCAAAATCTTCTTCCTTCTAATTGAATGAATATGTATTCAAAAAACTTTCCTCTTTTCATCGAAAGAAGAATTTATTTAATAAAGAATCTCACCCGCTTCAACTGAATTAAATTACCATTTAAAATTTCCCAAATAAAAAAAACACCTTCAATTCAGATGTGAAATTGAAAATAAAATTTCATGTTGCAAATTTGAGAATTTATTTTTCAATAAAAAACCGAAATTAAATTCCAAAATGGAATTTTTCAAACGCAAGAGAATTCCAAATCAATTAATTAGAAATTGAATAATTTATTGTAATAATGAAGGGGTGACATTCAAAGTGAATTGATTTGTTTTTCTACTAAGAAACATGAAAAATTATAATATTAACAGAATTATAAATTATCAAAACGGATGGTAGTTGGAAGATAATTTCCTATGCATCAAAAGGCTTCTTATTTAAAATTTTGGATTATCAAAAGTTAAATAAGGTTTTGGAATTTCTTCTACTATGATGATTCATAGTCAAAAATTAAAAATAAATAAATTCTACTGGACTTCATAAATCATTTTAAAAATTTAAGTAAGAAAATCTTGGAAAATGAAAAAACCCCGTACCCAGCGATCTCATTTGGACAAAAAATTCTTCAATGTCCCAATTCAAATTATAAAATCCAAAATCAGTTATAAATATCTTCAAATAAATATTTATTTATGATATTTTGTTTGTGATTTCCGCAATCATATATTTGCATTTTTACTACAAAACTTTTACCACTTTTATAGCTTACTGAATACCGTTACCATTTTATTATCAAATAAACGGTCTCACTCATTTTGCAGATTTTAACAGCATCTGACTCTAACAGTATGAACATTTTTTTGAAAAACATCGCGACTTTAACTAGCCTACTTGACCGCTATTTCGATAAAAAAAATTTCTAAAGCATCACTAAAAATTAGCCTCTGTACAAATTCGAAAGTAGTACAAAGATGATGACAGAAATTATTTTTCATTCATTTTCAGAAACATACAAAACCATCATTATTCATGAAAAATTAGTGAACCTTTGTCCAAGTTTTTTATTTTTTATCTTGTCTTTCGTGCATTTGTTACTTGATAATTTATTCTAATGTAAATTTCTTCTGATTTTCAGACGTTTTTTCATAAATTCAGGACTAAATTTCGGGAAAATAGGTTTTTAAAACTTCACGAAAAATTAATTTCTTTACAAATTCATAAAAATTGAAAAGATGATTACAAAAATTAGTTCGATCTTGTTTTTAGTGACAGAAAATACTCAAAAAAGAACAAAAACAAAGCTACGAAAATTAGAAATGAAATTTTTCTATGAAATGAGCTTCTTCGATATTTAAAATAAGGGTCAATATTTATTAAATTTCAACCCATTTCGTTATCTAATCTAAAAATATTTTTATTTTATTTCGGGATTTATTATAAATTTGCAGATCGCTTTGGTTCAGGGAACTATGAACTAGTTTTAATTTGAAAGATTTGAGTTCACGATTTTTTTCTAATTCAAATGTTTAAAAAACTTGATTATGCGTGGAACGCTGATTTTAAAAATTCAAGAGACTAAATTCTCAATGAAACAAATTTCAATTTTTCCTATCTTCTACATCCAACTTCAATAACGAAATTCTTATAAATTAAAAAAAACTAAAATCCATCAACTCTGGATTACAAACAAGTCTCTTAATTGAAATCCAATAAATGAAATGAAAATAGACGATAGAAAAAAATATGTTCAAATATCGATATTTTTTTATTTTTATTGGAAAGATAAACAAAAAAAACGAGAGAACAAACAGAAGGGATGGAATTTTGAGGTTGCCCTCTTTTTCTGTCTTCTTTTTTTTTCATTTTTTTTTTTTTTATAATTGAGACTTTTTGTTTTTTCATGAATTTTGACTTTTGAAAAATATGTTTGCAGTGCCTTCAGAAGGGTATTGAATAAATATGAAAAACTTCACAGATTCTTTAAAAAGTGTTTTGATTGGGATTTCAAGAAAAGGACGAGAGGAAAAATAAAGAAGAGTGATTTGGGTGTTGCCTTCTTCTTCTTCCCTCTTTTTTTTCTATTTTTTCAAATTCGAAGAATTTCGTCGGTAAATTTATAAAATCCTGAAAAATATATCAATAAATAATTGGTAATCTTATAATTATTTTAAACATTTCATGAAATTCGAGATTGTATGTAGAGTAGATACTTCAAGTAACGCCCTTTCCTTCACAAATATATTGTACACAAAATATATTGTACACACGGTATACTGATCATATTTTTCCTACACAAAATATTTTATACAGAAAATATTTTTTCTACACACAATTTCTTACTGTAATATTTTTCTACACAAAATTTGTTCTACACAGAATATTTCCTATACAGAATTTAATATTCTTTAATACTGTAATATTTTTCCTAAGCAAAACACTTTCTACACATAATATTTCCTACATAGATTTCACTGCCGTCACATATTTTTCCTAGACAAAATATTTTTTACACTGGCATATTCTACAAAAAAATATTAAACGTGAAACTTTTCCTAGGCGTCACATATTTTACATAAATTATTCCCCAAGGGGGGATATGTACGAAAATATCAGTTATTTCTAACTAATATTCCTTAACGAATTTTTAATTGTTGAAACAATTTATATTTGTTTAAAACATTTTTATTGCATATAAATAGTGAAAAGTTATTATTTTTGGGATAAATGATACAGCGGATGAATTTCAAGGATAAAAGTTCTTGTTTAACATATTGGGTAATTATTTAATCAATGTTAGTCCGGTAAATTATTTTTCTAGGATTAATTATGCAATTGCCGAATGATGCAAGTCATTTTTTTTTGTTCAAGATATTCTATGTAGGGTCTACTTTGTGTAGAAAGTATTTCATTTCCTGTTTTGAATATGTTGTGTAGAATATATTTTGTGTAGAAAAAATATTGCACACAATATTTTGAGAATAACTTTGTAATAAAATATTACTACCTAATTCTGGGTAGAAAGTATTTTGTGTAGGAAAAATCGTACTGTATAAAATTCTGAAAAATATAACACTATTAAATTCTGTGTAGGAAATATTTTGTGTAGAAAATATTTTGTGTAGAAAATATTTTGTGTAGAAAGAATATGATAACTTTAGATTGTGTACAATATATTTTGGGTGCAATATATTTGTGTTCATATTATGTGTAGAAAATATTTTTTGTAGAAAATATCATGTGTAGAAAATATTTTGCGTAGGAAAAATATCAAGGTTTCACAAAATAATTAATTCTGTGTAGGAAATATTCGGTGTAGAAAATATTTTGTGTAGGCAAAATATAACAGTATTGAATTCTGTGTAGAAAATATTTTGTGTAGAAAATATTTTCTGTATGGAAAATATGATTACTATACGTTGTGTACAATATGCGTTGAGTTCAATATATTTGTGCTCATATTAGTGTGTAAAAATTTTTTGTTTAGGAAAAATATAACAGTATTAAAATAATTAATTCTGTGTAGGAAATACTCTGTGTAGGAAATATTTTGTATAGGAAAAATATGATCACTATACCTTGTGTACAATATATTTTAGGTGCAATATATTTGTGTTCATATTATGTGTAGAAAATATTTTGTGTAGGAAATATCATGTGTAGAAAATGTTTTGCCTAGGAAAAATATAACAGTTTTACAAAATAATTATGTGTAGGAAATAATCTGTATAGAAAATATTTTGTGTGAGCAAAAAATAAAAGAATTAAACGATACTAAATTCTGTGCTGGAAATATTATGTGTAGGAAAACTGTTGTGTAGGAAAAATATAACAGGATTAAATTCTGTGAAGGAAAAATTTTGTGTAGAATAAATTTTATGTAGGAAAAATATGATCCTATACGCTGTGTATAATATATTTTAGACGCAATATATTTGTGTTCATATTATGTGTAGAAAATATTCTGTTTAGGAAATATCATTTGTAGAAGATACTTGTATAGGAAAAATATAATAGTATGAAAAAAATTAATTCTGTGAAGGAAATATTCTGTGTAGAAAATATTTTGTGTAGAAAAAAATTTCACGGTATAAAATTCTGTGTAGAAAAAATGTTGTGTAGGAAAAATATAACAGTATTGTAACACAATTAATTCTGTGTAGGAAATATTCTGTATAGAAAATATTTTTTGTACGAAAATAATAAGAGTATTAAACGATATTAAATTATGTGTGGGAAACATTCTGTGTAGAAAAAATGTTGTGTAGGAAAAATATAACACTATTAAATTATGTGTAAGAATTATTTTGTGTAGAAAATATTCCGTGCAGAAAAAATATGATGACTATACGTTGTGTGCAATATATTTTGGGTGCAGTATATTCGAGTTCGTATTATGTGCAGGAAATATTTTGTGTAGAAAATATTTTATGTAGGAAAAATATGATCACTATACGTTGTGTACAATATATTTTGGTTTCAATATACTTGTGATGATATCATGTGTAGAAAATAACAAGTGTAGAAAATATTTTGCGTAGGAAAAATATAACAGTTTTACAAAATAATTAATTCTGTGCAGGAAATATTCTGTGTAGAAAATATTTTGTTCACGAAAAAAATAAGAGTAATAAACGACATTACATTCTGTGTCGGAAATATATTATGCGTAGAAAAAATGTTGTGTAGGAAAAATATAACAGTATTTTATTCTATGTATAGAATATTTTGCGTAGAAGATATTTTGTGTAGGAAAAATATAAAAGTATTAGAAAAAAATTAATTCTGTATAGGAAATGTTCTATGTAGAAAATGTTTTGTGTAGGGAAAACGTGATCACTATACGTTGTGTACAATATATTTTGGTTGCCATATATTTGTGTTCATATTATGTGCAAGAAACATTTTGTGTAGGTAAAATATAGCAGTATTAAAAAATAATCAATTCTGTGTAGGAAATATTCTGTGTAGAAAATATTTTGTGTAGGAAAAAAATAACAATATTAAACGGTATTTAATCCTGTGTGGGAAATATTCTGTGTAGCAAACATGGTGTGTAGGAAAAATATAACATTATTAAATTCTGTGTAGAAAATATTTTGTGTAACAAAAATATGATCACTGTACGTTGTGTACAATATATTTTGGATGCAATATATCTCCGTTCATATTATGTGTAGAAAATATTTTTGGGTGGGGAAAAAACAGTATTAAACTATATTAAATTCTGTGAAGGAAATATTCTGTTTAGGAGAGATGTGTAGAAAAAATATAACTGTATCCAATTCTGTGTAGGAAATAATCTGTGCAGAAGATATTTTGTGTAGGAAAAATATAACAGTATTAGAAAATAATTAATTCTGTATGGGAAATATTCTATGTAGAAAATATTTTGTGCAGGGAAAAAATAACAGTAGTAAATGATATTAAGTCCTGTGTGGGAAACATTTTGTGTAGAAAAAATGTTGTGTAGGAAAAATACAAAAGTAGGGAATTCTGTGTCGAAAATATGTTGTACAGGAAAACATGATCACTATACGTTGTGTACAATATATTTTGGGTGGAACATATCTGTGTTCATATTGTGTATATAAAATATTTTGTGCAGGAAAAATGTAACAGTATTAAGCAATAACTAATTCTGGGTAGGAAATATTCTGTGTAGAAAATATTTTGTGTAGGGGAAAAATAACAGAATTAAACGATATTAAATTCTGTGAGGGAAATATTCTGTGTAGAAAAGATGTTGTGTAGGAAAAATATAACTGTATGAAATTCTGTGCAGGAAATAAACTGTGTGGAAAAAATATGATCATTATACGTTGCGTACAATATATTTTTGGTGCAACGTATCTGTGTTCATATTATGTGTAAAAAATATTTTGTGCAGGAAAAATATAACAGTATTAAAATAATTAATTCTGTGCAGGAAATATTCTTTGTAGAAAATATTTTGTGTAGGAAAAAAATAACAGTATTAAACGATGTTAAATTCTGTGTGGGAAATATAATACGCGTAGAAAAAATCTTGTGTAGGAGAAATATAACACTGATAGAAAATAATTAATTCTCCGTGGGAAATATTTTATGTAGAAAATATTTTGTGTAGGAAAAGAATAACAGTTTTACACAATATTATATTCTGCGTAGAGAAAGTTTGGTGTAGGAAAAATATAACAGTATTGAATTCTGTGTAGGAAATTTTTTTTGTAGGGGTAAAACCATATCAAATGATATTAAATTCTGTGAGGGAAATATTCTGTGCAGAAAAAATGTTGTGTAGGAAAAATTTAACAGTATCAAATTCTGTGTAGGAAATAATCTGTGTGGAGAATATTTTGTGTAGGAAAAATATGATCACTGTACTTTGTGTACAATATATTTTGGGTGCTATACACCTGTGTTTATATTATGTGTATAAAATATTTTGTGCAGGAAAAATATAACAGTATTAAACAATAATTAATTCTGTGTGGAAAATATTTTGTGTAGGGAAAGAATAAGAGTATCAAACAATATTATATTCTGTGTAGAAATTATTCTGGGTCGAAAAAGTTTTGTGTAGGGAAAATATAACAGTATTAAATTCCATGTAGGGAATATTTTGTGGAGAAAAAATTTTGTGTAGAAAAAATGAGTTGTGTACAATATAATTTGTGTAGAATAAGTTAGCATAGGGACAGCATTTTCCCCTTCAAGTTATATTATTATTATATATCTTGAAAAAAATTATTATTACTTGAATTGATTGTTATTTATATTTACTATCATTCTCATTGTAATTTTTATAACATTTATAAATGTTGAGGGAATGTTTTTTGAAACTATTATGAAATCGCACTGAGAGGTTGGCTCTCCCTTCATGGAGAAGAATTAGCTACGCAATATGTTCGAGGACAAGCTTTGATTGGCTTATGTGAAAAGCACGTTCTGTTTGCTTGAGTTTGTGGCAACAAGAATTAAAATTGGCGGAGGCTGAAGCTCATGAGATAAATATAAACGCTGTCCACCTAATCCCCACACTTACATTACATCTCCAATTTTATTTTCTATTTCTGGATTTTCATTTATTTTTAGAATTTTCATATTTGTAAAAATTTCTTCAATCATTTATGATAGATAAATGAAGAATAAATCCAAGCCCTCTTCTTTTAGGTCAGTCAAATTAAAACCACTCAATCGCTGTTGGTCTGGTTTAGTTCATTATTTTGAAATATTTTCACTTCGCTAAAATTTGTTTGAATTTAGTCAAAGTACTTTGAATTCATATTGAATTCCTTTGAATTCTGTGTACTTCTTTGTTCTTCGCAATTGCCCTGAATCCTTATAAGTTCTTTCAAATTCTTCCGAATTTTCTTTTCTTACTTGAAATCTTCTGAAATATTTCAAAGAATTCAATGGATTTCGGCGAACTTAAAGGATTTAAGGAATTCAGAGAAATTCAGGAATCTCAGGAATTTGGAAAATTCCGAGAATTTAAGGAATTTACAGAATTCAAGAAATTCAGAGAATTTAATACATTCAGAGAAATCAAGAAATGCAGAAGATTTCAGTTAATCCAGAAATTCAGAACATTCAGGGAATTCAGGGAAGTTAGGAAAGTCAGTTAATTGAAGACATTCAGAGAACTAAAAGAATGCAGAGAATTCCAGAAATTCCAGAATTCCAGCAATTCAGAGAATTCCAGAAATTCAGAGAAATTCAGGAATTCTGGATATTGAAAGAATTCAGAGAATTCAAAACATTCAGAGAATTGAAATAATGCAGAGAATTTCAGGAATTCCAGAAACTCTGAATATTCAGGGAATTCAGAGAAAACAGGGAATTCAGTAAATTCAAGGAATTCAGAGAAATCCAGATATTCCAGGAATTGAAAGAATCCAGAGAATTCAAGGAGTTCAGAAAATTCCAAATATCCAAAGAATTAAAAGAATGCAGAGAATTTCAGGAATTTCGGAAACTCTGAAAATTCGTGGAATTCAGTAAATTCAAAAAATTCAGAAATTCCAGGGATTGAAAGAATCCAGAGAATTCAAGGAATTCAGAAAATTCAACATAT
>CAKNXH010001617.1:115016-160362 GCA_932178445.1 Andricus quercusramuli
GGAATACAAGGAATTTTGGGAATTCAAGGAATTCGGGAAATTCAAAGGAGTCATGAAATTCAGAGAATTGTAGTAACTCATAGAATTAGAGGAATTCATAGAATTTTAGGAATTCATGGAATTCAAGGAATTCATAGAAACCTGAAAAATTCCATCGAAATATCTTTAATAATAATTAAAATTCAATAAAGTGTACACTTCTCTGTAAATACTCTATCCTTAATTAACAAATTAATTAATTCATTATTATTTCTTAACCAGAAGCAGAAATCGAAGCAAACATGTTGAAAACTCGTTTCAATTTCCACATTATTGTTAATTAACATGTCCCCTAATGGAAAAAATTCAGTGCTATTTTGATAGTCTGCTGTGATACTCGTTTTAATTTGCGTATTTCTAGTATCACTACGATTACATTTTATGAATATGCATATTCTTATTAGAAATTACACTTCAATTTTTTCTGGGATTATTCAGACTTCTGAGGTCGTTTTATTAAGAAATGTTTGCATAGATTAATTTTCTCGTTCGTATGGAAAATCGTTAATTTCGCCTCTTCAACAAAGTGATAAGATAATGGTTGTTTAAAATTTATTTGAAAGCTCTGGCGAAGCCTAACCTCTAAGTATGGCCGTGCGGTCTTGTAGACCGCACCATGCTTCTGATATGTATAAACAATAATATTCTTTAAATATCAATCCTTTTGAATTCTAAGAACTTCAAATTAGTGAACGTTTTTTAATAATTATTAATTATAAAATATTATACTCTAAATTGTGTAACTTTTGAAATTAAAAGGTTTATAAGACTATTAATTTAGTCCTCCAAGTAATCTGGAATCAAATCTATAAAAACGCAAGGGATTCGCTCTGAAAAAGAGGGAGCTAAAGCTTGAAATAAAGTTCTAAAGCAGGCGTTTCATCCTTTCTGAGCCGCGATTGGAGATACGAGAGTGAATTGAGCACTTTTTTTTAAATGTTCCTCTTACTTTCGTCAATCTGAAAAATGGAGAGAAAATGTATACTGACAGAGAAAAATGCCTTTTTGGCGACTTTATGAATGCCTTATCTTTCTGTCGAGCAACAAGTCGCCCTAGAATTCACTTTACCTTCAACTCTCAAGTGCTTTCAGATTAGTGTCAACATTTAAACATTTTAGTTGGAAAGCTAAATGGTTTCCACCATCTACTTTTTTTCACTTTTATTATTTTTAATTTAAATGTATTTAGATCAATTAAAAAAGTATAAATTTGCCGACAGTTTAAACTTTAGAAACTGGAAATTTCCCGAATAATGAAATTTTCGACCGTTTAAAATTTTACAAATTTTGAAAATTTCTGTTAACTGAAAAAAATTTCACTATAAAACTTGGAAATAATACATAAATTACTCTCATTCTATGAGCTCATTTTATAATTTTTTCTTTATTTATTATTGGGAATTTTTTTAATTCTTCTGGTTCAAGGATTTTACGATTGAAAAATTGTATTCCAGATCATATCGTATTCAAATAAATTTGAAACGGAAGAGCTTAGGAAACATAAAAACCTTTTTTTAGATTAAAAAATTGATTTATTTAAAACCGAATTGTTTATGTGAATCAGTATTATTTTTCTAGAGAATTTTTTTAGAGACCAGCGTCAATTGTGTGCTAGGTCGAATCGATTTACTGCCAGAAGAAAATGTAATTAGTCGCTAGAAGGTTATTTTTTTATACATAGAGAAAAAAACACGAGAGTGAAAAGTTCATTTGGCGAGATTATCTGGCACTATTTTTATTCTATTTCTTTCATTCAAACATTTTTAATAATTTTACAAACTAATTTTCTTTTGAAAAAGTCTCACTAGCGTTGATCTTTATTTCTATAGCCATAGAGATTTTATTAATTCAAAGAGTGACTTTTAGTCGTAAAGCTTCCAACTTTAGTGAGAAACTGGAGGGTATTTCAATTCCATGAATTTTGAATGTGATACTAAATTTTGCATTAGTCCTTGAGTATCGCACTTAGTGATAATGAAGCTAGCTTTGTAGGTTTTGCAATAAACAAATATTTTTCTATCTGGTGTACCAAAAATCAGATTTCTGGAGAGAAAAAAACCTTTTCTATGATTCAACTATAATTTAAACAAATATTATCAGACATTTTTAATGAAAAAAATTACTTTAAGAAAAAAAGATTAAAAATTACGAACAGTGATTTTTTGTTGAATAGTTCTAGTAACTGAATTGTTTCTTATTGTCATTTTTTAAAAAAATTTTCAAAAAACTCAAATTTTAATAAATCATGGTTTATTGTTTTAAAGGAAACTTTCCTACAACTATAATATTTTCAACTTTTTAATTACGTCAATATTTTTTCTTGCAAATTTTAAAATCTTCTCTTGAAGAATAAATTTTATATATTATCACCCTTTTCCAGTTCTCCCAAACCTCAAAATCACGACTCAGTAAAAAAACCCTTTTCCAGCACTCACCAGTCTCAAAAATTACCTCAAATTGTATAATAACCTTTTGCAGCTCTTCTAGCCCCAAATGTCATCTTTCAGTGTAAAAACCCCTTTTTTAGCCCTCTTCAGATCCAAAAATGACTTCGTAAGTGAAAAAAAACCTTTTCTACCTCTACCCAGCCCCAAAAGCGAATGAACCCTGAGCGTAGAAACCCCTTGTCCTTCTCTCCCGAACCCAAAAGTCACCGCTAAGTGTAAAATCCCCTCGCTCAGCCCTTTTTAGAATCCAAAATCAGCCGCAAGTTTAAATTCCAATCATCCGTTCTCTTCATTCCCAAAAAGGATCCTTTGATGTAGAAAAAAAACCCTTTTCCAGCTCACCGCAGACCTAGAGATGACCTTCCGAGCTTAAAAACACATGAACATATCTTTTTAACCCCAAAAATAGTCCCTAAGTGTAAAAACCCTGAGTGAATTTCCCCCTAGCCAAAATATTACCCCTAAGTTTGAATAACCTTGTACGTCCCTTCTCAACTGAAAAAATTACCCTTGAGTATAAAATGCCCTGGTCCAGCACTACCCAGCCCCAGAAATCAGCCCAAAGTCCTAAATTCCCTTATCCAGTTCACCCAAGCCCTGAAATTACCTCTTAGTGTATATTCATCTTGTCCATCTCTCCTTTGCCCCAAAAATCACCCCCCAATTGTATAATCGCATTTTCTAGCTCTCATCAGCTCAAATATTACCCGTTAGTTTAAATACCCCATGCACGTCCCTCTCTAATCCCTAAAATCATTAATGAGTCTGAAATCCCATCATCTAGTGCTCTGTATCCCCAAAAATCATCCTATGATATGAAATACCATTTTCAGGGCTTTCCAAGCCCAGAAACTACCTCCAGAGAGTGAAAACCCCTTGTACATCTCTCCATTGCTCTAAGAATCAAGCCCAAGTTTAAATAAACCACGCACGTCCCTCCGTAGCCCTAAAAAGCTCTCATGAGTCTAAAATCCCTTTATTCAGTACTCTTTATCCCCAAAAATCTCCCCATAATATCAAAACCCCTTTTCTAGGGTTTTCCAGCTATAGAAATGATCCCCTTAGCGTAAAAACCCCTTTTCCATATCTCCAAAGCTCTAAGAAATACCACTCAGGTTAAATACCCCATGCATGTCCCTTCTCAGCACCACAAATCACTCATGAGTCCGAAATCCCTTCATCCCCAGAAATCATCGTATAATATAAAACCCCCTTTTCCAGGTTTCTCTAGCCCCAGAAATGAGCCTCTAAGCGTGAAAAGTTCTTGCACATCCCTCCATAGCTCTAAAGATCACCCCAACGTTTGAATAACCCATGCACGTCCCTCCCTAGCCCTGAAAATCACTCATAAGTTTCAAATCCCTTTATACAGTTCTCCTCATTTGAAAAATCATCCCATAATACAGAAACCCCTTTGATAGGACTCGCCAGCCCCAGAAATGAATCCCTAGCATGAAAACACCTTGTAGATATCTCCTTAGCTTCACTAATTCCCCCGAAGTTTAAATACCCCATGCGCGTCCCTCCCTAGCCCTAAAAATGACTCATAAGTCTGAAATCCCTTCATTCAGTACTCTTTATCCCTAAAAATCATCCTACAAAATAAAAATCTATTTTTTCAGCTCTGCCAGCCCCAGAAATGACCCCCGAAGCGTAAATACTCCTTGTCCATTCCTTCTTAGTCCTAACAATCACCCATGATTTTAAGTACCCCATGTAGTGTATGTCCCTCCTTAGCCCCAAAAATCACTCGCAATTCTAAAATTCCTTCATACAGTTCTCTGCATTCCCAAAAATCATCCTATAATGTAGAAACCTCTTTTCTGGGACTCGCCAGCCCCAAAAATGATCCCCTAAAAAAAACCTTGTCCGTCTCTCCCCGATTCTAGAAATCACCCCTAAGTTCGAATACCCCATCTAGTGTATGTTGCTCCTTAGCCCAAAGAATCACTTATGAGTCTAAAACCCCCTTATCCCCAAAAATCATCCTATAATATAAAAACCCCTTTTTCAGTTTCTTCCAGCCCCAGAAATGACCCCCCAAGCGTGAAAACCCCTCTTACATCTCTCATTAGCCCCAAAAATTACCCCGAAGTTTAAATACACCATGCACGTCCCTCCCTAGCCCCAAAAAGCACTCATAAGTTTCAAATCCCTTTATACAGTTCTCCTCATTTGAAAAATCATCCCATAATACAGAAACCCCTTTGCTAGGACTCGGCAGCCCCAGAAATGAATCCCTAGCATGAAAACACCTTGTACATATCTCCTTAGCCATAAAATTACCCCCAAGTTCAAATACACCATGTAGTGTATGTCCCTCCTTAGCCCGAAAAATCACTCATGAGTCTAAAATCCCCTTATTCCCAAAAATCATCCCATAATATAGAAACCCCTTCTTCAGGTTTTCCAGCCCCAGAAATGACCCCCTAAGCGTGAAAACACCTTGAACATCTCTCCTTAGCCCTAAAAGTTACCCCGAAGTTTAAATACACCATGCACGTTCCTCCTTTTTCCTAAAAAACACTCATAAGTTTCAAATTTCTTTTTCCATTCTTCTCTATTTGAAAAATCATCCCATAATATAGAAACCCCTTTATTAGGTCTCGCCAGCCCCAGAAATGACCCCACAATAGGGTCCAAAAATGCAATGGAAAATTTTGTTGTTGTTGAATTTTTATGGGGATACCCCAGAAATTTGTTCGAATTTACACAAAAATAAATCCATTTTTTTGTGCTTGAAAAAAAAAGGATATTTAGAGGTGCCACAAGCCCCATAAGTCTGTTTTATAGGGTCCCAAAGAAACCCCATAAGTGAACAAATGGGTTTTGTGAGTTTTTCGCGCTAATTAGAGCTTTTTTTGTGGTTTTTTCAATGAACATTGTTTTCAGCACATGAAAGATCAGTTCATATTGTTAACTTGATGCTCACATAAATTGTTTAAACAATTTGTTATTATTTTTAGCAATTTTCTCATAGAATGGAGTTAGAAAGACGCGGATTTTTCACAATTATCCCACTTGTTGTCCAATTTTCAATTAGAGGAAAGTGATAGTTTATCAATGTTCACAGGACTGTTTGTTTAAACAATTTATTAAAAATGTTAATAATATTCTATTAGAAATATGCTACAAAATTGCAGTTTAAAAAAAAAAATCACTTTTAGTCAGATTTTCAATTAAGATAAGTTAAATAATTAACCAGAGTCAAGAAAATTAATTGCTTAAACAATTGTTTATTACTATTATCAATATTATATTTGAATAATGCTGGAAAGGTGCGTTTTTTTCTGAAATTCCTGGCTTTATGTTCCATTTTCAATTGGAGTGAAGTAATAATAAATTCAAGCTAACAAAATAATTGTTTAAACAATTAATTATAATTGTTAATCATATTTTCTTCACTTAATTGGTAGCATGTTGCGGTTTTTTCTGAACTTTGCAACTGTTTGTCTATTTTTCATTAGGCGTGACTTGATAATTAATTAGATTTAGCAAAAATAATTTTTTAAACAAATTATTATTGTTTATGACTATCTTCATCTATATCAGAGCCTGATAGTCACGGTTTTTCGGCAATTCTTACCTTTCTGTCCCTTTTTATTTACTTAGTGAGGCAGTAATTAATTACAGTTAACAAAAAAGTTGTTTAAACTATTTAATATTGTTTATAACTATCTTTTCATAGATAAGTGCTAGGAAGTGGCGGTTTTTTCTAAAATTTTTAAATTTGCATCGCCTTTTCATTTATGAACAAATAATAAGTCAACCACAACAAAAATGATTTTTTGAATGGTATTGTTGTTTTAAGTGAATTATTCTTGTCCTTTCCCATTGCTTGAGAAAAATAATTCAAAGAAGAAAAGCTATTTTACACAAGAGGCCGAAATCATTATTGAATTGTTTAAAGAATTTTTTTGTTTACTTCAATTAATTATTACCTCACTATGTGAAAAAAGGACAGAAAGGTTAAAATTGCCGAAAAACCGCAACTATCAGGATCTGGATGAAGATAGTCATAAACAATAATAATTTGTTTTATCAAATATTTTTGCTAAATCTAATTAATTATTAACTCACGCCTAATGAAAAATAGACAAAAAGTTCAAAATTTCATAAACAAACCGCAACATTCTACTAATTAAGCAAAGAGAACATTGATGACAATGATGATAAATTTTTTAAACAATTATTTTGTTAACTTGAATACTCCATGTGGTGTATATTTTGCCTTAGCCCCAAAAATTACTTGCAATTCTAAAATTCCTTCATCCAAATCCTTTCATCCCCTTGTACATCTCTCCTCAGTCCTTAAAATCACCCCTAAGCTTAAATACCTCATGTGCATCTCTTCCTAATCGCAAAAATCACCCCTAGGTGTAAAATCCGCTTTTCCCATACTCATTAACCATAGAAATGACTCTTAATTGTGAATACCCTTTCAAGCTCTCGCCGGTCTCAAAATTCACCCCCAAGTGAAAAATCTTTTCATTCAACTCTCATCAGTGCAAAAAATCACTAAAGATGACAATAGGCTTACAGAAGGTAGATTTCTGTGAATGTCTCTTGTCCAAAATCAAATCAAAATTAGTCTTTTATATGTCACCTTATTTTTGAGATTTTTTATTAATTCTCAACAAAACTAAGTGACATGCTAATGGATTTTTGTCATCTGGGATTATGATGTCATTGAATACATAGCATGGGAAAGTTTTTCCTCCTCAAAACACTTGAAAAATGACAAAGGTCACATGCAGCCATTCATTCAAGTACATCCCTAACCCAGAAAAGGTCTCCTAAACTTGTGAATATTTCAAGTCGTGTTTCACCATTATTTTCCATTACGTTTTACCTCCCACAAATTTTTTTCATACATTCCTACTTTGTAAATTTTAATAAGCTTATGTTGTACTAATTCATACCAGAGGCTGAATTTTAGTTATGAATCAGTTACTTCCTACTGATTAATCAATCAGACTCACTAATTCTTCAGTAAAAATAATTGATTCAAGGCTAGAATTCGGTCCATGATTGGAATTAGTAGAAGCTTCACATATTAATATTTAGATATTTATATTTCGTTTTTCACAAAATATAAAAGACATATGAACATGAAACCTGTTTTGGATCAAAATTATTTTATAGTTTCATTTTTCCAGATATAAACAAATAAATAGAAATCTTTTGTCAGGTAAGTGAGAGTTCATCTGAGAAAATTTCAAATTCACAAGGTACATTACGAATTTACTTTACATAGTCCCTTCTTGACCTAGTTCTTTGCTTAATTACTCGCTCTCAGCATCCCTAATCAAGAAAATTCACTGCATATTTTTCTCCTAATTACAATTTTCAAAAGCTAGTGAGAGAAATTATTTTAAAAAATAAATTCGCTCACGAACTTCTGACTTTCTTTGCACACAATCATCAAAACTTGAAGCTATCGACTCGTTCAAACTTGGAAAGATAGCTGGCAATCGAGTCTGGGTTATGAACCAATTTAAGTTTCGAGTTAAGAAAGTTTCTTTAATTGCAGTGAAAATGCTTGTCAAAAGTTGAAGGTCCGAAGGGAAGCCGTTTATTAACCTCCAGCTACTATCATAATTTTTTTTTTTAATTTTCGCTCAACAAAAATTCCTAGGTAGATCAAGCTTTTTTCGGGCGAAATTTTTGCAATCATACAGTCTAAAAGTGGTATATTATAATAATAATTTGGTGAATAAATGAATAAATATAAATAAAGGAATAACTCAGTAAGTGTGAAAATCACTTTTATATTTCTCGTTTGTTCGCTCACATGCGAACTGAAAAAAACTAATTTTTAGTCAAAGTTAAGTTGAAAATTAAATTTTTTTTTCGAAATTCATACTAGTTTTCAAAAGTTCAATTACATTAGAGTAAGTTGAACTGATTTGTTGAAATTTTATATTTGTTTTCGTTGCAGCCTTATCTTTTGCTTTACAGATGGAACTATTTCGTTAAAAAATATTTTGTTGAAAATTTTGTTTTTTGGTTAATAAATAATTTTTGTAGCGAAAATAGTAACTTTTTAATTTTTGGCCAAAAGTTGATACTTTCAACTGAAGAGTGGTCTTTTCTAATTGAAAATTTATGTATTTTTTTAATTCTTTTTTTTTTTGTAGAAAATTAATCTTTCTTTCTAAGAATACATCCTCTTTGGTTAGAAATGCAATCGTTTGCTTAAAAATTAATCCATTTTGGTTGAGGTTACAAATATTGGATTGAAAATGTGTCTTTTTTTATTGAATTCAACTTTTTTTTATTTCAAATTAAAATCTCTTTTGCTTTAAATATCAACTATTACATGTTTTTTTAAGAATTCATTTATTAAGTTTAAGATTCATCATTGGTTGAACATGAAAATATTTTGTTAAAAATTAGTTTCTGATAATTTAAAAATTCATGTTTTTAACTGAAAATTTAACTTATCCTTTCTTACTTAAAAATTTAACATTTTTATTATTAAATTCAACTATTTGGTCGAAAATCTATTCATTTTAGTAGAAAAGTCAAGTATTTTGTTGAAAAATTGTCCTTCTTCGTAGCAAATTATTCTTTTTTGTTAAAAATTCATCCATTGTGTTTGAAAATTCATCTCTTTGATTTTTGCAAATAAGGATATTATTATTATATTTTTGTTTGAAGATTGAAATTTTCTTTTGATAATTGATCTTCCTTAGTTGAAAATTCATGTAATTTGTTTAAAAAATCATCCTTCTTGGTAGAAGCTGATCTACCTTCCTTGAACTCTTTTCTTTAGAATTTATTTCTGTTTGATAATTCATCATTTCAAATGAAAATTCATCTCTCTTGGTTGGAAATATCACTATTTTTTGAGAAATTTGATTCTTCTATTGATAATCCCCTTTGTAGCTCAAAATTCAACAGCTCGATTTTTGGTCTAAAAGTGATTGCTTTAATTCAAAATTTATCTTTTACAGCTAAAAACGTATGTATTTTTTCAAAAATTTAGTCATTTTGTCTTCAAAATACAACAGTTTGGTCAAAAATTCATCAATGTTTTTTGTTTAAATTCATCCTTTTTGGTAGAAAATTATTCTTTTCCGCAAAAAAATTATCTTTTTGGTTGAAAATTCAACTATTTGTCACAAAATTAATCTTCTTGGTGGAAATTTCACCTATTATAGGTCAAAAATTGAGCTTTTTGGTTAAAAATTAAACTATTTTGTTCAAAAATTTCATTATAATATTTTGTTGAATCTTTATATTTTGGTAGAAAAATCAACTTTTTCGTTAAAAATACATACTTTTGAATAGAAAATTCATATCTTTTCATTGAAAATAAACTTTCATCCTCAAAATACAACTGTCTTCTAAAAAATTCGTCTTTTTGACTTACAAATGCAACTATAGTTTGAAAATTCAACTGTCTATGGTTGAATGATTATTGATTATTTTTTGAAATTCAGTTGTTAAAGCAAATATTTGGTTTGATTTTTCATATTTTTATATTTTTAATTAAAAAAAAAATTGAAGAATATTTCAACCATTACTGGAGAAACTTACTATTAAAAGTGGACTAATTCTTAAAATAAAGAAAGACTGAAATGCGGTTCATTATAGTTTTCTGTCATTTTTAATTATAAAAAAATTATTAGCATATTACTGAATTTTAAATTTATTTTTATTTTAAATAAATTGCATTGCTCTTCAGTTTTTTACGGTCGCTTCCAAAACGATTTTTTTTATTGTTTATCGATTTGCCATCGACGATTCAAAATACCATTTGTCGTCCTCAATAAATAAATCACTTTCTCTCTATTGTGTGACATATTTGAAATAAAAAAATAAAATAAAACGTTCATGTTTCACAAAATGAATAAAAAAGGCAAATAAATTGTAGCATTTTTAACAAATAGATTCTGGAAAAAAATTAAACTTGGAAAAGGTTTTACTCACTGGCAAATTCTATCAAATATTTTATAAAAATAAAACATTCAGAACGAGTAAAACTCAATTCACACTTGCTTTCACTGCTTCTTATAATAGGAGAAAAACATACTTTTATTTTTAAATTAAAAGTCACTGAGTAAATTATTTGCTTGAGTTAACTTTATTTGATTAAAACAAATTTTTTATTTGCATTTTAAAAAGTCTCTTTAGATCTAATAAATAAATTAAATGAAAAACATAATTGTGTTGAACAACTTTTAACTGGGTCGAACCAACCTTTCATGTGATAAATATCATTTATAAGCATTTATAAACATACATAAACATTTTTCATTTTGAAAAAATCACTGATTTGATGTTTTATTGTACAAAAAACTTTTATTTTTAGCGGAATCATTGTTTTTCATCTGAAAGAACTCAAAATGCACTGGAAACAATAATTTTTTTATAAAAAAATGACAAATCAGTGAATTTGTTTATACAAATTGTTGAAACAACAATAATTAGTATTAAAGTTATTCAATGTCAACCTTTTGTTTCGAAATATTATTCCTTAAATAGAAATAATGTATTCCATTGAAAACACAATTTTGAAACTGAAATTTTTTTTTAATTTTTAACAAAATATAGATTTTTGAAGCTTTATAAATAAGATTTTGAAGCTTTTGAAGGATTTTGCATGGTTGCAAGGAACTATAGAAATTTTATTTAGGTAGTTGTTCGTACCAAAAATCAGATTTTCGGAAAAAGATAGTTTTTCTATATTACTAATGATGATATTCCAAACAAAACAAAATATTGTTTTTGATGAAGAAATATTAAAAGTTACGAGAAATAAAATTTATTTCAAAACGATTTTTGCAATTTAACTTTTTAGCCTACTACCACGTTTTACCAATTTTTAAGAAATAGTACAATTATACTCAATCCTAAATTTCCTCGTGAGAAAACATTGACTATGGCTCTACTGTTTTTTATTTATTATTTACTAATTTTTTAAATTGGAAACAGTAGAATTGTGGGAAATATTTTTTCAAAAAAGTAAGACATGGTTGATGCAAAAACATCCATTTCTTAAAAATTGGTAGGAAAAAGTTCAGTTACCTAAATTTTTGTTTAAATAATTATTTTTTGTAAGTTTTAAACTTTGTTGTCAAAAATGATGGTCTTTTTTTATAAGAAATGACTGATCACATTATCTTAAAAAATTGTCTCTTTTGGCATAAATTTGATCTTTTACGGTTCAAAATGCCAAAATTCGGTTGAAAATTAATTTTGTTTCAGTCAAGAATTTCACTATTTTCTTGAAAATTCGTCTCTAATGAATTAATTCACCTCTGTTTTATTTGAAGTTCAAATCATTGCTTTTCTTGAAATATAAACTATTACATTTTCCGTTAAGAATTCATTTTTTTTATTTGGAAATTTAATTAAGAGTTGAATTACTTCGATGAAAATTCATTATTTCAGTTGAAAATCCGCGAATTTTGTTCAAAATTCGTCTTTTTTATGAATTTAACTATTTTTTTTAAATAAAATCAAAATGATTTCCAGATACAATAATAATTATAACATTTTTTTAGAGTTCATCTTGTTTAAATGAAAGTTCAACTATTTGATAAAAAATTGATTGAAAATTTGATTAAAAATTAACTTTATATTTGAAAACTCCTATTTTTGGGTGGAAAAATTAAACTATTTTGTATAGAATTTGTCTTTTTCAAGAAGATTTAATCTCTTTTGGTTAAAGATACAACTGGTTGAGAACTAATTTTTTTTTAAGCTGAAAATCAACTAGTTTGTTGACATTTTTTCATTTCTATTTATTTGTTTAATCTCAACGGCTGTTCATTGTCCAAATGAAATGATATTGAATTTTCGAAATTAGAAAAATTTCATTGTATAGTCCTAAATGTCTGATGATTGAATAATTTTGATTTTAAAGTGTTCAAAAGTAAATACTTAACATTTTTTAGCTTCCGAAATCACATCAGCTCGATTCAAAAGTGTTTTGTATTGTGAAATTCCAAACTGAAATTGTTCGAAATCACTAATTTTTAATTCAAATCATTCGATATCGATAAATTTTAGTTTAACATTTGAATATATTTTATTTTAGTTTCAATTATTTATCCATTTTATATTCCAAGCGTTATTTTTGGTAGGAAAAAGCAAATAAATCTGAAAATTGATAGTTATTAAAAATCTCTATTTTGTGTTAAAAATCGCTTTCACCCTTAAATCAAAAAACGACACGCGCACGATTTATGATGCTTGTTCACATTAAAGAAAGAGGCTTTCACAGATCATTTGAAAATTCAATAAGCTTTAATTTTCTTATTTTTTTATTAGTCTAGAAATACCTCTGGAACGGTTTAAACCAAAAAATTCACTTTCTTCCACTATGTGTCTGACCAAAGATTGAATCGCTCTACTTACCGCAAAAGGTGCCGCTTGTAGGTCACAGGTGTCGACTGTCCCTTAATTGTCAAAAATGTGGACCAGTCGTGAATTTCGGTAATTTCAAATTCCGGCGGTAAAATGTCCGAATCGCGAAAGTAGCCACACGTGTCCGTTAAAATAATAATAATATTAATAAAAACAGACGAGCACACGAATAGGATGTACGATTAGCGCGAATAGAAAGAAGTAAACTGGGAGACCACTTGTAGCGCCGGCGGATGACCGGGCGCGTAAACCAGACTGGCGGGTAGGCAAACAGGTGAGAGGGTCGCGTGTCTCTCTTCCCTCTCTCACTCTCTCTTTTCTCTCTCCTCCTCCTCCCTGAAAACTCCCCATTGCCAACTACTCCCGGATAGCCATAGTCCTCCCTTCTCCCTTTCACCCTCCTCCCGAGCAGGAAACCAGTCAGGGGTTGCTACGAGCGCTTGCGTCAAAAGCTCGCCATCGATCTATTTCAGCTCACCTACGTGGTGTCTCCTGCCAGGCCTTGCCTGCCTATTTCCTTTACTTCGTTGCCTGCGAACCTGTCGAGTCTCCTCTCGCTCTCCGAAGGGCATTTACGCCCAAGAGCCTGGATTAGGAACGAAATGGAGCTGGGAGGATCGTTCAGGTCTTAGTTAGACTTAGAACCACAAGTGAACAGGACACGATCTCAAAGAGACACTAGTATGCTTATCGGACGGCATTTCCTATGTAATTCTATGGGAACATGATTTTTATTGAATTATTATTATCGTTATTGTTACTTGTAGGAAATCTTCCATCACAGGTCGCTAAAGGAACTGGTGTTAAGGCCGCTGTATGGACAAAGTCAATTAAGGGTGGTCTGATCACAGTATAGGCGATAGTTTTCGTTTTTGATGACAGCCACTTGGACATGGATACCCACTGAAACGTGGACAAACGCTGAGACATGGACAGTCACTGGGACGTGGCCAGCCACTGGAACGTGGGCAAATACTAAAACATGGACGCAAAAATCCACTTCAACGTGGACAGCCACTGGGACATGGACAACTAGTGAAACGTGGCCAGCCACTGGAACTTGAACAGCTGATAAAACGTGGGCAGTCACTGGGACGTGGACAGCGACTGAGACGTGGACAACCACTGAAACATGGACAGTCACTGGGACATGAACAGCCATTAAGACGACAAAACCCACTCAAACGTGAACAGCTGCTGGGATGTGGACAAACACTGGAAAGTGGACAACCACTCGAACGCTGAAACGTGGAAAGCCACTGAGACTTTATACAATCACTGGGACGTGCAAAAATACTAAAAAATAGAAAGCCACTGGGCATGGACAAACGCTCAAACGTAGACAGTAACTGGGACGTGGACAACTGGTAAAACGTGGATAGCCACTAGGATGTGGACAACAAATAAAACATGGACAGCCCCTGGGATATGGACAGCGACTGGGACATGGACAACCACCAAAATGTGGATAGCCACTGGGACGTGGACCAATACTGAAAATTGGAAAGGCACGGGAGCATGGACAAACGCTAAAACGTGGACAGCCCTAGCGACGTTGACCACTAGTAAAACGTGGACAACCACTAGGACGTGGACAACTAATAAAACATGGAGAGCCCCTGGGATATGGACAGCGACTGGGACGTGGACAAATACTGAAACTTGGAAAGCCACTGGGGTATGGACAAACAATAAAACGTGGACAGCCACCGGGACGTGGACCACTAGTAAAACGTGGATAGCCACTAGGACGTGGACAACAAATAAAACGAGGACAGCCACTGGAATATGGACAGCGACTGGGACGTGGACAACCACTAAAATGTGGATAGTTACTGGGACGTGGACCAATACTAAAAATTGGAAAGCCACTGGGGTATGGACAAACAATGAAACGTGGACAGCCACAGCTACGTGGACCACTAGTAAAACGTGGATAACCACTAGGACGTGGACAACGAATAAAACGTGGACAGCCACTGGAATATGGACAGCGACTGGGACGTGGAAAACCAAAAAAAGGTGGATAGCCACTGGGACGTTGACCAATGATAAAAATTGGAAAGCCACGGGGGCATGGACAAACGCTAAAACGTGGACTGCCGCCGGGACGTGGGCCACTAGTAAAACGTGGACGTGGAATTATTATTGTTACTATTATTGTTTCAAACGAAATTTGGATTCAGATTATACTGGGGTCGAAATCACTCCTGCAATCTGGTGTATACTCTTCCAGCTTTCTCATGCAATCTCGTCTAATCCCATGTAATCCTTGTGATCCATTCTTACAAAAAATTCTATAGGCCTTTCAGTATAGGTTTATAATGATTTACCTATAATAAACTCGTAATAATTTTTTGGCGATTCTGGAAAAATCATCATAAAAACTCATTATGAGATAACGATGTTAAAATATGGAAAGAATTGATGCCACAAATAAAGAAAACACAAACGAATAACAGTATTTTGAAGCAGTTTGAAGGTTTCAAATACTTATTGAATTTCAACAAATTTCAAGAAATTTGACTTCAAGGGACATAAGAGGATTTCAAAGATTTGAAAAAAATTTTGAGAATTTTGAGGAGTTAAGTAGCATTTCAATAGAATTCCAGAATTTCAGGGGATTCCGAAGAATTTTGTAGAATTCAAAACGCTTGGAGAAATTTTTTGGATTTCTGATATTTCAAGCAACTTCTAGCAATTGCAGATATCTCAAGGGATTTAAAGAAATTCCTAAGGATTTCAACTTTTTTTCAGAAACCTTTAATGAATAAGTTAAATTCAATGTATATCAGGGAAATGTTGATTTTCACTTATTTTTAAGGATTGTGATGATTTCCAAAGAAGGACATTTTAAGAGATTTCAAGGGATTCTAAAGAAGATCAAGATATAAAAGAAAATTCAAGAAATTTCAAGGAATTTTGTGGGATTTCCAAAGATTTCAGAAAATTTTGCGAGAACTTTGAATAATAAATGAATTCCGATTTGAAGGTATTCTTCGCGATTTTAGAGATTTTGAGGGATTTATTAGAATTTCACAAGATTTAAAGGATTTTTCTGAATCCCCTACAATTTTAAGGGATGTTGAAGATTTCAAGGCCTTCTGAAGATTTTTGAAAGAACTTCAATAAATAAGTGTAATTGAATTTGAATATTCAAGGAATATTAAATGATTTTTACTTATTTTATTGAATTTTGACTATTTTGAAAGCAGAGTTTTCAAAAGAGTTTGAGACATTTCAAAGGATATAACGATATTTTTTATATTTTTTGGTCTTGATTTTGGATCCACCATTTTCATTTTGAAAATTCTAAGAGCGGATTTGAATCCTTTTAAACCCTTAAACCCCTAGAAATTCAGTTTTTACTACAATCGGATACTTTTTGAGTTTTTTTATCTTGATGTGGGATCCGCCTTTTTTTGTAATTATGAAAACGGATTCAAAATCAAGGACACGAGAACTCCTCGGAAAATCATTTTCACCTCAGTTAGATATTTTTTAATTTTTTTTTTAATTTCAGATCCGCCATATTGTTTTTGAAAATTCTAAAAACTGATTCGAAATCATGGAACCAGAAAACCCCCAAAGAATCATTTTCACTCAACTGGAATATTTTTTTGAGTTTTCTTTTCTTCATTTGAAATGCGTCATGTTTTTTTTGATTCTGACGACGAATTTGAAGTCAGAGAACAAAAATTCTTTCAAAAAACCATTTCTTATTACATACGATATTTTCTCAGTTTTTTGTCATGATTTTGTATCCGCTATTTTCTTTTTGAATATTCTCGAAGCAGATTCAGAATGATAGATAAAAAAAAGCATTAAAAAATTATTTCGACTGAAACTGAATTTTTTCGCAAGTTTTTTGGTCTCCATTCCAGATCCGTAATCTTGTTTTTGAAGATTCTCAAAAATAATTTAAAACCAGACTCCAAAACCCCTAGAAAATCATTTTTACTGGAGTCGAATATTTGTTGAGCTTTCAGTCTCCGTTTTGGATTCGGTATTTTGTTTTTAGAAATTCTGAAAACAAATTTGAAATCAGAGTCCCAAGAAAAGACCTGGCAAATCATTTTTATAGAAATAAAAAATCCTTCGAGCTTGCTGGTCTTAATCTTCGTACTAAAATTCCTATTTTGAAAATTCTGACAACGGGTTTGAAATAAGAAAACCAAAATACGGAAAAAAAATTTGCAATCAGTTGTGGCCAGCTTTTTCGGGTTCTATCACACTGTGCAATCTAAAAAAGTAACTAGCGTGCTTATCCGACGTAATTTCGGATGTAATTCTATAGAAATCATTATTCTGAGTCTTTTTCTCGAGGAAATTGGGGTTCGGATTATGTGAGCTTCCCAGAAGAAAATAGATAAAGGAAATTGGAAGTTTCGATATTTATATGGGGCAAAAAGGATTGTTGAATCAAAAAATTCCTATTGAATTTCAGATAATAAAGCCCTGCCCTCGTCGAAGGACCGCAATGAATTTTGTTATTATACCGATAAAATCTATACTCTTACAAAAAAAAAATTTATTTTATACTTCAATTTCTTTATTGTGTTGCTGAAATGACGCACATATCATTCTCAGACTTTTTTTCATCACACAAGAAGGAAAAAATTACATGGTACCATTAGGTACAAATTAATTAGAAAAATTATTTAAAATAGGCGTAACGCGCCTACAAAAAAGGGTCTGGGAGCCTATCAAGGTATTAGTTAAGTCATTTGAACTCCTTCTTTCATAATTTCCCCCTAATTATCTAGGTTCCCTTTTCCACCCCTACTTTCTCTCCCCTCGCTCCATCCTTTGCTTCCTCTTCCTTTTCTAATTTTTTCCTCCTCTACTTCCCCCACTCCTCACTATCCCAGCCAACGTTACTCTTCCCCTACTTTCCTTCTAAAGTCCTCACTTCTTCACCCCTACCTATCCACACCACACTACCCATTTCCCCTTCTTACCCCCTCTAATTTCTCCTCACATACTTCACTTTTTCTCCCCTCATTTCTCACCATTCTTCCTCACTTCCCCTGCTTCTCTATTCCTTATCCCCCCTCGCTCCCCATGCTGCCCTTCCATTAATTTCCCCTCTGCACTCCTGATAACCTCTCCTCATTCCCCATCACTGATGTTTTCCTAATTTACTCTACTTTCCGTCCTTAATTCTCCCTAATTTCTATGCCCTTATTTCCCCTCAGGTTTCCTACTTCTTCTCTCCTAATTTCGCCTTACTTTTTCTACTTCACCCCCTATTTTTTCCCTTGAATTCACCCTCACTTTCCCTCAATTCCACTACTCCTCCTCTCCTAATTAATACTTCCTCCTCTCACCTCATTTCCTCTACCACCCCTCCTCGTATTCAAGTTAAGAAATTTTCTGAAGAATTTTGAAAAAAAATATATTTTTCACATTTGACCTTAGAAATATATAAACTTGTAAAATAAATATTTATTCGAACTATTCATTCTGTATCAAATTTTTTTTTGCCGCAAAACGGAAGAAGATAAATAGAAATGAAATTAATTCTGATCAATTAAAACGATATTAAGAGGGCTTGACTGTTTTTAATGATTTGAAACTAGTTTGAAATTTACAAAAAATTACAAATAATTTGGAACAAAATTAAATATTTCGGAAATTTCAAAATAAAAGATTGAAGATTAGAAGCATTTTGAAAGATTTAATGATAAAAAAAATCAGGACTCCTGACTACATTTTTGATTACGTTTTATTTTGAAAAATTAATTTTAGGGGAATATTCGGAAAGATTTACAAACTTTTCCAAAAAGCATGTGTCTAAGAAATTTGAAGGCGACTTTAAGTGTCCTGAAATGAAGAACAAGTTCGTTAGCCAGCCATTTTGGATAAAAATTCGAAAAGAGAGCACATTTTGAAAATTTTTGAGAACACTTTTTTTTATATTAAAAAATTCTATTAACGTAATAAGTACTCGAAAAGGCGAACAAAATATTATCATGACTTTTTTTCTTAGAAGAAAAATTACCGGAGTTATAGCATTTAAAAAATTGCAAAAAACAAACGAAAATGAACATTTCAAGCCAAACAACGCACGATATGAAAAAAAGTCAAGAAAAGAAAAATTTTTCCTTTTGAACACCCTGCAATATTGTTCTGAGACTCTTCTTAATTTTCTTGAAAAATCCAAAATCCAAATTTTTATCGCACAAAAAAATAATGCAAAATCAAAAATTACATTTTGGTTCAACCTATAAAAAAAACAAAAAATGGCGAGAAGACAAAAATTATGCACTTAAAAAAGATCCAAAAATTTGTTATTAATTACTTTTTGATGGGATGCGTAGTTTTTATTTCATTTTTGAAAAGCTGATTCAAGCTTGAAATAAGTTAAATTTTTGGACGAACGACATAAATCACAAATAAAATTAAGAGACGATAGTTTTTCACTCAGAATAGAGCTACAAATTTGTGATTAATCATTTTTTGATAGGATGCGCTAAAACTTGCGAGCTCAGGAGGTAAAAAATATTTAAAAACTTGAAAACATAACCGAAAATTTCAAAAATATTTTTAAATTTTATCCAAATTTCCAAAAATCCGAAATATCTTTTAAATTGACCCGAATTTATCCTAATATTTGGTAAAATCATCTAAGGGAGTGTTTTGTATGCCGAAACGTGAGACAAAAAAGAGGGGAAAGTGTAAAAAATCTATAGAGAGGGAAAGAATGAGGGCGGTGAGTTTAGGTTCGATTGAGGGGTTCAATGATAGGAAGAGGGGTAGGGTAGAGAGGGGATGGACTGAAGATAAGATAGAAGTAGAATCTTCCCTAAAAAATTCAAAAATATACTGAACGCCATTGTAAAAAGATAAGAAAAGCATAGGGGAGAAAGATAAGGGGAAAGAACGAGACAAAATTGAACATGGAGAAACGATAGAGGTAATATAGATAAACGGAAAAAGGCAGGAGCAGAGAGGAGAGGAAATAAAACAAGACATTAAAAAAGAAATGAATCAGCTTCGAAATGAGATAAAAGAAATGGGAAGAAGTTATGGAAAATTTGGAATGAAGGATGCAGACTCTAGAATAAAGGTCAGAAAAGCAGGAAACAGGAAAAAGTAGGATCGTGAACATAGAAACTCTAACCGGAAGTTTGGTAGTGGGGAGAGTTGGAAAAAGGAGAGGAAAAGTCTTAAAAAATAGAAAAAAGTATAGAGAGGAAAGAAAAAGATAAGAGGAGAACATAGTGATAAGGGGTCTGAGATCAGAGGGGAAGGAACTGAAGGAAGGAGTGCAAGATGTGCTGAAGCGGATAACTGCTAAGGGAGAGATAGAGATAGAGGAAGCACATGAAGGAGAGAAAATGGTCCTGATTGGACTAGACAAATGGGAACAGAGGAGGGAAGCGATAACAAAGAAAAGGGCGTGATATAGAAGTTTGGAGAAAATAGTGAATGATTCGACATGGATAGAAAAGAATATGGAGTGGAAAGAAACGTGGGTAAAGTTAAGGTAAATAAGGAATAGTAGGAAACAAAATGGTACGCGAAAGGAATTACGTGAAGAATGGGATACGTTATCAATGGTAATGTACCTTACCAAGAGGCTGTAAATAGCAGGTACTAAATGGAAAGAGAAAAATTAAAAAAGGCAGATCAATGGAAGCGATGTTGATGGGAGTGAAAAACTAATCTATAACAGAGAAGGATGAGTACGAAATCAAGGAACAAAAAAAAGGATTAATAGTAGAAGAGTAAATATGAAGAAAGAGAGGTGGATGGTAGCGAGGACGTATGTAAACGATGATATGTTGAAGAAATCAGAGGAGATGAGGGAACTGATGAAGAAAATGAAGAACTGATTCGGCTCATAATCGGATGAGTTTTTTGTGCAAAAATGAGAGGAAAGGAGGAAAAATGAAAAAGGCAGAGCAGTGGGAGGAATGGTGATGGGAATAAGAAACGATTGTATAACAGAGAAGGTTAAAAAATAGATGAAAGAACAAGAAGAAGGATTAATAGTAGAAGAGATAAATATGGGAGCAGAGAGGTGAAAGATAGTGGGGATTTATGTGAACGGTGATATACAGGAGAAATCAGAGGAGCTGAGAGAACTGATGGACGAAAATAAATAAGAGGTCAGGCTTATATTAGGAGGAGATTTTAATGCAAGAACAGGAGATAGAGAAGGAAGGAAATGGGGAGGAGGGCGAGTAAGGAAATCAAGAGAAAAGATACTCAATGGCGAGATAAATAAATTGTTGAGGAGCTTGGAAGAGATGAGATGGTTCATCTTAAATTCATAGAGCGATGAGGAAGGGAATGTGCACGCTCAGTAGAATAAGAGGGAACAGTAATTGGTTATGTGATAGTGGACTACAAGGTAAGAGAGGTCAAGAAACTAGAGGTAGATAATTACATGAATTCGAAACAAGTTCCCATAATGGTGAATCTGAGGAAGGAAAAAGTGATAAACATATGTATAAGAAGAAAGCAAAGGTGAAAGAACCCGGAGAGGAGATTCGTCTGTGTAAGGAAAATAACAGTGTAAACGAAACATCAGGAATTTTAAATTAGGAGAAGAAAATGTAAACAAGGAGATAGAAATAATGATAGAAGAAACGAAAAGAGTATCATAGTGCAGAAGCAAAAAGGAGTTAGCGAAGGAAGGAATAGAAGTGGATAAAATGAGGGATGTAAAGATAAGAAGAAGGAAGTCAGGAAGAAATACGGAAAATGGTGATAAGGGAAAATTAGCGGAGAAGAATATATAAGGTGTCAGGAATAACGTAGGATGGAAGGGCACCTGGTGTACATGAGATTATCAATGAAGTCTGGATATATGGATATCGTTGAGCTCATATAAGAGAGAGGCTGAAAAAAGCTGCAGGTGTGATGAAGAAGATGTGTGAAATAGGAAAAACAAGGTGAAAAAAGACTGAAGAAGGAGAATGTGGTTACTTTATACGCTGGTATGGCCGGTTTCAGGCAGTGGAGGAGAGACAGAAATGCAAGGAAAGGGAAGAGATTGAGACTACAAGAAGGTATGTAAGGAGGACGCTAGGGGCAGACTGGAGGACGAGTGAATGTGTGGTGAGAAAATAAGCGCAAAGGGATAAATTTTGTCCTAGAGTAAGGAAGAGGGCATGGTAGTTTGAGAGGAGGCTAAAGAAATGTAAGAGAACGTAAGTTACGGAAAAAGGGTATGGAGGAGATAGAAGAAAAGAGAGAAAGGGTGACAGAATAAGCCAAATAAGAAGAAGAAAAGTGGAATACGAAAGAAGGGACAGGAAAAGACAATTAATAGGAAGATGGGAGATGATTGAGGAATGAAAGTAATAATAAATGGTATAAGGTGATAAGAAAGAACGAAGTAGTACATTATTTAGGAAAAGGATGGAAAGAGAGAAGATGGATCAGAATAGCAATATTTAGATTGAGAAACGAGGTAAGAGAATGTGGTACAGATTTTAGGGAAGGATAGTTAGAAGTTACTCCACTTTGTTAAGAATTAATTTTACTGGTTCAAGATTCATCATTTTAGTAGATAAATCGTCTTTTTTGTGAAAAATTTAACTATGTTGATACAAATTTATTTATTTCAGTTGATAATTAATTTTTTTTATCTAAAAATGTAACTATTTCATTTTTTTCATGAAAATGGATAGTGCTTACTATTATTTGATTTTTTCTAGTTAAAAATTCAACTGTTTGTTAATTATTTTTATTCAATTAATTTTAATTATTATTAAATTAAATTATTAATTATATATATATTAAATATTACATATTTATTATTAAAATTAACGAGTACCACTGAGGCAAAGACAAGAGAACTAACGACTTCATTCTATTTCTGGCGAAAATATATTATCGATAAATTCTTGATCGAAATGTAACAAATGACTTTTCTAAAAGAAATTTCAGTATATATACTAATCACTTTCTCATTTCTTTTCATGAATTATTCTACAATTCATTAGTAATTTTGAAGGGTAGAAGCTTATTTTCCTGATATATTTGTGCTTCATCAATCTGTTTTTCTCCTTTTCGATGGCAAAAAAAATACCACAGATTTACAATATAGGGTGTCACGCCGCCAAACGGAAGGTTATCGGAACACCTGCCAAAAAATAAAGGTTTGTATTTAAAATATCAGGAAAATTTTAGGGAAAATAGAATCATTTCAGATATTACTACAAAGCCTTGAAATTATTCAAAGTACATCCGTTGGACGTCAACACACTTTTGCCAGCGGCGTTTCCATGACTCGAAGGCTCCCTGGTAGGCGGATTCCGGCCTAGCAGGGAGCCTTCGAGTCGGGAAAAAGCCGCTCGAAAAAGTGTTTCGACGATCAAGGGATGTACCTTGAAGAATTTTCAGCTTTTGTAGCAATATCTGGAATGAATCTATTTTTCTGAAATTTTTTCCCGATACTTTTTATACAAACCCTGTGTAGCAAGATCGATCTATTTTTATTTACCTGGGAACTCCCGAGCTAGTAATGTGATCTATCTTCAAGTGTTTCTTCGGGGAAATCTTGTGATCGAACAATAATTGGATTGTTTCTTCTGACAGTTTGATTTCAAGAATAATTAAGAATTTGAAAAGATTTTGAAAAACTGAGGAAAGCTAGATTTTTAGATTTCAAACCCAAAATTTAGAAGCTTTTTAAGTAATTTGAAAACTTACAAAATAATAAAAGAAATTTTCAAAATTTCACGACAAAAATTTTAGCTAAATATTAATTTTAAAAAGAATTAATTTGAAGAGAAAATATAAAAAAATGAAGCATTACAAAATATTCCCAAAATTGGCGAAGAAGAGGAACATCTGAAAAATCCTGAAAAATAAAATTCCCGAAACAGACAAATTCCCGATTCGGAAAATTCTCGAATAATAAAATTCCTGAAATTATAAAATTGCTGAAACATCAAAATCCCAAGTTGGAAAATTCCCGAACAGATTATAATGTTACCGAACTGAAAAAGTTCCGGAGAATAAAATTCCCAAAAGAAAATTACCAAATTATAAAATTCCCTAATTTAAACAATAAAAAAAACTCGTTTTTCAATCAATATTATTCATTTATTCAAAAAAAAAACTATTTTTGTCCAAGAAAATCTATTTTGTATGTTGAAGTTGAAAAAATTATTATTTGAATTTATAATAACAATAATTGTATACAAATTGATAAAAAGAATCAATTTCGAAACACATGCACCTCGAACGAAAAAAAAGAAATTACTTTCCCTCTCCGAACCTAATAAAATCTTCAAAGCACACTTTGCAGGATTCAATTCAAAGTTTCTCTTTAATATTTTTTTTCTTCAAATTACCAATTTCATTTTTAAGACACTTTTAGTAATTCAAAATTAATATTGTGTACATTTTCAAACAAAATTTTTCATTCAGAAATATATTTTGGTAAACTATATTCATTTTAAATCCGAACAATATTTTTTAAAAACTTCACAACAGTAAATTAAAATTTTTCTTTGATATAAATATTTCATTATTATATTTTTTATGAATAAATAATATTTAATAAAAATCCCCTCCAATTCATATAAAAGCCGACAAATGTTAAAATATTTTGCAAATAATTCTGAAGAATTTGAGGGGCCACTGCAAAATACCAAAAAATAAAATTTCAAAAATTACAAAACTGTCAAAATATAAAAATTCCGTATTGAAAAATTTCCGAACAGCTTATCATATTACCGATTAATGGAATTCTCAACAGAAAATTACCGAATTATGAAATATCTCAACTAGAAAATTCCTAAATTTGAAGGATCAAAAAATTGTTTGTAATTGAATATTATTTATGCATTAAAAATGCAAAAATTACTGATTCATCTTGAAATCTCGTTTTGATTGTTTGTGAATTAAAAATTAGATTTTCGAAAATGTTTTTGGTCATTTTTTGAAAATATTATTATATGTATTTTTTAACAATTGTTATTCAGAATTGAAAAAATAATTTTAAATACTGTCAACATTAAAACAAAATTTTCTTTTATGGGAATATTTGATTATTAATGCTGTTTAATAAATGAATAATATTTAACGAAAACAATTCAATTATTTAAAATCAGAAATTTTATAATTTGGAAATTTTCTGTCAGAAATTCTCAAATTCGTCGGGAGTTTTATTATTCAGGAATTTTCCAATAAGAGATTTTTATATTACGGCAATTTTACAATTTCTAGAATCTTATCATTCGGGAATTTTTCATTTCTGGAACTTTACAGAGTCGGGAATGTTATTTATGGGGATTTTTCAGTGGACCCGAGGAAGAATATTTGAATTTTCAGTATTCAAAAACAAAAATTGGTATTATATTTTATTTCGAAATGTTCAAAAATCTACATTTTTTCAAGCTTGTGTAAAAATTTGAATTTTTTTATTATTTTTGAAATTTTTTAAAAACTTCTTAATATCCTTTGGAACGATTCGGATATATTCAGGAATCTCAATGAAATATTTTAAATCTCTTGAAACCTTTCCAAATTCTTCAACAAAAACTTATAAATCTTCTGTTTAAAATCTTCAAAAATCTACGTTGAGTATTAAATTAATTAAAATTTTTTTTAGTTAAATATTATTTTGCATGTTTTCAAAACTTCGAAATACCTCGTACGCTGTTTCAAATTTTTTCTCAAATTTTGTAATCTTTTAAAATTGGAAAACTTCGCAGCAAAATCATATGCATTCTTTTCCAAAATTTTAGGAAATCATTCGAAATGTTTGAAAATTGTTCGAAATACTTTTTCAAAATTATGTTTACAAAATAAGAAATCAATTTAAATTTTCCTCAAAATCTTAGAAAAAAATTGTGTTATCGTATAACTTTTCAAAATCCTTACAAAGCTTAAAAATCTTCATTTTGTTTAAAATTTGTTGAAATCTTTTTAAATTCAAAATTATTTTTCAATGTCTTCAAAGTTTTCAAAACAACAGAATATCCTCTTAAAAATTTCCAAACAAAATTTCAATTCTGCAAAACTCAAAAAAAATTTGTTCAAATCTTCCAGAATCTTTTTCAACATATTTTGAAATCTTTGAAGTTTAAAATCAATCTTTTAAAATAAAATTCAATTAAATATAAACTTTTCCATAACTCATATAATTGGTACCAGTAGTATTAATTATTTCTTGAAATTAAAAAACATTTATAATTGAAGCTTTCTCCTTCATGAATAATTTTTAAAAATATTCAGAAATATATTTCATCATAAAATAAAATTACTTTTTTGGAAATTGAGATTTATTAAATTGATTAATAGAATAATTTAACATTTTTAAAACCTTCCTTCAAAAGGGTAAGAAATGAATTGTTGCCTTTGTTATTGAAGTATTATTTACAATTTGAATCAAAAAAAATTATTTTTACGAAAATGTATGTCCGTCTGTCTGCCTGTCTGTATGTCTGTCTGTCTGCAGTCTGCCCGTAGTCTCTGTATAGGTGCAAAAACTTTCAAAAAAAAAAGATCAGATTGGATTGAGCTTTGGGACACTTTTTTAAGCCTAAAGAAAAAAGACAAATTCGTTAGCCAGCTATTTTGGATAAAATTTGGAAAAGTTAGAGCATTTTCCAAAATTTTTGAAACCATTCTTTCTCTCCATTTGAAAGTCTTATTCACGTTTTTTTTTTTTTTTTTTTTTTTTTTTGTAAACGTTACCATTATAAAGCTTCCTCTATGAGGTAGCAAAATTGATGAAGTTTATAAAAATATGAATTTTAATTATTTCCTGATACTTCTGCTAATCTTTCTTTTTAAAAAGCAGAAAAAAATCCTCTAACTTGATTTACCTTTGAAAAGACTTTTCAAAATCTGCAATTCAATTTTACGCCTCCGTTGCGAGTGGAAGTGAACAACTGCGATAAACTGATTTTTGTTTCACTGTTTCAAAGTTCACAGTTAGCAAGCTAAGCTCTTTATGTCTTTCGTTATCTCTTATTCGACCATTCCATTGTTTATTAATGCTTTTGTTTCAATCATTCCCTACAAATAAAAATGAGTATAAATCTAAAAGCATTTATTTGCCTCAAATTTATTTTTTCCAACAAATTTATTTTTTCCAAAAAGTACCAGAACTTTACTCAAAATTGACAATGAAGAATATCCAAAATTTTATATTATCTGGTATTTTGGTATAGTTCATTGCCAACTGAGTCTACTTTTTTAGGGGACATGATTTTTGAGAATAACGACAATTGAGAAAAAAGAATTTTTGAAAAATTTTGACAAATGAATTTGGAAAAAGAATTATAGTTAATAGTATTTCGGACATTTAGGCTGTTATTGCAACACACACTTTACAAACGTTTTCGATAAATAAAAATGCATTCTGTTCATATCCAAGTGACCATATTACATTAATTGCAAGTTATGTTTCCCAATGAAAGTATGAACTTTTTAGCCTCTTTCAAATAAAAATTTCCTCAAAGAAATTTTAATTTTAACAATCACTTTATTGAAGATAAAAATGAATTGTAAATTGTTTTTTGTAATAAAGGCAACAATTATGTTGTTAATTTTTTGACCATGTGTTTTAAAAATTACAAAAGTGTTCTATACATAATCACCTGGACCACAAAAAATTCGTCTCTATTGGTTAAGAATGCAACTGGTTGAAGTCATTTTTTTCTGTGAAAAGTTTACTTTGGTTTTTAACCATTTTTTTTTAGTATTTTTGGTCGAAAATGTGTCCTTTATTTTGCAAAAACTTTATCATTTGTTCAAAAATAATTAATTGGTTGAACAATGAACCGTCTTGCTGAAAATTCAACTGTTAGTAGAAAATTAGGCTTATCGGTTTGAAAATTTCACAGTTTAGTTAAAACATTTTGTCTCTCTTGGCTGAAGAATCTTCCTTTGTTGAAAATTGAATTCTTCTTGGCATTCTTAGGAAGCCAATTAGTTATGTGATTAGAAAATTAATTTCAGTGGTAAAAAATTCAGTTTCCTGATTGAAGATTCAGCATTTTAGATAAAAATTTATCAGTTTTGGTAGTAATTTAGTCTCTATGGTTAGAAATCCAAATACTTTTCATTTAGAGTTAATTTTTGTTGTTTAAAGTCTACTATTATAGTTTTGGTTAAAAATTTATTTTCTTGTTAAATTTTTTTTACGAAAGTGTCTGTCCGTCTGTCTGTCCGTCTGTCCGTCTGTATGTCCGTCTGTCCGTCTGTCCGTCTGTCTGTCCGTCTGTCCGTCTGTCCGTCTGTCTGTCCGTCCGTATGTCTGTCTGTTTGTCCGTCTGTCTATCTGTCTGTCTGTCTGTCTGTCTGTCTGTCTGTCTGTCTGTCTGTCTGTATGTATGTATGTATGTATGTATGTATGTATGTATGTATGTATGTATGTCTTTCTGTATGTCTGTCTGTATGTCTGTCTGTATGTCCGTCTGTCTGTGCGTCTGGCTGTATGCCTATGTATGTCTGTCTGTGAGCACGATAACTTATCAAAGAATTAATATTTTGGATTGGCCTTTGGTAAACTCGTTCAGTGTCAAAAACTGAAACTCAAGTTCATTAGCCAGCTATTTTGAATGAAAATTCAAAAAGAGGGAGCATTTTAAAAAATTTTGAGACGATTTTTAATAGGATTGAAAAATTCTATGTACGGCTATTTGTAGTTCTCGCAAATTTAAACAATTCATCCCTGCGAATTTTTTTTTGTTTAAAGAAAATTATCAGAGTTATAACATTTTCAAAATTAAAAAAAAAAACGAAAATGAAAATTTTAAGCCAAACAACGCACGACATGAAAAAAGTTGGGGAAAAACGTGACTGTTTGGACGCTCAACAAGGATATCATAACAACTTATTCAATTTTCTTGAAAAATCGAAAATTAAAATTTTTATCGCACAGGAATGATGAAAAATCAAAAATTTCATTTTGCGGTCTATATGCAAAATGCGAAAAAAGATGAAGACACGAAAATTTTGCAAATAAAGAAATTAACTTTTTAGAAAAACGACACAAGCTACGCAGAAAATAAGTGGACAAAAGTTGTTCTCCCAAGAAAGAGCTTGAGTGCAAAGCACGAGATGCGCGATGAGAATGTGTTCGTTAAAGCCGAAGGAGCTTTAACAAAAGAGAATTAACATCACAAAATGACTGTTTTATTGAAAATTCATCTATTCGGGTGAATGATTCAACTACATATTTTGGTATAAAATTCTTCTTGTTGGTTGAAAAGAGAATGTTTTGTTGAAAATTCTAAATTTGTTCGAAATTCATATTTGCAGGTTGAAAAGTCTACTCTCTTGGAAAAAATTCGTCTTCTCTCAAGATTTTTTTTGTAGAAAATTGAATATATTGGTAGAGAATGAATTTTTCTAAGCAAAAAATCAATTCTCTCCTTGAAGATTCATCATTTTGATTGAAAATTTAATAGTGGTTAAAAATCCAAATGGTTTTTGTTGAAACTGAATTATTTTCGGTTGAAAAATCTACTACTATATTGTTGGCTGAGGATTCGTCTTTTTTATTAAAAATTGTATTATTTGCTTCAAAATTGAGAACAAAAATTTTTTGTTTGCCACAAACGCGCGATAGGTGATGCTGGTAAGTATAAAACTTCATCCCTAAAATATGATTTTCATGAATTTATTCTATCCTTTTATTATTCAGACAAATACAAAACCAGAAGAGAATGCTTTCTATTAACATACAAAATATCTCTATAACATTTCTGATTATTTGGGTTCTCGACTTTTCATAAAGTAGGTTACATAAATAAAACAAAAAGGGGAATCCGCATAGAAACAGAACAAACAAACACTATTCGGAACAATAATGATAATTTATTGACCATCTGAATCCTGGTCTGAAACAGATAAGTTTTTTTCTTTTCCTGAAAAGAAGAGAAATTGTTCCAGATTTCCAGTAAGTTTACGTATCGATTGTCTTTATGAATAATGTATCATCTTTTATACCTCCATTATAAGTTCCGCAACAAACAGAATCTTCACTAAATCAGTTGCTATACTTTTTTTTCAAAGTCATACATTTTCGTTATTATATCATGATATTCGATACAATAATTCCGCAACAAGGAATGTTTCACAAAAATTTTTATTTCAGGGTGGGGTAAAATTTTAGTTTTCTGATATTATACTAGGTTTCGGAGAAAATGAATATTATTAATTATTATATATCATATTATATATTATTATTAATATATAAAAATATTATTTCTCAAACAAATATTAAAAAGTGGCAAGGTCAGTTGAAATAAATACACTCTCAATAAAAAAAATTGAATCTAGAAAGTTAAATTTTCAACCAAATAGATGAATTTTCGACGATAATGATGAATCTTCAACTAGAATAGTTCAATTTTCAGTTAAAAAATTAAAGTTTTCACCGAAAAAAGAGTTTTCAACAAAGGTGTTCAACTTTTCATCAAGCAGGTGAATTTTAAACCAAAACCGATTGAATGTATACCAAAATGGATAAGTTTTTGAGCCGAAAAGAAAAATTTTCAATCAAAAATGGAATAAGTACTTTTCATTCCGAAAAATATAAATTTTCTCAAAGATACTTTTTACCAAGAACCATGAACTTTGAAAAAATGTTTCAGTTTTCTAATATTGTGATATGTTTTAGAAAACGTTGAACATTCACAAAATACATGAAATTGGAAAAAAAAATTTCTCACCCAAAAATATCATTTTTAAAAAAAAAAGATTGAAAAATTAAATTTTCAGTTGAAAGAAATTCATTCGCAACAAAAAAAAAAGTTCAAACCAAAAATTTGAATTTAGAACCAGATAGATAAATTATTGACTAAAATGATTGACCTTTGACGAAAATAGTTAAATTTCCAGTTAAAAAGTTAAATTTCCGACCGAAAAAAGGAGTTTTTAACAAAGGTGTTCAACTTTTCACCAATTAGATAAATTTTTAGCCAAGAAAATTAATTGTTAAAAAAGTAGTTCAAATTTCAATATAACTGGTGCATTTTAAACAAAAATATATTAAATGTTTACAAAAATCGACAAGTTTTAATGCCAAAGAAAAAATTTACACCAAAAATGGAAAATTCACTTTTTCATTTCAGAAAATATAAATTTTCTGAAAATACGGATATTTGACAAAGTAGTGTAACTCTCAAACAAGTCGGTAAATTTGCAATCAGATAATGAATTTTCAACCAAGAAGATATATTTTCGACCAAAAAAGATTAATTTGAAAAAAATGTGTCAGTTCTTATTTTAAATTAAAAACATTCGAATTCAGCCAGAAAGAATAATTTTCATCCAAAGAGTTGAATTTTCAACCAAAAAATTATTTAGTCAAGGGAGAAAAATGTTTGCAACCAAGTTATAAAATTTTCAAGCCGGAAAGTAGCATTTTCTATTTTTTTTTTTTTAATTAAATTTCCAGCCCACAAATATGAATTTCCGGCAAAAAAGTTCATTTTATTTTTTATTTATTTTTTTTTTTTCCATTACTTTTTTATTCATTTCATTTTTCAATGAAAAATGTAATGGTTAAATCTTCAGTAAAAATATACATTTTCAGCCCTACAAAAAAACTTTCTACAAATTAGTTCAATTTTCAACCAAGTAGTTCAATTTTCAATCTAAAAGATGAAGTTTCAACTAAGAAAATTAATTTTCTGCCAACAAAAAATGACTTTTTGAAAAATGTTTCAGTTCTCATTTTATATTTATAAAAACTTGAATTCAGCCAAAGGGACTAAATTTCATCAAAAGAGTTGAATTTTCAAGCGAAAAAAATTCTTCAGCCAAGAGGGACAAATTGTTGCAACCAAATTATAAAATTTTCAAGCCGAAAACTCGAAATTTTTATAAAATTGCCGACGAAAAATGGAGACTAATTTTCCACAAAATATTTGAATGAATAACGAGAACAGATTAATAATTAACTGAATGGGCGTACTTTAAACAAAAAAATGATTGAATTTCTATCAAAGGAAATGAGTTCGTAACCCAAAAAAAAAAAATTTTCATCCAAAAATGGAATAGTTACTTTCGACAAAATTGTTCAATTAAAAAAAAATACAAAAAATTTTAATAATGTAGACGAAATCTCAATCAAAAATTTAATAGTAGACTATTCAACCGAAAAAAATAAACTTTTATCGAAAAGTATTTAGAATTTTAACCAAAGAAATGAAATTTTTATCATAACAGATGAATCTTGAATAAAAAAAATGAATTCTTAACCAGAAAGGTAAATTTTGAGCAAAGTTAACCATTTGTCTAAAAAAGAAAAAATCCAACCAAATAGTTGAACCTAAATTATATACAAAATTTGTTCTAAATATTCATACATTCTCAACAAAAAATTGAACAGTACAATCTTTAGTTTGAAAAAGTAGATTTTCTACTGAAAAAAGAACAAATTTTCAACGAAAAAGTTAAATTTTCAACCAAGTAGATTAATTTTTCAACAAATTATAAAATTTTGAAATTCAAAAGATTTTTCAACCAAAAATAATTCAGTTTTAACAAAAAGAATTCGGATTTTTACCCACAAGGGTGAATTTCTATTGAAACATACAGATTTTCAATAAAAATGAGGAATCTTCAACGAAAAAACTGAGTTTTCATCCAGAAAAGTTAATTTTTTACAAATATAATTAATTTTATACTAAAAAGGAATAATTTTCAACAAAAGAATTAATTATTTACCCAAAATATATTCTTCAGACAAGCCAGACAAAATTTTGCAACTAAATTATGAAATTTTCAAGTTCAAAAGTCAATTTTCCCACAAAATAGTTGAATTTTCAACCCACAAATATGAACTTCCAAAAGAAAAGTTTATTTTTTACCAAAACAGTTGAATTATTCATCTCAACCGGGACAAACTCTGAAAAAACAGTTTATTGTTCAATGAAAAAAAATTATTCTAGCAAAATTGTTGAATTTTCAACAAAATAATTGATTTTTTCAACAAATGATGAAATTAAAAAAAAAAGACGAATTCGCAGCCAAAAATTTAATAGTAGACTTTACAGCAAAAAAAGATATTAATTTTAAATAAAAAAGGGTGGAATTAAACAAAAAAAGACAAATTTCTAACTAAATAGTTGAATTTGGAACTAAAGAAGGTAAACTTCTAACAAGAATGGTAGTTCAATTCTCAGTTTAAAAAATTAATGTTCAATAAAGGAAAACGAATTTTTACCAAAATACACGAATTTTCAGCCAAAAAATATTTATTTTCTCAGGAACCAAAAAAATCAGTTTTCAACAAAAGAGATCAACCCCAAACCAAATAGTTTTTTTTTCAACGAAAAACATTAATTTTTATCCAAGAATATTAACGTTTGGCCAAAAAAGACAAATTTTCAGCAAAATATATGAATTTTCAACCAAAGAGTTGAATGTTAAATTTCCAGTAATAGAAATAATTCAGAAAAAAATGAATTTTCTGCAAAATAGTTGAATTTTCAAACAAGAAAGTTTCTTCAATCAAGATAAAAAAAAAATTGCAAGCTTGTTTTTGAATTTACAATCCAAAACGCCAAATTTCTCACCAAATAGTTTAATTTTTATCCTGATAGTTGAACTTTTCACCAAAATATAACTAAAAATCTCCATCGCTCGAAAAATCATATTTTTTTACCTAAAAAAAGTATTCATCAAAACTTGATGATTTATCCTTGAAAAATTCTAAGATATTTTTCCAATTTCACAGTTTTCAAGTCTTCGTATCAAAGCATGGATTATTTACTTTTTTAAACAATTTTTTTGTTCGTCGAAAAATCAGAATATTCCTCTGGTAAGAGTCGACTGCAAAAAATCGATCAAATAATTTAATTTCTTGGGTTTAATAAATAAAGAGTTGAATTTTATAAATAATATAATAATGAAAGGATAGAATAAATTCGTGACAATTATATTTTAGGAGAGGATTTTTGAATTTATCATTCATAATATTATTTTTTTAAATAATTTATAATTAATTCAACATTTAATTCTGATTCTACTCTCGTTTTAGTCTCAAACAGAGGCCACGGTATTTTTTCGAGACCCTCATAAATTATTCAGGAGACTATTTATTTCCTTTCGAGTCGGTCTTTCTTCTAATTTAAAGCACGAGATTTAAATAATAGCCTATATTGGAATTTATGGACAGGCTTATTTTAAAAAATACTGACTTTACAGGTCAGTGCTGCAAATGAATCTGTTTTCTTTTTTTAATTTAAATCTTATAAGAAAACAGCTGGAATAAATTAAATTCTGATCAAGTTTTTTAATTGAATTTTTAGGCCAACAGGAGCTCTATCATTAATGTTAATTGTAATTTCATGAATCTTTGTTCAAAAGGTTCTAATATTCTTGACGAATTTCAACAATATTTTTGAAAATTTCAGACATGTCAAATAAAAATTTCAACAAAAAAGTTAATCTTCAACAAAATAGTTGAATTTTCAACCAAAGAAAATTAATTTTCAACTAAAATGATGAATCTTTAACTAGAAAAATTACCCTTCAACAAAGGAATTCAACTTTGAGCCAACTAGTGAAATTTGTAATAAAAAAGAAGAATTCGTAGAAAAAAGCGATAGTCGATATTTCAGTTGGAAAATATTTATAATTCAAATAAAAAACAATTAAATTCATTAAAAAAATGAATTCCAACAAAGTAGTTGAATTTTCTCCAAATAGATGAATTTTTGAATAAAATAATGAATCTTCAGCAAAATTAATTAATTTTCACCAATAAAGTAGTTTAACTTTTAGCCAAGTAGTTGAATAAAAGAAAATTCTTAAGGAGAAATATTGTTGTTATTAAAAGTAAATAAAGATTTCAATTTTGAATCAAGAAGAGCTGATCTCACCCAAAGAGACGAATTTTTCAAAAAAAAATTGTGCAGTACAGAAAAATGTAAGCAACTTGAATTATTCCTTCAATTTTTCGAAAATCTTTCGGATTAGTTTTTGCCAATTTAGAAAATCATGTTTAATTTTATAAAATCTGTTAAAATTTTAGATTATCAAGAATCTTGAAAAAATGTATAATTTTAATACCCTTCCATTCGAAATTTTCCTAAAATTTTAAAAAATATCTGCAAAATTGGAGAAAAAAAATGTCTTCTAAACCTGCAGATTCTTTTTTGACAAGCATAGAAATATTTTGGAATGTTTTAAAATCTTGCAAAATGTTTTCTTGAAATTTATTTTAAAATATGAAAAATCTTTTTAATTTTTCCAAAAGTCATAAGACTTTTATTAAAAGATAATTAGGGATTTTGGAAGCCTGGACAAAAATTAAAATATTCTATATGTTTCAAGAAATCTTTTCAAATTTTAATATATATTTAATTTTTTTAAAGCCTTTGAGGTTCTTGAATATCTAGATCAACTTGCCAATTTTTTTTTGACATTGTGGTCAATTTTCCGAAATCTTTTGAAATCTTTTGAAGTTCTCTTTAAAAATTAAAGGAATTTCGAGGGATCAAGTAATCTTAAGAAAAATGATTATCTTGAAAATTTTCAAGATTCTTGGAATGCTTTTAAATTTTTTTTAATTCTCAAAAATCTACAGTTTGTTTGTAATATTTTTTAATTTTCTTAAGATATCAATTATTTTTGAATATTTTTCTAAAACTTCTAGAACTTCTCAATATCTTATGAAGTTATTTTAATTTAACCTACAAATTTTACAAGATTCTCTCAAACTAAAAAAAATAAAAGCTGAAAAAAACTGCTTTAAAACCTCCCAGATTTTTTTTTTAATTTCAGAATCCTTTTGGAATGTTTTGATATCCTTTCAAATATTCTTTCTAAATTAATTTGCTAAATAATAAATCATTTTAAATTTTATTAGAAATCTCAAGAAAATTGTTTAATTATTAAATCCTTTCGAAATTCTTAAACAAACATAAAACCTTTATTTCGAAATCTTTGAAAATCCAAATATTGTTTCAAACCATTTGAAATACTTCCAAATTATAATACATTTTCGAAAAAATATGAAAACTTCTGAATATCTTATTAAGTGATTCGAATTTTTAAAAAATCTTAAAAATTTTTTCAGAAATCTTGAGAAACTTGTTTATTTTCCTGAAACCTTTCAAAATTCTTAATGAATTTTCAAATTTTTTTTTGTTTTTTTTTTTGAAGTCTTGAAAAATTTAGATTTTGTTAAAAAAATTTTATATATTTTTGGTTTTGAAATTTTTTGAAATCTTTTAAAATATTGTCCTAAAATTAATTTTTCAATATGCAGAATCATTTTAAAACCTCAGAATCTCAATTAAATTTTTTATTTTCTCGAAATCTTAGAAAATAATGTGTGTTTGGACTTTCGATAAAAAATTCTGTATAGAAGAACAATGTTTACATTTGTTGTTTATGTAAATTCATTAAATAATTATTAGTTATTGTAAATTCGAAAATTCGTAGCAAAGACTCATCGAAAATAAATTATTGATCGATTCCGTACGCGAAAATTGAACCTATACGTCGAACAATATCCAAAATTTGAATTTTTTATTAATATTGTCTAAGTAATTGATAATTATTGTCAATTCTGCAAGTATCGTAGCGAAAAATCATCTTGTAGACATTTCCAAGTCGGACTTCCGTTTCCCGCGTGAAAGTGTGTGGCAGTGGTGAAATTTGGTGCTGAGTTTTTCTGATAATTGTGGTGAAATTGGAGGTGAGTGGATTGTGGATGTGTGTAGAGGGGTTCGTTTGTGAGGGATTGATTGAGAGATTGAAAGATTGACAAGGGGGTGAGGATATTTTTGGGAATCAAGACAGATTTGTGTGGAAGTTGAGGTTAGGTGGGTTTGAGGTTTGTGACAGGGTGGGAGGACCAGGTTGGTCGTAGCGTGTCGTAGCAGGGCAGGGTTGAGAGGGAGAAAGGCGAGGCAGGTAGACGCGATGGTAGATGGAGACAGAGAACGATAGAAGGCGGGATTGTTTGAATTGGATTCATGGCTAGCGGAGCGAACACTTGTAAGGAAAGCAGGGATTTGGATCAGGAAGTTTTTAGTACACCGAAAGGGGAGAACAAAGAAAGGAGGGCAAGGGGAAAATATCGTAAAACAGTAGAAAAGGATAGATTGAGGGCGAAAAGCGTGGGATCAATTGAGGCATTCTTTAAAAGGAAGAGAGAGGAGCGGGGAAGCAGTGAAGACAAGGAAGTTATAGGGGCAAGCTTGAAAAATCCAAAAATGGATGAGAAAAATAAGGAGACAGAAAGAGACAGAACTGAGGATAAAGATCAGATCGAAAAGGAAAGATTGAAAGAAACGCGCAAAATGATGATAGAAGTAATGGGGATGTATGAAGAAAAGCAGGAGAAAAGCGTGGAGGAAATAAGAAGAGAAATTAGACAGGAAATGGCCGAGCTTAGGAAAGAAATGAGGAAATGGGAAGAAGTCAGGGAAAAGTTAGAGAAAAGAATGCAGATGGTGGAGCAAAGACTAGAAAAGAAGGAAGATCCTAAGAAAAAGGTAGAGGAGTTGGAAAGTAGAATAACAAAAATTGAAAGCTCAAACCGTGAGTTTGGAGGTGGGGATAGTGGGAAAAAGGAGAAGGAAAGGCTGAGAAAAATAGAGCAAAGTATAGAAAAAAAGAGAGAGAAGAAAGAAAAAGAAACATAGTGATAAAGGGTCTAAGATTAGAGGGGAAGGAGCTGAGGGAAGGAGTGGAAGAAGTACTAAAAAGGATTGATACCAAGGTAGAGATACAGGAAGTGCGAAGTGTAGGAAGGGAAGAGCGAAGAGGGGAGAGAATGGCACTAGTAAAACTGAAGAAATGGGAAAATAAGAGGGAAGTGATGACAAAGAAGAGGATGTTATATGGAAGCTCGGAGAGAATAGAGGATGATTTGACATGGGTAGAAAGGAACATGCAGTATAGGTTAAGGAAAATAGCGGAAGAGGAAAGAAAAAAAGGAAGAAGAACATGGGTTAAGTATGGGAGAATACAGATAGAAGGTGTATGGTGGAATTGGGGTGAGGACAGGGAAGATTTAGTAAAAAATGAGGTATCGGGAAACTAGGAGAGAAAGGAACAGGAAGTAAAGAAATAAGAAATAGTGAGAAACCAAAAGAGACAAGAAACGAAAGTAGGGAAGAATGGAGGATATGCTACTGGAATATAGCAGGCTTAGAAAGAAAGGATAGGGAGTTTATGAGAAATTTGACACAATGGGATGTAGTTGTAATGATGGAGACGTGGCTAGATGAAAAGGGATGGGAAAGAGTAAGGGGAAGATTACCAAGAGGTTACAAATGGCAGGTTCAAAATGCAAAGAGGAAGAATAAAAAGGACAGAGCAATGGGAGGAATGGTGATGGGAGTAAGGAACGAATGTATAACAGAGAATGATAAAAAAGAGTGGAAAGAACATAAAGAAGGATTAATAGTAGAAGAGATAAATATGGGAGGAGAGAGGTGGAAGATAGTGGGGGTTTATGTGAACGGTTATATGCAGGAAAAATCAGAGGATATGAGAGAACTGATGGAAGAAAATAACCATGAGAGTAGGCTAATAATAGGAGGTGACTTTAATGCGAGAACAGGAGATAGAGGAGGAAGGGAATGGGATGGAGAGCGAGGAAGAAAATCCAAAGACAAGATATTGAATGGGGAGGGAAAGAAGTTGTTGAAGAGCCTAGGGGAGATGGGATGGTTTATCCTAAACGGAAGTATAGAGGGGGATGAGGAAGGTGAATTTACACGTTCAGGAGGAGAGAGGGGAACGGTAATTGATTATGTGGTAGTGGACGACGAAGTAAGAGAGAAGGTTAAGGGACTAGAGGTGGGCAACTACATAGATTCGGATCACTTTCCCATAATAGTGACGGTAGAGGGGGAAATGAGTAATAACAAAAACGCTAAAAAGGAAGCAAAAGTGAAAAGAGCAGGAAGAGGGGATTGTTCAATGGAAGGTAAAGAACAGTTTAAAGAAAAAGTCAGGAAGATCAAAATGGGGGAAGGAAATTTAAACGAGGAAATGGAAATAATGGTAGGAGAAATAAAAGAAGCATTAGAGTGCACAAGCAAAAAAAAAGTTAGTGAAGGAGGGGATAGAAGTGGATGGGATGAAGATTGTAAACAGAAGAAGAAGGAAGTGAGAAAGGTATTAAGAAAATGGAGAAAAGGGACAAGTAGTGGAGAAGAATATAGGAGAAAAAAGAAGGAGTATACTGAGTTGTGTGATCAAAAAAAAGAGGAAGAAAATAGAAGGTTTGAAGAAGAAGCGGAGAAGGCTAGGACGGAAGAAGAGGTTTGGAAGGTGGTAAATAAAGAGAGAAGAAGAAGGAAAAGAGTAAACCAGGATATTGAGATGATAGAATGGAAAAAATATTTTATGGAATTACTAGGAGGGGTAGAGAGGAAAGTTAGGAAAGGAGGGAGAGATGGTAGGGAAACAGATGAGGAGGAGGACATTACAAGAGAGGAAATAGTCAAGGTATTAGGGATGATGAAAGATGGAAAGGCACCTGGTATAGATGAGATTCCAAATGAAGTATGGAAATATGGGGGGACAGAATTAGAGGAATGGGCATGGATAATGTGCAATAGAGTATGGAGAGGAGAGGGGTGGCCAGAGTTATGGAAAGAAGGAGTAGTGATACCAATAGTCAAGAAAGGCACAGGAAAGGAGGCTAAAGATTATAGAGGAGTGACACTAATGCCAACACTGTATAAAGTATATGTGACTGTTTTATCGGAGATGTTAAAAAAAGAAGTTGTGGAGAAAAAGATAGATTTTTAGAGAGACAAAAAGCAAGGTAAAGGTAGGAGAGCAAGTGGGAGATAGTTTCTGGTTGGTGAGCGGGGTAAGGCAAGGATGTCCTCTGAGCCCGCTTTTGTTTAATATATTAATATCAGACTTGGAAGAAGAAATGAAGAGAAAAGGGTGGGGAGGAGTTAGGATAGGGAACGAAAAGATATATACACTGGCGTACGCAGACGATATAGTGTTGATGGCAGAAGATGAAGAAGGGATGGCGGGCTTAATTACCGGATTAGAGAAATACTTAGATCGAAAAAAGTTGAATTTAAATGTAGAAAAGACAAAGATAATGAGGTTTAGAAAAGGAGGGGGAAGAAAAAAATAATGGACGGGAAGATGGAAGGGAAAAAAATTAGAAGAAGTAAAAGAGTTTAAGTATCTGGGATATACCTTGCAAGCAAATGGAGATCATAGAGCTCATATAAGAGAAAGGATAAAAAAGGCAGCAGGGGTAATGAAACAGATATGGGGAATAGGAAAAAGAAGATTTAAAAAAAATTGGAGAAGGAGAATGTGGTTATTCGATACGCTGGTATGGCCGGTATTAGGTTATGGAGCAGAGATATGGGGATGGAAAGAAAGGAAAGAGATTGAAAGTTTACAAGGAAGGTATATAAGGTGGACGCTAGGGAAAGGGAGGGGAGTTAGCGAGAAGGTGTTTGACGGAGGTAGAAGAAAGGAGAGGGAGGACGATTGAATTAACGAGATGGGAGGAAGAAAGGAGGGAGTTCTTTAAGGCTAGAGATATAAAAGACGGGACTGGAGTCAACTATGAAGAAGTGGAAAAAAGGGAGAGAGAAAGACAATTAATAGAAAGATGGGGGATGATTGAGGAATCAAAATATAATATATGGTATTAGATGATAAAAAAGGAAGGAGTACCGAAGTATTTAGAAAAGGGATGGGGAGAGAAAAGATGGACAAGAATAGCAAGATTTAGATTGGGAAACGAGGTAAGGGCAAGTATGTATTGGGAAAAGAAAGATAACAGGAAGTGCAGAATATGTGAATGGGAAGAGGAAGCATGGGAGCATGTATGGGAAGGATGTAGGAGAGGAATGGAAGATAAAGGAACCTGGCAAGAGAATGTGGTAAAGATTCTAGGAGAGGATGGTTTGGGGGAAGAGTGGATGAAGGAGTTAGAGGATGCTAGGGGAGCAACTGAAAAATAATGAAAGAGTGTATGCAAAAAATGGTAAAATGGAGGTACAAGAGAAGTGAAAGAAAAAGGAAACGGAAGTCGCTTAAATAAGAAGCGTAAAGATTGTAAGTAATGATTATGTAATAGCATAAGTAAATTAAGATGCGTTTGCGTTACCGCTCTCTATCTCTCGCTCGCTTGAACTCTCGCTTTCGATCACTCGCTCACTCGTTCGCTAACACGTCCCAAATTGCGCTATCGTCGAAATTAGATTTAAGGAGTTCGATATAAGATTTTATGTAAATAGGTATAAATAACTGTAAATAGTAAGGATAAGATTTTATAAAACATGTAGAAGGAAGTGTTGTAAGAAATGGAAGTCATGTAAACCCTTAGGGGACACATTATGAATAAAGAAGACATTTCCAAGTCATTCCATAAGAAAATTGATTCAATTTTTTCAAGGAAATCAAATCTGTGTATTTGTTTATAAAAATGATTTAAACCATTTACAAATAACATACATTCTCAAGTATTGGTAATAAAAAATTTATTATTCTCACATTTCATATGAAAATTCTGGACTGGAATGAGCCAAACATAGGCCAATCCCGAAAAATAACTTTTGTTTATCAATTTGTTTATAAAATAATCAACAATTTTTCACATAATTTCCACCCACTGTAAATGACTCATAAAAAATTCTAGAATAATAATTTTAAAAAAAATAAAGAAATAAAAAAGTAGCAGTAATCGAGGAATATAATAATAATTGGATGCATCGTCTTATAGGTCGGACTTTAATTTCCTTTTTTGCTCATTTGCTCAACATTGAAGGTGCTGTCGAAACGCTCGTCTATAAAATGCCTTATAAATTCTGTAGCATCGGAATCGAATAAAAAGAACAAAAGCTGAATTGGAATTGCAATTCAATTCCCTGGAGGGGGCTTTCTGTATGTTTGTTTCTTTTGCTGTTACTCGATAACTTTACCACTCCCTTCACACACCCCATCATGTCTGATGCACGATAATAAAATGGGAACTGAAAAGCATATTTCGTTCTTATACACGTTTTTCCTTTTAATTTATTTTGTACCATACATTTGGAAATGGAGACAGATTACCGAATGACGATTTCCCATATTGAATCGAATCTATCCAATCGAATCTATCCCTATGAACACCATCTCCTCCTCCTTTTCCACTTACCATTTCCTTATCGTTTTCTATCTGCACTCTTCTCCCATTTCTTGTACACACATACAACAGCCGCAAAAACTTTTTATAATTTTATTCTCTACACCTTTGTTTCATCCTTTTCTTGCGTATCCTCTCAATTTTCTTCCTCTACTACCATCTCCTTTTTACCCTATCGTTTGTCCTTGTATTCTAGCTCTGACACCATCCAAAACGCTAATTTGTTCTCTCTTCATACCTTTCTCTCCTCTCTTTCTTGCTTTCAAATCCTCGTGTCGCATTCCCTCCCTCTTTCAAGTAACACTTGTGATCTCTTTCCCTTTCTCTTATTCCATTGCATTCATTTCCCCTTTCCAATGCTTCCTCAGGTCTTCCGCTTCATCATTGCAAACCCAGTCGTATCCGTTTACCCCTCACGTGTCTCTTCCCATCCTAACCCTACCATCTTTATTCCTCTCCACCCATGCCTTCCGCTTGATTAGTCATTTTTTCTCTCTAACTATGTCAGATCTTCTTCGATTTTTCCATTTATCCCTTTCAAGAAGTTCGTCTCCACAACTTCATATCTCTCCTCCTCACTCCCTAATTATACTAAAAACATACATTGTTTTCCTTCCTTCTATCCTCCTAGTCTCTATATACCTTCCCGTTCGACCTCAGCACCGATGTCTCTCATTAGGTTTCTAATCTCTTCCTTTCCCTCTTCACTGTCCACTTCCATGACCTTAATTTTTTTTTCTCATCGCCCCCTATCTTAGTTCCATGCTTTTTTTACACTGAATCGGTCCCAAATGCAACCTTTCATCCTCCTTACATACATTCGTATGCTTATCCTTGTTTCTAGTTTGCACACCTCTTTTCTAACAGTTTTATTTCCCTTTTCCTGTCGCCCATTTTATCTCCACCAGTTCTCCATACTTACCAATTCACTCCTAACCTTCTTTTTCTCCCGTTTCTGCAATTTATCCGATTCTTTCCATTTCTGTATCACTTTTCTTACCTCGTCTTTTACATTTCACCTTGCCTCTTCATATCATCCAGTTTTGCCCAAGTGTTTTCTCTGAATCCCTTGATAGGAGCTTCGAATCTACTGATCATATTACCATCCTCACTATCTCACTCCAGCGTTCTTTTTTGGCATTGACTTTCTTAATATTATTGCCCTCTTCTAAATCTTCGATCCTCTCTTCACATTTTTTTATTTCATCCCGGGTTTCTACCATCCACTGACCTTCACCCATTCACTTTCCTTCAACAGCACTGTCATCACTGCTTGCATCTCTTCCTGCGATATTCCCTCCCCCTTCGTTACTACCCCTATCCCTATTACTCCCCAAGTTAGTTTCGACCCTTCTTTTAACTCTCACTTTCTTCCAAACCCTACAAACCTCACCCAAAAGTCACCCTTTTATTCTAATTTCTTTTTTTTAATGAGTTCATACTTTTATTCTAGCTCTCTTCACACCCTTACGACTTCTGCCCTCTGCCATATCCTCTAGTTTCTCACCACACCCAACTTAAACTCAAAATCAACTATCACAAACTTTTCTATTTTTTTTAGTCGAATTCACACTTTCCAATACTCCCTATAGTCGCATTTAACCTTTCATCCTATCACCCTTATCAACATAGGGAAACGGATCAGGGAAGCAGGAGGCTTCAGGACTTATTAAAAGTGGCTGGATGGTTAATTTTTCACAGCAGTGCCAGGAGGATGAAGAAGGGGACAATACACACACAGTTATGAGAGAAACCGTAAAAGATTAGACTCTGACAGACGAAAGAATAACGAAACTGATGGTTATAATGGAAGGTGGCGAGTCCCGAAGCGCTGTGAGGGTGAGAAGAGAGAAGAAGGGGAGGGGAAATAGGATATGGGGATTTAGGAGAAAGATAAGTTGAGAGAATTTTAGAAAAAAATTGGAAAACGAGGAGATACGGAGTATAAAAGAGAAAGATGTAGATACATGGCTAGAAAAGCTTGAAGGAGTAACCGATAAGATAAGGGAAGAGATAGGAGCGAAAGATGATGAGGAGAACGTTGTATAGGTTAGTGGGATGATAAATGCAGGGAAAATAAAGAGAGAATGAAGGAGTGTCTGAGAAAATAAAGGAAAGGGATAAATGGGAGCTCAACAGGAGAAAGACGGATTACAAGAGAACGTTGAGGGAAAATAGACAGAAGAAGAAATATACAAGAGTTAGAGAAGACGTTGAAGAGGAAGAAAGGAAAAGGTAGAAAATGTGGTAAAAGAGCCGATTCCAACACTGAAAAGAAAGAGGTGACAGGTAAGAATGGCTTAGAGAATGACGAACTGAAATGTAAAGGAATAGAGGTGAAAGAAGAGATCTGGAGGATTTGTAACAAGGCTAGGGGAGGCGAAGGGTGGCCGGATGAATAGGAGTCATGGCTGGTAGTGCCATTGATTAAGAATGTAGGAGTAAAAAGTGTGCAAGAATACAGATGCATCACACTCATGTCAGAGATATAAAATTTTCGTGGAAGTGCTTAGGAAGAAGTTGGAAAGACAGAAGATGAGGGTAGAATACCATTCATCCAAATGAGTTTTAGGAAAGGGATGGGGACCACAGATAAAATCTAGGTACTCAATTACCTATTTCTAGTCAAAAGGAACCTTAGGCGGGAGAAGGGGAAAATATTTGAACTGTTTGTTGATGTTAAGGCCATGTGATGCGTGGGTCACGTGACCGGATTCCTACCTTACCGACACTTTTTTTATTTCCTAACTTATTTTCACACGATTAGCCACATCGAGTCGAAAATTTTGGAATAATGAATGAGAAGCACTAAGAAAGGTGGATCTTGTCCTGAATTTTAATAATCATAAAGGAAGGAAAAAAATTATTAACAAAAAAAAAAAATGTTTCACAATTATAGAAATTCAGGAAGAGACCCACCTTTCTTAGTGCTTCTTATTTAGAATCCCAAATTTTCAACTCGATATGGCGCTTCGTGTGAAAATAAGTTAGGAAATAAAATAAGGACCGGTAAGGTAGGAATCTGGTCACGTGACCCACTTATCACATGACCTTAAAGCAGCATTTGACTTCGTGAACAAGAAGGTGCTATGGATACTTGTGGAACAATTTGTGAAATCTTCAAAATCTATCCGCCACCTTTGAAAAATATTTGAAATCTGGGTAAAATCTTCGTGAATTTTACAAAAATCTATGCAAAATATTTGAAATCCTTGTGAAATCATTAGAAAATCATTTAAACCTTTGTTCAATCTGTGTGATCTATCTGAAAATTTGTGAAATATTAGAATTCTTTGTGAAATCTTTGAAATCTATCTGAAATCTTTGCGAAATATTTGAAATCTTTGTGAAATCTTCAAAATCTTTGTGAAATCTTCAAAATCTTTGTGAAATCTTCAAAATCTTT
>CAKNXH010001617.1:178178-189492 GCA_932178445.1 Andricus quercusramuli
TAAAGAAAAAATACTGAAGATTTCCTTATCAAGGTGGGAGTAAAGAATATTTAAAGATCTTCCCCTCAATTTGAAAACTAGGGTAGCAAGTTTTTAGATGTCACCTCACGTTTTCTCTTTCAAACTCCCTTCCACTTTTCTCAGCAACAAATCCTCCCTAAGCTTGTAACAGTAGAACTGTCAATTCGAAAGAGCAGGAATTTAGGTCAACGTCGCAATAGAGTCGACCTTTCTCTTCTTAGTCCTCGGATTATCAGAATAATTTCACTCCACTTTGAATGCCGTAATTTAATTAACTTCTTTCTGCTCGGCATTATTATTATTCATTCGAACATAAACACGGACAAATCCTTTTGACAGTCTTCAAAGTGTATTTTTAATAATAATTATAATAATTTTATATAATCTTTTTTTCGAAAAAAAGATATTCTCCTTCCGCTCGGCTGGGAATTGAACCTCAGAACTTCCGATTGCCGGTCGGGTGCTTTCCTATTAAGCTACTAGAGATTGAGAAAAGAAACTTTTTTTCAGAAAATACACGTATTATTTTGCTAGATGGTACGAGTTGAATTTTTCAAGGAATCTGTATTATCATTAGAGAATACCAGAAAATTTTCAACGTCTTTAGAGACTAGACGGAGATATGAATTAGAAATTATAAAAATTATCATTTTTAATTCATATCTCCATCTAGTCTGAAAAGACGTTAAAAATGTTCTGTTATTCTCTAATGAGAATACAGATTCCTTGAAAAATGTTAGCATTCTCCACTTTTTTAGACCTTTTTTCAAGTGTTAAAAACTCTATGGACGGCTATTGGTAATACACGGAAAGCCGAAGAATTTATTTCCACGGTATGTACTTTGTGGAAAATTCGATTTTTTTGTTGTAAAAAAATAATCTTTATTGTTGAAAATTCATCTTTTTGGCATAAAATTCAGCTATTATCTTTCTTTGAATGTTTATAACTATTTTCTCTTAGATTAATGCTAGAAAGTGGCGGTTCTTTCTAATATCCTTATCTTTGCATCGCCTGTTTACTTATGAACAAATAACAAGTCAACCAAAACAAAAATGATTTTTCGAATGGTATTGTTTACAGTGAATTATTTTTGCTCTTTTCCCAATGCTTAAAAAAAATTAATTTGAAGAAAAGAAGCTATTTTACACAAGAGGCAGGACACAATATAAAATTGTTTAAACAACTTTTTTGTTAACTATAATTATTACCTTACTATGTAAAATAAGGACAGAAAGGTAAAAATTGCCGAAAAACCGCAACTATCAGGCATTGATATAGATGAAGATAGTTATAAACAATAACAATTCCTTTACACAATTATGTTTGCTAAATCTAATTAATTATTAATTCACTCCTAATGGAAACAAGAAAAACAGTTGAAAATTTCAGGAAAAAACCCGCAAAATTATATCAATTAAGCAAATAGAATATTATTAACAATGATAATAAATTGTTTAAACAATTATTTTATTAACTTTCTAGCATTATTCAAAAATAATATTATTAATAATAATCATGATGTATTGTTTAAACAATTCATTTTCTTGACTATAATTTATTACTTAACTTATCATAATTGAAAATTTGACTAAAAGTGATATTTTTTTCAACCTGCAATTTTGTAGCATTTTTCTAAGAGAATATTATTAACAATTATAATCAATTGTTTAAACAATCACTTCTGTTAACATTGATGAACGATCACTTTCCTTTAATTGAAGATTGGACAACAAGTGGGAAATTTTTGAAAAAAAGCGTCTTTCTAACTCCATTCTATGAGAAAATGGCTAAAAACAACAATAAATTGTATAAACAATGCATGTGAAAAACAATGCATGCGCGAAAAACTTGCAGAATCCATTTTTTCACTTATGGGGTTTCTTCGGTACCCTATAAAATATACTTTTGGTGTTGATATTCATAAAGTGATATTTTCTTCGTATTCTATGGCTAATTGTGAAGAAAAATGTTGAGTTTCAACTCGATTGAGATAATATTGAGGATTCTGAGTAAGATTTACAAAAACGTCTTTTTTTCTCATGGGAAATGCATGTTGAACTTCAAAGGGTTTGCGGCACCCCTGAATATCCTTTTTTTTAACAAAGGAAATGGATCAATTTTTGTGTGGATTCGAAAAAATGTCTGGATTGTCCCCATAAAAAATGAAAAATACAATTTTTCGACCACCCTACTGTTGGTGGATCCGAAAATGTTTTCAGATTTAAATAAAACGCTGATGGTCCTGTGGAAATGCCGTCTATGGATTAAAACGTATAAATACTTGGTGTTTCAAATTATTTTTGAAATTAATATTTGCAAATATTTCGAGATTTATGTAACACGTTTTATGGTTCAATATTAGAGAAGGATTCCAGATGATGATACAAGGATGATGTTGATCCTGTTTCCCGCTTGCGATTATAACTGTTTACACATTAAGACGTGCCACTGCACTAATAGTGTTTTTAAAATAGTTCATACACATGAGAACTTGACAAATGTTGGTGCTGATATGCTCCTTGATTCAAAAATACACGTATACAGACGCACACATAAACGCCTGATAATCAAAAATTGGTATCACGGAATTACACTATATTTTTGATGCAGTTCAACATAACAGAATGAGTACTTCTATGGTGATACAGGCTTTTCATTCGGACATACGAATCAAAATTATATAAACTGACTGGATAATTGATTGACTAAGTCCCAAAATTAAACACATTTTAGCTGAAATAGCTAAAATGGGTGACACCATTAGAGTACCAAACGTCTGTCTATAAAACTTACTATCGAATTTGAAAAATTTAGAATCCATCAGGAAAGTTATACATTTCTTAAATCTTTCAAACGGAATTTTTCTACGGTGGACAATATCTTGCAATCTCTCTTTGATACCTTAGGGAACAAGATCCAAAGGCGCATTAGTAGAAAGTTTAAAACATTAAGGGAAGCGATGCAATGATTGTCAGGATGATCAGTTTCATTAATACTATTTTTGAACCTAAGAGAAGTGATTGTTAAAATAATTGATTATAATTCTTGATAATATTGTCCTAGAGAAATGCTACAAAATTGGTAGCCAAGTGGTTGGTAGGGAACAAAATCCAAAGGCAGATTAGTAGAAAGTTTAAAACATCAAGGGAAGCCATGCATTGATTGTCAAGATGATCAGTTTCATTAATACTATTTTTGAACCTAAGAGAAGTGATTGTTAAAATAATTGATTATAATTGTTAATAATATTCTCCTAGAGGAATGCTACAAAATTGGTAGCCAAATGGTTGGAAGGGAACAAGATCCAAAGGCGCATTAGTAGAATGTCTAAAACATCAAGGGAAGCCATGCAATGATTGTCAGGAAGATCAGTTTCATTAATACTATTTTTGAACCTAAGGAAGTTTTAAACTAATAATAAATAAGTGGGTCAGGAATCAAAAATGGTCTTATGAAGAGTTTCAGCTGAAAAATGCGTAGGACAATTAATGGAGAAGACAACAGGTCTTAGGCTAGTCTTGTTCATGGATTTTAGAAAGACCACAAAATGTAGCTATTTTGGAATTGTCTGTAATAAGATCTTTTCTTCTCAAATTAGGACTGAAGAACTTATCTAGTCTCGACCCATCCATTAGTTGGAATATCTCTTTTTGTAACTTTTCTAAAGGTTTATAATTGATCTGCATGTAAGTATTACGATCATCAAGCATGTTATCAACTTCATCAATGTATGCCTGTCCATCACATGAGTAGCTCTACCCTCATGTGCTCCCATTATTGATAAATCTTTGTTAATGTTGAAAAAATATTCAGTCGTTTTGATGTTATTGATGGTATTGGATAGATTGAGTAACCAAAGATCTTTATGTTGCAAAGTATTGTTGCTATTGTCAATTTCGATTATGTGTTATTTTGAAACAGAAGTTTCAAACATTTGTTCTGATTTAAGCTATACAATTTTTCCATTTAATTTATCATTAGTTAATTTATAATCACAATTTTATCTATCTTGGTGTTCAACAACATCTTCTGCAATTTGTATCAGGTTTTTTCTTTATCAATACTAATGTAATAGTTGATATTTCAATCGAAGAAATATTCTAACTTCAAGTTGAAAAGAGCTGAATTGAACCAAAAGGATCAATTTTAAACAAAATAGTTGAACCCGAAACCAAATCCTTCAATTGAAAAAATAACTAATTTTCAATAAGAGTTCACTTTTGAACCAAGATAGATTTTTCAGCCAATGAAGAAAAAAAATTCGTCCGAAATTCTGTATTTCTTAAACCAAAAACACAAGCTTTCTGCGACAGAGTGGAAATTTCAACTAAAATTATATATTTTCAAAGACTTCATCAACTTCCATTCAAATAGTGGAATTTACAACTAAAAAGATTGGTTTTATACCAAAAAAGATGAATTTTCAAGAAAATTAATGAATTTTTAACCAAATGGTTGAATTTTTGAACTAAAGAAGATCAGTTTCCAACCAAGAATGGAATAGTTGAATTTCCATTCCAAATGATTAATTTTCAACTACAAAAAATCAAATTTCCCACAAAATAGTAGAATTTTCTACCGAATAGATAATTTTTCTACTAAACTGTTGAATTTTTCTCTCAAAAAGACGATTTTTCTGTACAAAAGTTGAATTTTCGACCCGAAAATATGAATTTTCAACGAAAAAGTTAATTTTCAATTGTTGACTAGTCTTATTAACTTTTACTTTCGTATTTCTTCAATTTCATTGATAAACAATTTTTTTGTTGTTATAATTTCTAATTTTGGGAATTCTCTCTTCCTTTAATTATATTTTAGATATTTTCCAACGATTTTTCAAAAATAAAGATGAAATAAAAACTAAGTGCGCCAAAAAATCAATAATCATTAATCACCCTCATCTTCAATAATTTCCCCCACTTACCCTTGTTTTCCCTACTTCACATACGTCACCTCCCCTCACCAATCCTCATATTCCCTTACTTCACCTGTTTTCCTTTCACTAACTTTTTATCACTTCCCCTTCTTCCCCACCACTAATTTCCTATAATTTTCTATGATTCGGCACCTTTCATTTATCCTAATTTTCCCTACTTCCCCTGCCCTCATTTCCAATTATTTCTCTCACTTTCACTACTTTTTCTCCCAGAATTTCCACTAAGTTCCCCTACCCCTCTTTCTGAATTAACTCTCACTTTTCCTAATACCTTCCTATTTCCCCTTTTCCCCACCATTACCTTCTTAAACTCATAATTTCATCATATTTTCCCTACTCCTCCTCCCCTCATTTCTCCTCACTTTCCAGAATTGCCATGCCCTCATCTTCCCTACCTATACTTCCGTCATTTCACCCACTTCTCCTATTATTCCTGCTAACTCCCTCATTTCATCTTGTTTCCTCTTCTCCACCTCCCCTCACTTCCCCTTACTTCCATTACTTCCCCTTCACGCTAATCCTCTTACTTTCCCTACACCTTCTTTCCTTATTCACACTCGTTTCTGCTTTTTCTCCTATCATTTTCCCTTCTTCTCTAATTTCCCATAACCCCTTATTTTAGCTCATTTCCACTACTCACACTCTTTCCTCATACTCTCAGTTCCCCTACTACCTCCTCATTTCTTTCTTCTTCCCCTATCATTCCCCCTACCCTCCTCATTTCATCTCATTCCTCATATCATTTCTTTCCTCATTTCTCCAATTCCTCCTTCTCTCATTCTCCCTTTCCTCATTCCTCCTCAAATCCACTACTTTTCCTTCTCGCATTTCCTCTCACATCGCCTACACCCTCTTTTCTCATCTACTCTCACGTCCTCTACTTGTCGCCTCATTTCCCCTTACTTCCCATACTTGCCATGCCCTCATCTTCCCTACTTATACTTTCGTCATTTCACCTACTTCTCCTATTATTCATGCTAACCCCTCATTTAATCTTATTTCCTCTTCTCCACCTCCCCTAACTTCCACTACTACCCTTCACGCTAATCCTCTCACTTCCTCTGCACCTTCTTTTCTTATTTGAACTCGTTTCCGCTTTTTCTTCTATCATTTCCCCTTCCTCTTCGATTATTTCTCGCAAACCCTTATTAAAGCTCAGTTTCCCTACTCTTCCTCCCCTTATTTTTCCTCAATACCACTATTTCCCTTTCCCGCGCTTCCTATCAATTCCCCTACACCCTTATTCCTCATTTACTCTCAGTTCCCTTACTACATCCTCATTTCTTTCTTCTTCCTACATCATTCCCCCTAACCTTCTCATTTCATTTCGTTCCTCCTCACATCCACAACTTTCCCTTCCCACGTTTCCTCTCACATCGCCTACACCCTTTTTCCTTATTAACTCTCACTTCCCTTACTTGTCGCCTCATTTCCCCTCACTTCCCATACTTGCCGTGCCCTCATCTTCCCTGCTTATACTTCCATCATTTCACCTACTTCTCCTATTATTCCTGCTGACCTCCTCATTTAATCTTATTTTCTCTTCTCCACCTCCCCTCACTTCCACTACTCCCCCTTCACGCTAATCCTCTCACTTCCTCTGCACCTTCTCTCCTTATTTGAACTCGTTTCCGCTTTTTCTCCTATCATTTCCCCTTCCTCTTCTATAATTTCCCATAACCCCTTATTACAGCTCATTGTTCCTACTCTTCCTCCCTTATTTCTCCTCACTTCCACTTCTATCCCTCTCCGCGTTTCCCATTAATTCCCTTACACCCCCATTGCTCATTTACTCTCAGTTCCCCTACTACTTCCTCATTTCTTTCTTCTTCCCAAATCTTTCCCCTACACCCTTCATTTCATCTTATTTCTCCTATTCCTCATTTCCTCATTTCTCCTATTCCTTCTTTCCTCATTTCTCCTATTCCTCCTTTTCTCATTCTCCCTTTCCTCATTCTTCCTCACATCCACTACTTTTCCTTCCCGCATTTGCTATTACATCGCCTACAACCTCTTTTCTCATTTACTCGTATGGTGATCTGAAATCTTTTTTTTTCCATTCAATTTAAAATCAAATAATTCCAGCTTTTTGATTTTTGCCTGTATATGAATACACGCCTATTAGGTTGATTACTATTCTCTGATCGAAAATGATATGAAAAAAAATCCTTCAATAGTGATTATAGGAATTATTATGGTTGATGCTTGGCATCATATTTGAGGTAATTAACTTGAATTCCTAAAAATAATTTTTAATAATAGAAGCTAATACATGTTTGAATTAATTAACTCAAATTGGAATTAGTCAACTTTTACTGCAGCCCTCTAGGACTTTATGTTGCAACTTTATTTGCTTCTGTGGAATATGTGACATGAAAAGGGAGTTATGATACTAAAAAAATGACATTATGAATTCGAATATGCAGAGTGCCGCTTTGTCAATAAACAAAATCAGCAGCAAAATTACAACAAAATAATATTTTTCTCAAATCGATATGGACATCGTATATTTAACCCTGTTGCAAAAATAAAAAAATCGAGAATTCGAAATCGCTACAATGCTACAACGAAAAATACCGCAAAATAAAATTCCGGAATAGTTTATAAACTTCTGTCCAGAAATGCTATTGTACCAGATTTTTCTAATTCGATTTGTTATGTTTCGACAATTTTATAATTCCGGGAATTTTCTATTCCGAATAATTTCTTTTTCGGGAGTTTTATTTTTAACAAAAAGTTTTTGTAATCTATAAATATTTCAAAAAAAAATTCCGTATATTTCATTTTCATATACAATATATTATACATAATGAATAATGTTAATTAAAATACGATTTTTTAATTATTCAAATTTGATAATTTTCTTGGCACGACTGAAAAAATCTCGGAAAAGAACATTTCTGATACGGAAAAGTATCCCGATTCCAAAAGGATTCAAATAAACTTGAAAACAATTTGAATTATGGACTTGTGGCATTTTTGCAAATTTGAAAGGGGAAGGTGGTATGAAAAAATTACTAATCCCTGATTGTGGATAATTGGACGTTACTTTACTCATTATTTCTATAATTATTTTTTTGGTGAAAAGTGAAACCAGAAAAATGGAAAAAAGGAGAAGTGCAGTAACCAGAAAAACACATTTTTAATGCGTTGTCCAATAGGGTTCACTTAAATTTAACCGAATTTGAATTTTGGATTTATGAAATTCTAGGGTAATTGAAAAAGGAAAAGGGGTGTAATAAAATTATTGCTAGTCCATGATGGGAATTAATTGAAAAAGAAAAGGGGATGTGCAAAATTATCATAAATATTTTATATTTTTAGAAGGATTTACTTGGAAATATTCAGAGAAGGGAAAATGTGGAAGGGAAACGGGAAAGGGGAGAGAACATGGAAAAAGGAAGGAGAAATAGGAAATGAGAAATAAGAAATGGTTAATGGAGAAAAGAGGAAGGGGAATGGGGAAAAGAGAAAAATACAGTAACCGGGGCAACAAATCTTTATTTTTGTTTCCAATAGGATTCAATTAAATTTCACCGAATTCGAATTTTGCATTTTTGAAATTTTCGGGTAATTTAAAAGGGGATGATAATGTGATGAACTTATTACCAGCTCCTGAATGGGGCAATAAAAAAGGAAATAAAAAAGGAAGAAGTGTTGTGAACAAAATAATCATAAATATTTCAGAGTTGTATGAGGGGTACTTGGAGAATTAAGATTAAAGGTTTTGAGATGAGTTATTAAAAGCTTGAGTCAACCTGGTGCCCTCGTCATACAAATTTATGTACTTGGCATTTTGCTGAATCCTTTGAAAACCTATTTTGATTAAAATCAGATAATTGGGAAAAGCGGAAAAGAGGAAAGAAGAAAGGAAGAGAGAAAAGGTAAAGGGAATGAGGAAACGGGAAAGGAACATGGAGAATTGGAATGGAATATAGGAAAGGGAAATAGGGGAGAGGTGAGTGAGGAAAGAGGAATGGAAAAGAGAAACGGAAAGGGAAATTTAAAAATGAAAATAAAGTTTCATTATTTAGGAAAAAGGGGAAAACGTAAAATGAAAGCTGGAAAAGGGAAAAGAGAAAAGAGAAAAGCGAAAACTGAAATAGAAGAAAGAGAGAAAGAGAGAGAGAAAGATAGAGAGAAAGAAAGAAGAGAGAGGAGAAACGGAAGAAGAAAAGGAAATGAGAAGAGTGAAAAGGAAAAAAAAGAAAAATGGAAAGATGAAAGGGAAAAGAAAATTGGAAAAGGGTGATGTGGTTGGGGTTAGGAAGGGGAGATTGGTGAGGGCAAAAGGAAAAGTTAACATTGATAAAGGGGGTGGGAAAAAGGAAGAGGAAAAATGGGACGAGAAAAGTCCAAAAACAGAGATAACAAATTCTTCATGCAGTTTCTAATAGGATTCAATTCAGTTTCAATCGAAGTGTGGCTAAATGAATAATAACTTCTGATTGGGGTCATTAGAAAGGCGTGAGGGTGGGAAAAAATTATCAGAAATATTTTGGATTTTAGGAGGAGTACTTAAAAATATTTTCCTTTACTCTTCATTTCTATTTATAATTAATATATATTCTTTTTGATCTTCTTGTTGAGTTTGCTAGTGAAGACAAGCGTTCTCAGCTCTTCTGAGATGATTTATTGAAATCTTACGTCGACCTGGTTCCCACAACGTACAAATTTATGTACTTCGCACTTGCTTGAAGCCTTTGAAAACCTATTTCAGTTTAAGTCAGAGAAAAAGCAAAAGTGTAAAAGAGAAAATGGGAGAGGGAAAATGAGGAGTGGGAATGGGGAATAGTGAAGGGAAAATAGAGAAGCAGTGAGTGAGCATCAGAAAGTGGAAGAGGAAAACTAAAAAGGAAATTTTACAATGAAAATAAGGATGAATTATTGAGGAAAAAGGGGAAATGTATAATGAACACTGGAAAAGAGAAGAGATAAAAGCGGAAACTGAAAGAGAAAAGTGGGGTGGAGAAGAAGGGCACTGGAAAAGAAAAAAGGAGAAATGGGGATATAGAAAGGAAGAGGGTTCCAGTCAGAGAAAATGGGGAAGAAGAAAGGGAGATAAGAAAAGTGAAAAGGGAAAGAGAAAAGAGAAAAGAGGAGAAAAGAAAAGATGAAAAGAAAAGGGAGAATTGGAAAGGGTCAGGTGTATGGGGTTAGGAAGGGGGAATGGGAAAGGGCAAAGGAAAATGGAAATTAAGAAAGGGGGTGAAAAAGGGAAAATGGGAAGAGTAAATTCCAACAACCGAGATAACAAATTCCTTATGCGGTTCCTAATAGGATTCAATTCAATTTCAATTTTGAATATTTGAGGTAATTTGAAAGGGGAAGGGAGTGCGACTAAATTATTAATAACTTCTGGTTGGGGTATTGGAAAGGAGTGTGGGTGTGAAAAAGGCATCACAATTATTTTAGATTTTAGAAAGGAACACTTGGAAATATTTTCCTCTACTCTTTATTTTTATTCACAATTAATTTTTTTTTCAAATCTTCTTGGTGAATTTGTCAATGAGGAGAACTGCTCTCAGCTTCTTTCAGCTGATTTATTGAATTCTTAAGTCAACCTAGTTTCCTCAACGTACAAATTAATGTACTTCGCACTTGGTTGAAGCCTTTGAAAACCTATTTTGGTTAAAGATAGAGAAAAAGGAAAACTTCGAAATAGGGAACGGAAAAGGGAAAGTGGGGAGTGGGAATATGAAATAGTAAAGGGAAAATAGGGAAGAAGTGAGAAAGAGAAAATGGGATAGTGGAAAATGAAATAAGGGTGAAGGCTGAATGAAAAAGAAGAAAATATCAAATTGAAACTCTAAGAGGCTAAAGAGAAAAGCGAAAACTGAAAGAGGGTTGCAAAATGAAAAAGAAGAAAAAATGGGAAAGGAGAAATGGTAAGATGGAGGTGAGAGGGTTTGAGTATGGGGAAATGGGGCAGGGGAAGTGAAAACAAGAAAAGTACTAAAAGAAAAAGGAAAAGAGGAACGGAAAGATGAAAGAGAAAAGGTAAAATGGGACAAGGGTTAGCGGAAGGGGGTGCGGAAGGGCAAACTTGAAAGGAAAAATTGCAAAATCGGATGAGAAAAAAGAAAAGGAAGAATGGAGAGAAAAAAGTTCAATAATCAGATAATTCCAGGAGTTGGCCGATTAGGATAAGTGAATGAAGCCGTTTTGAGATTATTGTATAAATATTGTAGTCAGCGTGATTCAGCGAACAAAGAACTGCTTGTATTTCGCCGATGCTCAACTTTTTTTAAAAGTTATCATGGTTAAAGGGAAAGGGAATTGCAAAGGGAAATTTTATCAGAAGGGAAGATGGATAATGGGAGAGGGGAGATGGGTGATGGGAGAGGGCTAATAGC
>CAKNXH010001617.1:189892-203752 GCA_932178445.1 Andricus quercusramuli
TAAAAATGATATTACATCTTCATGAATTAATTTGGAGATATTATTCGAGAAGATTTAAAAACATTTACAAAGATATCTGCAATTCTTAAAAAAGAATCTGGAAGGGGTTGAGCCAATTTTTTGAATATTCCATAATAATAAAACAAATGTGGGAAAAAATCGAATCATTTAAAAAGATTAGGGTAGAAGTTTTGAATGTTTTGAAAAAATTATATGAACAAAATTTAAAAAAATAAAAATAAAACGTGGATTTTTGAAAATTGAGAAAAAAGAGTTTTATGCTTTTTAAGAATTTTTAAATTTTTTAAGAGGATGCAAATATTTTTGGAAGCTTCCCAGGAAAATTTTGAATGATATATATTATTGAAGAATTCATAATAAATTCAATTATAATTCAATTCATGAAGATAATTTAAAAATATTTGAAAATATTTCTAAAAATTTAAGAAAATTTGTCTGAAAACTAAGTTTTTGAAATTGAATATCATTTAAAACTACAACCAGGAACCGCAGAAAAAATTGTATTTGCTTGAAACCCTTAAAACTTGCTAAAATCATGTTTTTTTCGTAATCTTAAAAAATCTACAATCTGTTCTGAACGTTTTGAAATCTTTGCAAGATTTGAGTCACTTTCTTATCTTTGCGAAGCTTCCAAGTATCTTTTAAAATGATCCTTGTTTTTTTTTCAAATTTGAAAAAATTTCTCTGAATTTAAAAGAATAGAAAAAAAGATTTTAAAAAATTTCAAAATATTTCTAAGGCTGTAGAAATAATTCTGAAAAATATTTTTAAATTTCTCCTAATCTAAAGGGTTTTACAAAATTTCAGAAATAAATCAAGTCAGCTTGAAAGCTATTTGTGAATTTTTGAAATTTTGAAGAGATTAAAAATATTGTTAAACTTTGAAAGCTTTCTGAAAAATCGAAAAATATTTATAAATCTCCTCCAACCTACTTCCGTCGTAATTTTTTCCAAGTAGGGGAAGTAAAGAGATAGAAGCGGACTTGATAGGAGGAGAAGTTTAATAACTGAAGGAAAATGAGAGGAGAAAATGTAGAGAAAGTGAGATAAAATGAGGGGTGGGAAGGTAAGAGAAGTCATGGAAGATGAGGGGAAGGGAAATTAGGTTAATTAAAGAAAAATGAGGCTAGGGGTGGTGAGTGGGAGGAATAAGGGGGAATTAGGGGAGAGAAAGTATGGGAAGTGAGGGGCAAGGTAAAGAACGTAAGGGAAATGGTGGTAGGGTAAGTAGGGTAAGTAGTCGGAAATGAGAGGGAGAAAAAGTAGGGTAATTGAGGGAAAATGTGGGTACGGTTGGAGAATTAGAGGAAGTAAGAGGGAATTAGGAAAGAGGAAGTATAGGAAATGAGGGGCAGGGTGAAGAAAGTAAGGGAAATGGTGGCAGGAATAGTATGCTAAAATAATCTAGAATGGGGGAATAGTATGTTAAGTAATCGGAAATGGGAGAAGGGAGTTAAGGGAAATTAGGGTGAGTAAGAGAGGGGGAGTGATGGTTGAGGAAAGGTGATTGGAGAAGGAGAGTATCAACTGGGGTAGTGAGGAGAGGAGGAAATAGTAGAGGAAGAATATGAAGAGCGAAGAAATGAGAAACGGAGTAGGAAGAGTAAGTGGAATGATGGAAGGTAAACTAGGGTAAGTGATCGAAAATCAAGGAGGGGAGTTAGGGAAAATGAGGATGAGTGAGGGAGGAGAAGTGATGGTTGGGGAAAGGTGATAGGGAAAGGAGAGTGTCAGCTGTGGAAGCGAGGTGGGGTGGAGGGGAGGAAGTAGGAGAGGGAGATGATGAAGGGCGGGGAAATGAAGGGAGGAGTAGGGAAAGTAAGGAAAAGGATGAAAGGGAAAGTAGGGTTAGTGATCCAAAATCAAGGAGGGGAAAATCAGGATGAGGAAGGGAGGTGAAGTGATGGTTGAGGAAGGGTAATAGGGGAAGGAGAGTGTCAGCTGGGAAAGCGAGGAGCGGAGGAAGCAGTGGATGAAGAAGAGGGGGGAGAGGATCGAAAGGTGAAAAGACTGGTGGTAAAGTGTGGGAATGGTAGGTTCAAAAGACTCAATTAACGTCCTAATAGGCTACAAAACACTTATTTGTAGGCGCACGGTGCTCACTATGACTACTATTATTAAAATCATATGCTTCAGAATTTTATTCTCTTTTAAATTTGCCTTAACAAATAAACTCGCTCGATCTAGCGAATATGAATGCATCACAATACAAGAGGAAGAGGATTGTGGGCGAGAGAGATGGAGAGTATGAATGAAGAAAGATCTGCCCTTATTTCCTTACTTTGAGCCTCAAAGAGGAAAATGTAATCCCTTGCGGTTTGAGCGACTAGAATCTCGCCGGCGTCTTTCTTCGATATCGTCTCACGAATATGGGATAATGGCAAGCTTTTAAGAGATTTAGGGTACCTCTAAAAAGATCCTCTCCTCTCAATTTTTTATTGACTTTTTTCTCTTTTCTCTGAAATATTTCAAATCTATAAGAATTTTTTTTAATTGCATGGCTATGACATTTTTTCAACAAAAGATTTATAAAGAAAATTTTGTATTTTCTCTTCCAGAATATTTTTCCAGATTCCTACTTTCTCTTCCGGCATTAAGAGTTCCTAATCTCATTTTGTTTACAGGAATCGCAGGATATTTTGCCAGATACTGACTTTCTCTTCCAGGATATTTTGTCAGATTCTGATTTGCCAGATTTTTGTTCTCTCTTCCGACATATGCATTTTACTTGATATTTTGCTGGATTTCAATTTTCTCTTCCGGCATACTTGACCAGATTTTTATTTTCTCTTCCGACATTCTTTGCCTGATATCTTGCCGGATTTAAACTTTCTCTTCGAGCAAATTTAGTCAGATTTTCATTTTCTCTTCTGGCATATTTTGCCGGAGTTTAATCTTGTCTTCCGGCACATGAGAGATATTTCTTGCGTGAAAAGGAGTTTCCAATCTCATTTTTTCAACAGAAATCGCAGGATTATATTCACTCTTCAATTTTCTATTCTGTAATATTTTACCAGATTTTAATTTTCCCTTCTAATATATTTTGCTGCATTTTGATTTTTTGTTCCAGCACATTTTGCCAGATATTGACTTTCTGTTCTTGTATATTTTCTTAGATTTTTATTTTCTCTTCGGGCATACTTTACCAGATTTTTATTTTCTCTTCCGAAATATTTTGCCTGATTTTAATTTTCACTTTCATAACACTTTGCCAGATTTCAATTTTCAGTTCAAACATATTTTACCGCATTTTAATATTCTCTTCCGGCATATTTTGCTGGATTTAAATTTTCTCTTCAAGAATATTTTTCAAAATTTTAATTTCCTCTTCCGGCATATTTTTCCGGATCTCATATTTCTCTTCTTGCACATTTTTCAAGATTTTGATTTTTTCCGGGATATTTTGTCGGATTTTAATATTCTCTTCTGGCATATTTTTTTCTGGATTTTAAATTTTGCCGGATTTCAATTTTCTCCTTCGGCATACTTATCTCTTGCGTAGAAAGTTGGGTGAAAAATTTACCACGTTAGTTTATAATATAACTATTTTGTTGAAAATTCGTATTTTTTGACAGAAAATTAATCTTCTTGATTGAAAAATCATCTTTTTGGTTGAGAATTCAACAATTTTTTTAGAATTTTTTTTTATAAATTTAACATTTTTTATATAAAAAAAAAATATTTTGAGATTGAAATATCAAATATTACATTTTTCGTGAAAATTATGTATTTGACCGAAAATTAAATTTTTTGTTGAAAATGTATATTTTTGAGATGGAGAATTAAATTTTGTAGTAGAAAATTCGTCTGTTTGGAAAATATTAATCCTTTTCTTTATTAAAAATATAGTTGATTAAAAATTGATCTCCTTTGTTTGAAAATTCAATTATTTGTTTGAATATTGACGTTTCTCCTGAAATTTTTATTTGACATACCGGAAATTTAAATTTTTTTCTTTTAATTTTCTCCAAAATATTAATAAAATTGTATTCGTGAATCCTCCAAAACAAACATATAAAAAGCTCTGGAGAATAAATAGTTAATTAAATTTTTACTTTGTGTAAAAAATCTTTTTTTATGTGAAGCCATTTCGAGCGTGGATAGCACCCGGATGGGTGACCATCTGCGACGTATGATCGGGTTGTGAATTTGCTGCGCTTTAAGCTAATGTCGAAAGAGAGGTTCTTTGCAGTTTTCCTCTCCCCTCGCCAAACGACCAGGCAAATGCGTGTGTTTTAGGGTGACCCAGAAAAAGCTTTTTGAGCTACAGAGCGAGCTTCCCCCCCCCCCCCCCACAGTTTTATTTCCAAAGAGAAGAAATCAGTTTTTTTTCTTCAAAATAATGATAATGATAACAATAGAGCGCGATTGATGATTCTAGTAGCTCTAAAGCAGGTAATTTTCTTTTTCCTTTTATGATTAACGTTCCATATAAAAAATAGTTCTATTGTGAAATATGGATAAAATAAATGAGTGATCTTTGTGTCCTGGAAAATTAAAAAAGAGAACTCTAGTCTGAAACAGAAGGGAAGAAAGGGAGAAAAATACGAATCCGCATATTTGAAATAAAAAGAGAATGATAGAGATACGTTCATACGTTCGTTCTATTTACAGACTTTTTGTCATTTTTCCCCAAGGGTGAAAAAGAATAAACGTCAATAAAAAATGTAAGCATTGAAGCGGTTCTTTGAATGCTTGTGAATGATTGAAATAGTGCATAATCGTCTTTTTTTAATATACGCTTCTATTGGTATGAAGAAAGAAAGTTGGGGAAAAGTGGGTGGGAAAATATTGAAGAAAATTTCAGGAAGTGAAATACAATGGCTATCAGTACATTCTACTGAAAATCGATCGTCTTGATACCTTATGTATGCTGTAAACATATATGAGAAAATTTCTTATATTTCTCGAATATTCGTTTTATAAGGTTTTTTCACGATTTTTGTATTAAATTATTGCATAATATAAATTCAGAAAAAAATATTTAAGGGAGATACGCGTAAAAGTCTTAAAAGAATAAAAAAATTTTGAAAGATTTTCTAAATTGTCAAAATTCATCTGGAAGCTTTCAAGGCAATTTTTTCAATTTTGCAGCATTAATGAGATTAATTTGAAAAATTACTTTTCAAAGGAAATTTCAACAAATTTCGAAAGGTTTCAAAAATGTGGAAAAATATCTGTGAGATTTTTACGCAATTTTTTCAATTCTGAAAGATTTTTCCGAATTAAAAAAAAATTAAGGCTGTTCGAAATAGAATCAGGAATTTTAGAAGTTTCCAAGAGATCAGAAATATTCTAAAATTTGAAAAGTCTTCTGAAAATTTATGAAATATTTTGTTATTTCTTATGAACATCTGAATGTTTTTTTATTCATACATAAAGATTTGTTTTTGCTTTTAAATATTTCTAATTATCTTCAAAAATCTACATTCTGTTTGAAATTTTGTTTAATCTTTTCAAATTTTTAATTATTTTGGAAATTTTTTTAATCTTCTAAGAAGGAAATTAATCTTTTTTGACACGAAAATTCTATATCTTAATAACAATAATTGAAGAAATTATTTCTCAATGCAACAGAAAAATACATTAACAATATTTTTAATACAAAAGCCTTAATTTTAAGAAAAAAAAACTTGCATTGACCATTTTTTTTAAATTATTTAAAAATTATTCATAAAATTAAGTGGCAAAAACAAAATTTGTGATAAAAATATAGCATGACTGTATTTTCAATAAGTAAATAATATAGATAAGTTTTATGATTTTGGCAATTTAATCATTTGAGAATTTTTCAATTAGGTAATTTTGCAATTTCGGGAATTTTATTTTTCGGGATTTCCCAGTCGTCCCTTTTTTCAGGATTTTTCAGTCAGGACGACTAAAAAATACCGAAAATTAAAATTGCAAACACTGGAAAATTCCCGAATTGAAAAATTCTTGAATAATAATAATGTTCACGAAATAGTAAAATTGCCGAAAGATAAAAAAACTAGATTTGAAAATTTCCGAATAATATATTTCCCGACCGTTTATAATATTACCGAATTTGAAAATTTCCAAATAACAAAATTCCAGACAAAAAATTGTAAATTGATAAAATTCACGAATTGAAAGAATTTAAAAAATGTTTTTCTTAAATATTATTAATTCATTAGGAATAAAATAACCAAATATTTTCATCAAAGAAACATTTTTTTCAATGTTTAAAGTTTTTTTTTTTAATTATTGATGAAATTCAAAATAACAATATTGAAAAAAATATATTTCTGAATGAAAATTCTGTTTCATAAAATGCATAGTATTTCTGAAAAATTACAAGAAATTTTCTCAAAAATCGAATTATTAATTTATGAAAAAAAGTTTACAAGGAACATCGATATGATTCAATGCTGAATTTAATACCGCGAAGTTTGTTTGAAAAATGTTATAAGGTTTATAGAAAATTTGGGGCGGGATTTTTTTTTTGTTCGAGGCTCACATGTTTTTGAATTTATGTTGTATACAATATTTATACAAATATTGTTAATTTAAATTTAAACAATAACTTTTAAAAACTTTAAAATAAAAGAATTCTCTGATAAAAATATACGTTTATCGTATTTTCAATAAATAAATAATATATATTGAAAAACATTTTCGGCAATTTTATTATATATTCCAAATAATAAAATTCGCGAAAAATAAAATTCCTGAATTGGAAAATTCAAAAATAATAAAATTCCCGAATCATAAAATTCCCGCATAATAAAATTCTCGAATAATAAAATTCCCGAATTATAAAATTAACGAATAATGAAATTCCGGAATTATAAAATTTCCTAAAAATTAAATTCCCGAATGAGAAAATTGCTGAATCATAAATTTCCCGAATAGTATATAATATTATCAAATTGGAAAATTTCCAAATAATTAAATTCCCGAAAAATAAAATTGCTGAATTGAAAAATTCAAAAACAATCAATTCCTGAATAATAAAATTCCGGAATAATAAAATTCTCGAATAATAAAATTTCTGAATTGGAAAATTAACGAATAATAAAATTCCGGAATGATAAAATTCCTGAATAATAAATTTTCCGAACAGTATACAATATTATCGAATTAGAGAATTTTCCAATAATAAAATACCCGAAAAATAAAATTTCTGAATTGGAAAATTCAAAAATAATAAAATTCCAGAATAATAAAATTCCTGAATTATAAAGTTCCCTAATAATAACATTTTCGAATAATAATATTGCTAATAATAAAATTTCTTAATAATAAATTTCCCGAACAGTATATAACATTATCGAATTGGAAAATTTCCGCAAATAATAAAATTTGCAAAAAATAAAATTCCTGAATTGAAAAATTCAAAAATAATAAAATTTCCGAATCACAAAATTCCCGCATAATAAAATTCTTGAATAATAAAATTCCTGAATTATAAAATTAACGAATGATAAAATTCCGGAATTATAAAATTTCCTAATAATTAAATTCCCGAATGATATAATTTCTGAATAATAAATTTCCCGAATAGAGTATAATATTATCAAATTGGAAAATTTCCAAATAATTAAATTCTCGACAAATAAAATTGCTGAATTGAAAAATTCAAAAACAATCAAATTCCTGAATTATATAAAATTCTCGAATAATAAAATTCCCGAATTATTAAATTTCCGAATTGGAAAATTAACGAATAATAAAATTTCCTAACAATTAAATTCCCGAATGATAAAATTCCTAAATAACAAATTTCCCGAATTGTTCATAATATTATCGAATTGGAGCATTTTCCAATAATAAAATTCCCAACCAATAAAATTCCTGAATTTAAAAATTCGCGAATAATAAAATCTCGAATTGGAAAATTCCCGAGCAGTATATAATATTATCGAATTAGAAAAATCCCGAATTTGAACAATTACAATTTTTTATAAATATTATTCATTTATTAAAAATACAATATTCAAATATTTTGATTACAAAAATTCCGTGTAATTATTAGTTTTTTTTTCAATTCGATTTTTGATGGATTTGCACGCTTTTTCCGAGATACCCTTCAATTATTGTTTAAATTTAAAATAACGATAATTAGAAAAAAAAGCTTATTTCTGAATTAAAATTTTTTCAGATATTTTTATTTCAAATTTAAATAATAACTTCAGGAATTTGAAACATTAACTATATTTTTTTATCACAATATTAAATTATTGTATTTTTGATTAAATTTCTGAATAATAAATTTCCCGAAAAGTATATAATATTATCGAATTGAAAATTTTCAAATAATAAAATTCCTGCATTGGAAAATTCAAAAATAATTAAATTCCCGAATAATTGAATTGCTAATCATAAAATTCCTGAATAATAAATTTCCCGAATAGTACGTAATATTATCAAATTGAAAAATTTCCAAATAATAAAATTCCCGAAAAATAAAATTGCTGAATTGAAAAATTCAAAAATAATAAAATTCCCGAATTATAAAATTCCCGAATAATGAAATTCTCGAATGATGAAATTCCCAAATGGTAAAATTCCTGAATAATAAATTTCCCGAATAATATATAATATTATCAAATTGGAGGGCTTCCGTTTTCGGTACCGATCGTGAGAGAACTCGTTTGTGTCAAGTGTTGCGTTTTTTGGCTTTGGTGAAGGGAATCAGCGTGTGGGGGTGCAGAAAGGGCAGTGAGTGCGGAGAGCAGGGGTAAAGGAAGAAGGGTGAGTGAAGGCAAGTGTGTAAAGTGTGGAAATAGGGTGTGAGAAAGGAAAGTTGAAACGTGCAAATTTTGTTTTGAGGTTAGGTGTAGAAAATAGTTGTCGTGAAGGGGGGCAAGAGGTAGGCAGGTGAAGAGAGGGTAGCGTCGTGGAACAGTGGGTAAGGTTGGATACTGGGATGCCGACGGTAAGAAGCCCGCAAACGGGCGCCAGAGGGCAGGGAGAGGAAGAAGCAAGAGCGGACGAGGTTTTGAGCGCGGTTAGTGGGGAGAAGGGAGAATATGACAGTAGCGATGACGAGACGTTCGAGACACCGACCAGGGTCGGATCAGCTGAGAGAAGGGGTTCAGGCACGAGCCAGAAACGCGGGAGACCATCAAACCTACAGCGCCTCAACAGGCTAGGTAGCGCGGGCTCGAATAGGAGTCTGGATGAATGGCACAAAAAGGGGAACGTAACTAGCAGTGAAGGGGAAGATAAAAGGAAGAGAGAGGAAGGGGAAGATGATCCGGAAAGGGACAAGGATAACAAGAAAGTGAAGATGAAACGAAAAACTCCAGACAGAGATAGGGGGGATGGGGGGACGTTTGAGAAGCTAGCAGCCCTCATAAAAGGGTTTAGAGAGGAAACAAGGAAGAGTCTGGAAGATATGAATAGGCAGGGGAAAGAAGTTAGGGGGGAAGTGAGAAAAGTAAGAGAAAAGTGGGAAGAGTGGGATAAACTCTGGAAAGAGGAGAAAGACAAGGTATGGGGTAAACTAGAGGCCATAGAGAATAGACAGAGAGAGATTGACGAACAGACAAATAGGGAGATAAAACAACTGGAAGAACGGGTGAGCAAATTAGAAGTTAGGAATGAGCATATGGGGAAGGGAACAGAAAGTGCGGAAAAAGTAGAAGGGAGTGATAACGTGCAAAATGACAATGAAAGAATGAAGAAGAGACTGAGTGAGATCGAAAGAAGATTGGAAGGGGAAGAAAGGGCGAAGAGAAAAAATAACATAGTAGTCAAGGGATTGAAAATAGAGAGTGAAACAGGGGAAATTGAAATCAAAAATCTGCTAAGAGATATTGGAATTCGGGTGAGGGTAGAAGGAGTTAAGAGATTAGGAATGACGAAGGAAGGAAAAGAAGGAATGTTTGTAGTAAAAGTAGGGAGTGAGGAGGAGAAAAAGAAAATTATGGAGAACAAAAAATTATTGAAAGGAAGAAGGGAGAGAATTGAAGAGGATTTGACTTGGAGGGAGAGGAAAAGGAGATGGCAAATAGAACAGAGAGCATGGATAGAGAGGAAAAAGGGATGCATGGTATGGATAGGGCGAGACAGACTATGGATAAATGGGGAGGAGTGGGTCTGGGACGAGGAAGTAGAAGAAATAAGGAAAAAGGGAAAAAGAATTGAGAAAGATAGAAGAAAGGAAGATTCAAAAGAGGCTAGAGAGCAAACAGGGGGGTTTCCAAAAAGCAAGGCGGAAGAAAAGTAAGGAGGATAGAGGAGGGAAGGGAGGAGAAAAAAGTGAAAATAGCTTTCTGGAATGTGTCAGGCTTGAAGAACAAGAATGAAGGTTTCTGGCGGGAGTTAGAAAAGTGGGACGTGATTATGATGAGTGAAACCTGGGCGGATGAGAAGGATTGGAAGGGGATGAAAAGGTTGTTACCTAAAGGGTATGTGTGGACAATGCAAGAGGCAAGGAAGGAACACGTTAAAGGTAGAGGAATGGGCGGCATGGTATCAGGGGTGAGAAAAGAATGGGCAGTAAAAGGTAAAACAGAGCAGGACAGAGAAGAAAAGGAGGGAACAATGGTAAGAAGGATTATAATAGGGAAAGTCAAAATAGCGGTGGTTTGTGTATATAGAAGAAGAGGGGAAGAGGAAGGTTGGAGAGTAATAAGGAGGTGGATGGAGGAAAAGAAGGAAGAATTGGTTTTGATAGGAGGTGACTTAAATACCTGGACTGGCGAGCAAGGGGGAGGGATTTGGGATGAAGAAAAGGAGGCATATATGAGGAGCTCCAAACATAGGGAGAGGACCGGGAGGGGAGGAAGTTACTAGACATAATAGGAGAAACCGGATGGTTTATATGTAATGGCAACATGAAAGGAGATGAGAAAGGAGAGATTACATTTATAGGTAAGGGAGAAACAATCATAGACTACATCTTGGCAGAAGAAAGAATGAGTAATATGATATGCAGTATGAATGTAGGGAATGAGATAGGGTCAGAACACTTCCCAGTAATAGCTACACTGAAAGGTGGCGTCCATAAGCGTGGCAGAGGGAGAAAGGAAAGAGGGGGGGGGGGAAGGGACACGAAAATGGGAGTCTGGGGGGTAGATAAATTAAAAGTGTTTGAACAGAAGATGGAAAAGGAGAATGTTAGATATGAAAAGGAGGAGGGGGTAGACTCGTTAATTAAAAGGTTGAAAGGGTCGATTGAGAAGGTTAAGAATGAGATAGGTACAAAAGAAGGAAGATAAGAGGGAAAGAGAGGATGGTGGGACGAGGAATGCAGGGAGAGTAAGGAGAGAATGAAAGAGTCTGTAAGAAAATGGAGGAAAGGAGAAATAGAGAATGTGGAGTACAACAGGAGAAAAAGAGAACGTGAGAAGATGCTGGAAGGGAAAAAGCAAAGGGGAAAGGAGAAATACAAGGAAGAAGTAGAAAAAGCAATCAAAGAAGGTAGGGTCTGGGATGTGATAAACAGGGAAAGAGGAGGAAGGAAGGGCGTGAATGAAGAAATAGAAATGGAGGAATGGACGGATTATTTTAAGGGTATGTTAGTGGCGATAGATAGACTGAAAAGAAACAAGGCCACAGGAGAGGATGGTATGGAGAACGAAGCGATAAAGTATGGAGGAGAAGGGATTAGGGAAGTGATGTGGAGGATATGCAACAAGGTCTGGAAAGGAGAAGGGTGGCCGGAGGAGTGGATGACAGGGCTGGTAGTACCGCTTGTTAAGAAAGGGGAGGGTAAGAAGGTAGAAGAGTACAGAGGGATCACTCTCATGCAAGGGGGCTATAAAATATACACAGAAATTCTAAGAAAAAGGTTAGAGAATCAGATAGAAGAGAAGCAAAGTATCCCACACAACCAGACGGGATTTAGAAAAGGGATGGGGACAATAGACAACATTTACGTACTCAACTACTTGGTTAACAGAAACTTAGGGAGAAAAAGAGGGAAATTAGTCGCTTTGTTTGTAGATTTCAAAGCAGCTTTTGACTCAGTGAATAGAAAAGTGCTATGGCAGGCAATGCAAGAGAGGGGAATAGAAGAAGGGCTGGTGGAGAGGATAAAGGAAATTTTTACTGAGACCAGTATTAGGGTGAAGATACGCGGGGAAAAAGGGGAGGTTTTCTGGACAGGAAGAGGTCTAAGGCAAGGGTGCCCGTTGAGTCCACTACTTTTTAATTTGCTGCTGGCAGACCTAGAGGAGAAGCTAAAGGAGAAAGGGAAAGGGGGGACGATCCTGGGTAATAGGAAACTATACTCCCTAGCATACGCGGACGACGTAGTTCTAATAGCAGACGATGAGAAGGGGATGAACCTAATGATAAGAATTTTCGAAGAGTACGTGGGAAGAAAAGAACTGACGGTGAACGTAGGGAAGACCAAGGTGATGTGCTTCAGAAATAAAAAGACCAAAATAGGTTACGTTTGGAAGATGAACGGACAAACAGTGGAAATTGTGGAGGAGTTCTGTTACCTAGGTTTTTGGTTTGAGTCAGGAGGGGGAAACGATTTGCAGGTGAGGAAAAGAATCGAAAGTGCGAGTAAAGTAATGGGCCAAGTATGGGGTATAGGAAAGAGAAGGTTCAAGGACGATTGGAGAATGAGGGTTTGGTTGTTTGATGCGTTGGTTTGGGCGGTGTTGTGTTATGGAGTGGAGGTTTGAGGATGGAAGGAACATAGGAAGGTGGAAAGCATACATGAGAGATTTCTGAGATGGGTAATGGGGGTTAGTTGGAGTTGTCCAGGATACATGATAAGGGAAGAACTAGGAAGGGAAAAAATGGTAACTAGACAAATTAAGAGAGCCTGGAGGTTTGAAGAGAAGCTGAAAAGGGGAGAGGGGAGTAGAATAGCACAAGTATGCTTGGACGAAGTTCGGAACAAGGAGACGAGAGGCAATTGGGGAAATTCAAAATGGGAGGAAGAAAGGAAAAAAATGAGGAGTGTTTGTGATATACAGGAAGGGGTTCTGGATTGGCAGAAGATTGAATTAGAGCTATTAGTAAGACAAGGAGAAGAGAGATGGAGAAAGATTATGGATTCGAAGTACAATAGATGGTATATGATGGTCAAAGGGGTGACGGAACCAGAATATTTGCAAAAGATGAAAAAGGAAGACAAATGGAATAGGGTGATACGGTTTAGAATGGGAGAAGGAGTGAGAGCTTGTAGATATTGGTTGGATGAAGAGGAAAATCTGTGCAGAGTATGTGGGTACGAAGTGGAGTCATGGGCACATGTGTTAGAGAGGTGTACAGGAGAGGAAGATGGACAGTTGAGTGTGGATGAATGTGTCAGATGGATTTTGGATGGTAATGGACAGGGAGTGATGTGGATGAAAAAACTGGAAGAAATAAGAGAAAGCAAGAGATCAGGGTAGAGCCAAACGGGTAATCCTGTGTAAAGGAAAATAAAGAGTAAAAATTTTTAATGTTCAAATCGGTCTAAATGAATTTGATGGTAAGAGAAAACGGAAGCCCGGGAAGATCGCTCATTGTCTGTAGTTTAAGAAGAGTAGTACTAAGATTATTGTTTATATATAAGGCGATGCATTAGAAAATAAGTAGCGGTTAAGGTAGACTAAGGATGAAATGTAAATATATGTACAGGGAGCGGAGGCCCTCGAACCCGTAAAAGGGAGAGTTCAAATATACATACATATTATCAAATTGGAGAATTTCCCAATAATAAAATTCCCGAAAAATAAAATCGCTGAATTGAAAAATTCAAAAATAATAAAATTCCCAAATTATAAAATTCCCGAATAATGAAATTCCAGAATCATAAAATTCCCGAATAATCCAATTCTCGAATAATGAAATTCCCGAATAATAAAATTCCTGATTAATAAATTTCCCGAATTGTATATAATATTATCAAATTGGAAAATTTCC
>CAKNXH010001617.1:203762-225754 GCA_932178445.1 Andricus quercusramuli
ATAAATTTCCCGAATTGTATATAATATTATCAAATTGGAAAATTTCCAAATAATAAAATTCCCGAAAAATAAAATCGCTGAATTGAAAAATTCAAAAATAATAAAAATCCCAAATTATAAAATTCCCAAATTATAAAATTCCCGAATAATGAAATACCTGAATCATAAAATTCCCGAATGATAAAATTCCTGAATAATAAATTTCCCCAATAGTATATAATATTATCGAATTGGAGAATTCCCCAATAATAAAATTCCTGAAAAATAAAATTCCTGAATTGAAAATTGCAAAAATAATGAAATTCACGAAGAATCGAATTCCCGAATAATAAAATTATCGAGTAATAAACTTCCCTAATAATGAAATCCTCGAATAATTAAATTTCCGAAGTATAAAATTCCGGAATAATAAAATCTCGAATTGGAACATTCCCGAGCAGTATATAATATTATCGAATTGGGAAATTCCCGAATTTAAACAATTACAATTTTTTTATAAATATTATTTATTTATTAAAAATACAATATTCAAACATTTTTATTACAAAAATTATTTTTAATGTTTAAATTTTTCAAAATTGAGGAGCGTCATGGCATAACCATGTAATTTCAGGTAATTTTTATTTTTTTTTTTTCAATTCGATTTTTGATGGACTTACATTCTTTTGCCGGGATACCCTTCAATTATTGTTTGAATTTAAAATAACGATAACTAGAAAAAAAACATATTTCTGAAATTTTTCCCGATATTGTTATTTCAAATTCAAATAATAACTTCAGAAATTTTAAACACGAACAATATATTTTTATTACAATATCAAATAATTATATTTTATGAAAAAATAATAATTATAACAAAAATGTGCAATTGTTTATATTGGCGAATTTTCTACTTCAGATATTTTACAATTCGGCAATTTTCTGCCGGGAATTTTCCAATTCCCGAATTTTACAGTGCCGGGAGTTTTATTTCTCTCAATTTTTAATTTGTTCCGACAATGTTATAGGTTCAGGAATTTTCTTTTCAGATAATTTTCTTTTTGTCGATTTTCCAATCGTCCCTTATTAATACAAGAAAATAAAAATCCAAAAAGTTAAACACACGCTTCGCGCGCTTGCAGTTGAATTTTCAAATTTAGAGCCCGTGGCGTCATCTGCCCGTAAACTCGCGAAGCACGCTCTACCTTACCGACATCACGCTTCTTTTTCGTGTTGACACATCGAAAGTCGGTCGCAGCTCGCAGCTGTGCACGCGCTGTCAACGAGGCGTTTATATATATAATTTTCTTTCTAAAAAAAAAGTGACGCACCTTACTAATTACGCATTTTGTGATATTTCCGTTACTTTGAGTGCCGGCTTTAACTAGGAGAGAATAAATCCAGAACTTGACGACTATCCACTGGCTCAACGACCATAAAATGAGGTTTGTACTGACGTGCGGAAACATACGTGATTCTGGTTTTTGCAGAATTATTCCCATTTCCTTCAATCCAACCCAACTTCGGCGCGGTTCACACGATTCTCTCAACTTTTCCATATTCAATTATTCTGTTTTTTTGTGCATTTCGTTATCAGGAAAATTATCAAGACAGGAAATTAATGTGAACAAGTGTCACGGTCGGACGCCATTTTTACCACATTGACGTTTGTTGATGACTTGTCATCGGAAAGAAAGTCCGTCTCGTTTGACATTACCCTCGTGCTTGAAATAATTGAAATTATAGTCATGATTCATCGACAAATTTTGACTTTTTTTTTTGTGTAATTGTGAATAATTTCTGATTTTTGATCATTTTTGCGCACTATTTTGGTCATTGTTTCGATTTTGATTGTCAGAGGCTAGTCTTTTGTTTTAAGTTTTAATTAATAATTGAATGGAGGCAGAACAGTACTAGATTAGAGGGATCACGGTATTTTCCCCTTGTTTGGAAAAATTCCCCCTTTTTTCCCCAAAATACTAAACTTCAGAAATTTCAAATTCCGGGAAATAGTTTCCAAATTGTCATGTTTCGGCTAAAAAAAATATTTTAATATTTTTTTTCCTGTGTGAATAGTCTTTTATTCTTTCTTTTTTTTCGTAACTTTAAAAAGGGACGACTGATAAATCCGGAATAATAAAATTCCCGAATTTAAGCAATTAAAAAACGGTTTTTATAATTTTTTTTTTTTGTATTTATTAAAAAGACAATCATCAAATATTTTTATAACAAAAAAAGTGTTTTTAATGTTTAAAGTTCCTAAAATTATTGTCTGAATTTCAAATAATAATTGGAAAAAATTTTACGCAGAAGCATATTTTTTCCAGTTAATGTTATTTTAAATTCAAACAATAATTTTTGAAACTTGAAACATCAAAAATATTCCTCTGATCAAAATATTTGATTATTGTATTTTTAATAAATGAATATTAATGAAAAATGCCATGGTTTGAATTCGGAAATTTTCTAATTTGGACGTTTTATAATTCGGGAATTTTCAAATACTGTAATATTATAAACCGTCGGGAATTTTCTTTTTTATTATTAATTAAAATGATTTTTTCGGAATTTTTCCACGTTAAAGTTGACATTGTTCTTACCAGTATAAAAACCAATAAAATTCGTATTTATTTTATTTATTGCTAATAATTTGTTATAACTAACATTAATACTTTCCACGTGCACAAAAGTATGAAAATTATATTAATGATTTTTTGGTTTGTGTTTTTTGATTTTCAGAGGCTGGTCTTTTGTTTTAAGTTTTAATTAATAATTGAATGGTGACAAAACCGTACTAGATAAGAGGGATCACGGTATTTTCCCCTTCTTTGGAAAAATTCCCTCTTTTTTCCCCAAAATACTAAACTTCAGAATTTTCAAATTCCGGAAAATAGTTGCCAAATTGTCATGTTTCGGCAAAAAAAAAAAAAATTTCAATAGTTTTTTCCTGTTTGAATAATCTTTTATTCTGTCTTTTTTATTTTTGCGTAAATTTAAGAAGGGGCGACTGAAAAATCCCGAATAATTAAATATCCTAATAATAAATTTCCCGAATTGGTAAATTCCGGAATTTAAGCAATTAAAAAACTGTTTTTATAATTTTTTCATTTATTAAAAAGACAATCATCAAATATTTTAATGTCAAAAAAGTGTTTTCAATGCTTAAAGTTCCTAAAATTATTGTTTGAATTTCAAATAATAATTGAAAAAAATTCCGCATAGAAACATATTTTTTCCGATTAATGTTATTTTAAATGCAAACCATAAATTTAGAATCGTTAAATATTAAAAATATCCCTCCGGTAAAAATATTTAATTATTGTATTTTTAATAAATGAATATTAATGAAAAAATTTCATGGTTTAAATTCGTGAATTTTCTAATTTGGACATTTTATATTTTGGGAATTTTCAAATACTGTAATATTATAAACTGTCGGGAATTTTCCAATTCCGTAATATTGTAAATTGTTCGGGAATTTTCTTTTTTTTTATTAATTAAAATTATTTTTTTCCACATTAAAGTTGACATTTTTTTTACTAGTATAAAAACCAATAAAATTTGTATTCATTTGATCTGTTACTAAAAATTTGTTTTAACTATCATTAATATTTCCCACGTGCTCAAAAGTATCAAATTTATATTAATGATTTATTGACAAATTTAGATTTTTCTTGTGTAATTGTAAATAATTTCAGAATTGGGGTAATTTTTGCATTTTTTGCGTACTTTTTTGGTCTTTGTTTCGATTTTGATTGTTAGAGGCTAGTCTTTTGTTTTAAGTTTTAAGTAGTTGATTACTGTATTTTTAATTAATAAATATTTATTTAAAATGTTATGGGTTAAATTCCAAAATTTTCAAATACTGGAATATTATAAACCTTCGGGAATTTTCCAATTCGATAATATTATAAACTGTTCGGCAATTTTTTGAAATTACTAATTAAAATTATTTTTTTCCGCATTTTTCATCATTAAAGTTGACATTTTTTTAGTAGTATAAAACCAATAACATTGATATTAAATCTATTTATTACTAATGATTTTTTATAACTAACAATAATACTTCCGCATTCTCAAAAGTATCAAAATTACATTAATGATTTATTTATAATTTTCGATTTCGCTTGTGTAATTGTAAATAATTTCAGGCTTTGGATGATTTTTTCATTTTTTTGTGTACTTTTTTGGTTTTTGTTTCGATTTTGTATTGTCAGATGCTAGTCTTTTGTTTTAAGTTTTAATTAATAATTGAATGGTGGCAGAACAGTACTAGATAACGGGGATCACGGTATTTTCCCATTTTTTTTGGCGAAATTCCCCATCTTCCCACAAAATAGTTAACTTCAGAAATTTCAAATTCTGGAAAATAGATGCCAAATTGTCATGTTTCGGCAAAAAAAAATATTTTAATAGTTTTTTCCTGTTTGAATAATCTTTTATTCTTTTTTTTTTCGTAAATTTAAAAAGGGGCGACTGATAAATCCAGAATAATAAAATTCCCGAACTTAAGCAATTAAAAAACGGTTTTTAGAATTTTTTTTGTATTTATTAAAAAGATAATCATCAAATATTTTTATAACAAAAAAAGTGTTTTAATGTTTAAAGTTCCTAAAATTGTTTGAATTTCAAATAATAATTGAAAAAAATTCCACATAGAAACATATTTTTTCCGATTAATGCAGGGTGCACAGTCTTCCCCTTTTTTTCTTAGTTTCCCCTGTCTTCTTGAAATTTCCCTTTTTCCCCTATTCTCAAAAAACTTCCCTTTTTTCCCCTTTTCTCTTCAAAAATACGATATTTGAAATTTACCCAGTATTGAATAATAATTAAATCCAATATAAAATTGGAACAGTTACAAAATATACAATACTTTTCAAACAAGTATTAGAAGATTAAACACATTTTAGTTTAAATGTACTATGAAATTTTTTTTTATTTTTTTTTTCTGAAAATTGATCTTTTTTAGTGAAAAATTCAACTATTTTGTTGGAAGTTCAAATTTCGTTCAAAAGTATTATTTTTTGGCGGAAAGTTGGTTAAAAATTCAGTTATTTGGTTGAAAATATATTTATTTTGTTGAAAAGCTGTCTTTTGGGTTGAAAATGAAACTACTTTGTTAAAAATTCATTCTTTCAAACCGAAAATTGCAATTTTTGATTGAAAATTATTTTTTGTATTGAAAGCTTATATTTTTTATTCAAAAATTCAAATATATTGTAGAAAGTTCTTTTTTTTGTGCTCAAAAATTCAATAATTTGGTAGAAAATTGGGTTTTTCATTTGAGAATTAATTTTTTCAAATGAAAATGTAGCAATTCCATTTTTGGTTCAATATTGATCTTTTTTATTTTGAAAATTCAAATATTCAGTTAAAAATGTATGTAATTTGTAAAAAAATCGTCCTTTCGTCATTTTTCGGTCAAAAATTCATCATTTCAGTGTTAAGAACTAGGTTTTTTAAGTAACAATTGTAATTTTTGGTTGAAAATTACCTTTTTAATTGAAAATTCAGTTTTTTTCAATTGAAAATTAATTTTTCGAAACGAAAATGTAACTATTCAATTTTTTGGTTAAAAACTGATGTTCCTAATTCAACAATTGAACTATTCTGTTCAAAACTTGTCTTATTTTTATTCTGGTTTTTCGGAAAAAAATGTTGTCGTGAGTTAGGATTTTTGAGATTTTCTATCTTTTTTGAGATTTTGGAACGTTATAAACACCACGAAAAAAATGTTTCTCATGACTAAAAAATAATAAAATGTTCCTTTGTCTCAAGCTGAAGAAATTTCAGGTTCAAATCAATCCAAAAAACATGTTTTAGCACATTTAAAAAAAATTTAAATAAGGAAAAATTTTTTTAAATTATTACAATTTTTAATTGTAAATTTCAAAAAGACAACTGAAGATATTTACCGATTAAAAAATTTGTTTCTTCACCTATTTTGGATGTAGACCCACAAATTGTAACTCAAACGATTTGATTAATTTTAGTATTTTATTTAATATTATATTTTCTAATACTGTAATATTATAAACCTTCGGGAATTTTCCAATTCCGTAATATTGTAAATTGTTCGGGAGTTTTCTTTTTTTTTCTTATATTAATTAGAATTATTTTTTTCCGAATTTTTCCACATTAAAGTTAACTTTTTTTTTACTAGTATAAAAACCAATAAAATTTCTATTTATTTGATTTACTACTAATAATTTATTATAATAAACATTAATGCTTCCCGCGTAATTAAAAGTATCAAAATTAAATTGATGATTTAATGAAAAATGTATTTTTCTGTCCAATTGTAAAGAATTTCAGGCTTAGGATGATTTTTGCATTTTTTCTCATACTTTTTTTGTCTTTTTTATCGATTTTGATTTGTCAGTGGCTCATCTTTTGTTTTAATTTTTAATTAAAATGTGTATTATTTTTTGCAAAACTTATCATTAAAGTTTATATTTTTCACTTCACTTTTATAAAGACAAATACAATTTATATTAATTTTATTTGGTATTAATAATCTATTTTTTATCTGTAATTTTAGCATTTTCTTATGCTATCTTCTTGGCTTTCGTTGAGTCGAAAATTATGTTTCGATTTTGATTGTCAGTAACAAATAAAATTAATATCTACAGATTTTATTGCTTCACGTATCGTATACGTTATAATCAAATTTTTTTTATGAGTTTTCAAGTTCATTTAAAGATAATTATGTATGTGAGCAGACATTTTTCTCTCAAATAGGTTGAAAGCTATCAGAATTATCTATGAAAGGAGATAGGATGAAGGCATTTTGTTAATTATTTAAAAATGTATTGTAAAAACGGTGACAATTTAAATATTTTTTTAATTGAAATGAAATATAATAGTTGATACAAAAAAGTTTGAACAATTCGACGTCATCTCACCTTTAAGAAAATAATGTTTTAAAAAATTAATATAAATTTTAAATGAATTTGATAGAAACGTCACTATAACTTTTTTCATATATTTTACAAAAATATTTCTTTCAGCAGAAAAAATATTTTAATTTTTTCAAAAGAAATTACAGGAAACCAGAACTTTTGTTTACTATTAAGTTTCTATATACAAAAGTATTTTTTTCCAGTAATTTTTATTTTAATGTGGTTGTTAAAAATTAATTTTTCTGAAAATTTGGATAAAAACCTAAAACTGCCCAACATGATGTATTTATTTTTTATCAAGTTTGCTTTGCGCCGCAATTAATTTGGCTCGCAGGCAAATTAAATTAGATATATAAAGTGACAAATAAAAATAAAATAAAGGCTTTATATAAATTAAAATTTTTGGCTCGGAGACAAACATTTGCTTTATATAAGTAAAGGATTTCATTTGCATCAGCAAAAAATTCTTAGCTCTGACGTAACAACTAAAATTGACTTACTTAAAGAAAGGAATATAAATTTGAATTTAAATGTTTTCTGTCTTTGAAAAAATGTATCCAAATAATTTTTTTTTTTTCAAAATCCAAACACAGGCTGTCTACTCACCTGGAAAACGGGGAATTTTTCGAGAGCGTGTTTAAATTTTGATTTTAATTGTAAAAGAAAATAGAATAACAATAATTTTGCATTCGTAAAAGTAGCTTTATTTACTGCATGTAACTATTTTGTTGAAAATTCATTTTTTTGTGTAAAAATGATTTTTTTTTAAACTGACAATTTAACTTTCCTAATTTTTTGTTGAAAATTGATATTTTCCACTTAAAAATTTAAGTACTTAATGGAAAATGCATGATTTTGATTGAAAATCCATCTCTTTGATTGAAAATTCAAGTTTTTTGTGGAAAGATCGTTGTTTTGTATTAAAAATTAAGTTTTTAATTAAAATTAAAATATTCCAATTGAAACTTGAATTATTTTGTTGAAAAATAGTTGTTTTTTGTTGATTGACAATCAATTTTCTTAACTGAAAATTTAACTTTTTCAGTTGAAACTGAAATCATTATGTTGAACAATCGTTGTATTTTTGTTGGTTGACAATTAATTTTCTTTACTGAAAATGTAACTATTTTAGTTGAATATTCTATTATTTTAGTTTAAAATTAATCTTTTTGGTTGAAAATTAATTTGTTAAACTGAAAATTTCTCTTTTTTAGTTGAAAATTTATCTTTTTGGTTAAAAACTCAATTTCTGAGGTGAAAGTTATATCTTTTGGTAAAAAAATTCATTTTGTTGTTGTTGAAAATTCAACTACTGCAGTTCAAGATTTTTTATTTCAGTCGATAATTCATCCTTTTGGTTGAAAATTAATTTTTGAACCTACAAATTTAACTATACAATGTTTCGTCAAAAATTTGCCTCTTTTGTTGAAAATTTATGTATTGTATTGAAATTGTATCTTCTTTAGTCAACAATTAATCTTCTTGGCTAAAATTCATGTTTTTTGTTGAAAATTCTACTATTAAAATTGAAGATTCATCATTTAAGTTGAAAATTGTTTGCTTCTATTGAAAATTTAACTATTTTGTAGAAAATTCGTTTTTTTCAACTTAATTTTTTTACTGAAAGTTTATCTAGTCCATTTTTAATTGAAATTTTATCTGTTTTAGTCGAAAATTAAATTATTTGGTTAAAAATTATTTTTTGTTGAGAAATTTCAATTTTTTGGTTACAAATTCATCTATTTTGTTCATAACGCAATATCTTACTTGAAAAGTTAGGAGGTTAAAGCGTTTTAAATTTAATTCAATATGACTATATAAGTCCGGAAATGAATTTTTATTTCAAAAAAAAACTTGCTTTCAACAAATTAGTTAAATTTTCAACCCAAGAAATGAATTTTCAATTAATATTATAAATTTTCGACTGGAATAGTTATACTTATGTTTAAAAATTAATTTTTAATTAAAAAAAGAAAAATCTTCAACAAAAGATATGAATTTTATTTTCTGTTAAGAAATTAATTTTCAATACAAAAAAAATTCCACAAAAGAAATGAATTTTAAATATATAGATTTTACTTGAAAAGTTAGGAAGTTGAAGGTCTTTAAATTTAATTCAAATAACTCAATATGTTCAAAAGTCAATTTTGAATTTAAAAAAAAAATGAATTTTTAAGAAAATAATAAAATTTTCAATCAAAGAAATAAATTTTCAACTAAAATGATCATTCTTCAAGTAGAACAGTTTTACTTTCAGTAAAAAAATTAATTTTCAATTAAAAAAAAAAACATCTTTGACAAAATATATGAATTTTTACTTAAAATTATGAATCGTCAACTAGAATAGTTTTACTTTCAGTTGAAAAATTAGTTTTCAATTAAAAAGAAATTTCCATAAGTTCGAAAATGAATTTTTAATTTGAACAAAAATGAATTTTCAACTAAAATAATATTTCTTCAACTGGAATAGTTTTACTTTTAATTAAAAAATGTATTATCCATAAGAAAATGAATTTCTAATTAAAATGATAAATTTTCGATTTGAATAGTTACACTTTCAGTTAAAAATTAATTTTCATTTTAAAAAACGTCATTAACGAAAAAAAATGAAAATCTTAAAATTTTATCTTAAAATGGTGAATCGGCAACTATAATTGTTTTAAGTTTAGTTGAAAAATTGATTTTCAATAAAAAAATTTAAACAAAAGAAATGAATTTTAGATATATATTTTCAACTAAAATGATTCTTCAACTGGAATAGTTTGACTTTCAGTTAAAAATAAATTTTCAATAAAAAAAATCAATTTAAAAAACATCTTTAACGAAAGAAATGATATTTCACGTAAAATGGTCAATCGTCAACTGGAATAGTTTTACTTTCAGTTTAAAAATTACTTTTCAATAAAAAAAAAGATGAACAAAATAAATGAATTTTAAATATATATATTCTTTTTTTTTACTTGAAAAGTTAGAAAGCTGAAGCGTTTTAAATTTAATTCAATAGAGTGCCGACATTAAGTTTACTTTAAAAAAAATATTTCCCTGTTTTCGTGAAAAATGTCCTTATTTCCTTCCTTATCTTCTTACGTACTTTTGCAAATGAAAAAAAAAACAGTTATTTAATTTCAGATATCAATATTTACTATTTTTACATACTTAGATATTTATTTATTATTTAATAATTATGCCCTGAAAAATCTTGCAATGCCTGGATAAAATCTGAAAACTACAGGTAATTTTTTCCAGGATTTTATTAGATATGCTGAAACATCTGTCTAAAATTTGGATTTAAATTTCAGTGGCCGACCACCAATGACTGCAATGAATGGGAAGAGGCCTTCCTCAATTCCTCCGAGGCATCAAACAGAGTCCACTTCTCAGCATCTGGACCTGATTAAATACATATACGATTGTAAGTTTGAAAAAAAATCCTCCGATGAAACTCTTATAATTATTGTAATTTTAACGAAAACTTTTCTTTTAGCTTGGAATTCAGTTTCAAGGGAACTTGACACCTGTAATTCGTCCAATTATAGAAATGGGGCCTCGGTTACATATTATCAAGAACGGGAACCAAATCCACAGCTCAAAGGTAAACCGGAACATCATTCATTTTTGTGAATTTATACAAACAAAACTAATTTATGTCAATTATATTAAGTTTCATCATATATTTTTACAAAAACATTCTAGAGTGAAATAAACATATATTTTTTAAATTAGAGTTTCTACAGGTCAGGGAATGTCAGGAAAAACCTGACAGAGTTAGGGAATTTTCCATAAACTAAAGTTGAAATTAATTTTATGATTGTGGTTAAAAATCGCAACTGTTTGGTTGAAAATTAATTTGTTTTTCCTGAGAATTCAAGCCGTTTTGTAGAAAATTCATCTTTTTTGGTTGCATTCAACTATTTTTGTTACAAAATTAAAATCCTTTGTGGTTGAAATATAAAATATCACGTTTTTCGATGAGAATTCATCTTTTTTTTATAGAAAATTCATCTAATCAGTTGGAGGTGGAACTACTTTGTTAAAAATTCATTTCTTTGGTTGGTTATTCATCATTTTAGTTGAAAGACCTTGTATATGTTCAAAATTTAATTAGTCTGTCGAAAATGATGTTTTCTAGATAAAAATTAATTCTTCCAACTGAAAACTTAACTCGTGCATAATTAGTTTAAAATTTATCTTCTTAAGTTGAAAATTTAAATATTTGGTATAAAATTACTGTATTTTATTGAAAATTCGAATTTTGTGAGAGAATATTAAATCTTCTTGGTGACTAATTCATCTTTTTGGTTGAAAATTCCTTTACAAATTCAAGTATTTGATTGAAAGTTCATGTACTTTGTTAAAAATTCATATATTTTTGTGAAAAATTCATCTTATTGGTTGAAAATGAATTTCTTCTTCTTAAGAATTCTTTTTTTTTTAACTGGAAATGTAACTGTTCCTTTTTTTGTCGAAAATTGATCTTCTTTGATAGAAATTTAATCTTCTTGGTTGAAAATTATACTATTTCGTTCAAAATTTACTTTAATAAGATTAAAAATTAATTTTTTTACTGAAAATTTAACCATTATATTTTTAGTTGAAAATTTATCTGCTTTAGATTAAAATTCAACTGTTTGTTGAAAATCCGTCTTTTTTTGGTAAAAGAGTACTCTCATTAGTTGAAACTTCATCTTTTTGGTTAAAAATTCATTTATTTGTTTGACAATTTAACTGTTTTGTTGAAAATTCGTTTGCTTTTTGGTTGAAAATTTATTTTACTAACTTAAAATTATTTCTCTTTATTTTTGGTAGAAAATGTGTCTTTTTAAATTAAAATTCATGTACGTGGTTAAAAATTAATTTTTTTTTAGTTGACGATTCGTCCACTGTTGTTGAAAATTCATTTTAACTATTCCATTTTTTGTGGAAAATTTACATTTTCTGATAGAAATGTAATCTTTTTCGTGAGAAAATTATCTGTTTAGTAGAAAATTTAACTATTCTATTTTTTTTTAAGAATTCATTTCTTTCATTCAAAAAAAAAAAACTATTTAGTTGAAAATAAGTTGTTTTTTTTTTGTTGATAGAAAATTCATCTTTTGAATTGAAAAATCCACTATTCGGATACAATTGTATATTTTTGTTTGAAAATTCTTCATTTTGATTCAAAATTAACTTCTTTCATTGAAAAATCATTTCTTTTTAGTTGAAAATTAATTTTTTTTTAACTAAAGATATAACTATTCCGTTTTTGCTGGAAAATTAATATTTTTAGTTGAAAATTAATTGTGCTGAAAACTCGTTTTTTCATTTTTTATTTACTGCTCTAATTGCAAATTGAAATATTATATTTGTGATTTGAAATTTTATCTTTTTTAGTTTAAAATTGAATTATTTTGTTGAGATTTCATTTTTTATGGTTGAAAATTGATTGTCTTAACTATTTTGTTGAAAATTCGTTTTTTTTTTGTTGAACATTTATTTTTGACATTTTAACTATTCCAATTTTGTTTGAAAATTGACTTTTTTTAATTGATAATCATGTACTTTGTTGAAAGTGAGCCCTTTTTAGTAAAAAATTAATCTTTTGGGTTGAAAATTCAACGAACTATTTGGTTCAAAATGCATATTTTTTGTTGAAGATTAATAATTTTGGTTAAAAATTAATTTCTTTGTCTGCAAATTTATCTTTTTGATTTGAAGATATAACTAAGAAGTGTTTGGTTTTAAATATACTTAGAAACAAAATTAATTTTTTAATCTACTTCATTAAAAATAGTTAAACTCCTAATTTAAGAGTTGTTCATTAAAAAAAAAAGTTAATCGTTCAATTTTCAATGTTCATAGCTTAGTTCATTTTTTATTACTTCGAGTGGAAAAATGTTTAGCTTTAGAGTTTGAATTTTTGATATTCATTGACCTTGAAAAATCTTTGCGAACTGGGAAAAAGCTGTAAAATGACCAGGAATTTTTTTCTTTGATTAAAACGGCCACCTTGATAACATTTTTTGGAGAATATACATTCGAATGAAATTTAGGTCAATTAAATTAGAAAATTTAATGTCAGGCCTCGGACTCACCACAATGTTGACACTATTTTACAGTTTTTTTGAACGATGACATTATTTTACTACTATTTTGAAAAAATGACACTAAAAACAATATTTTTGAACTTTTGCGCTAATTGGCAAATTGTCTCAATGGTTAAGGGCCGTACAAAATGATAAATTTTCAAATCAGAAAGATAATTTGTCAACACATTAAATAAATTTGCCACAAAGCGGTTGAATTTTCTACAAAATTGTTGAATTTTCAAGCCAAACAGACGATTTTTCTACAAAACAGTTGAATTTTCAAGATAAAATGTAATAGTTGATAATTAAACCAAAAAAGATTTGTATTTTAAATTAAAAACAGTTAAATACAAGCAAAAAAAATTAATTTTTACACACTACGCGTATTTTCTACCAAATAGTTAAATTTTCAGCTAAAATGATTAATTTGCTATTAAAAATACTAAAAATAGTTGGAATTTTCCACTAAAAAGGATAAATTTTCAACCAAAAACGAAGTAGTTAAATTTTCATTTAAAGCCGTTAATTTTGAAACGAAACAAAAGGGAGAATTTTCAACAAAATAGTAAAGTTTTCAAACAAAGAGATGAATTTGGTTCTAAAATGATGAATCTTTGGCCAAAAACATTAGTTTTTAGCAGAGTAGTTCAACTTTTAACCAAGTAGTTGAATGTTTAAGCCAAAGGACGAATTCTCAACAAAACAGTTGCATTTTTCAACCTGTAAACAATAATTTTAAACAAAAAATGTAATAGTTGATATTTAAACCACAAAAGGTTTTATTTTTAAATGAAAAACAGTTAAATGTAGCCGAAAAAGACGAATTTTCAACAAAATACTTGAATCCTCAACTAAAACAGATTAATTTTCAAACATGCATTGCATTTCTAACCAAAAAATTTATTTTCTATAAAAACGTTTGAATTTTAAACCAAATACATATACTTTTTACCAAGCGATCCAATTTTTAACTAAGGAGATTAATCTTCTACCAGCAAAGATGAATTTTTAACAAAATACATACATTTTTAACGAAATAGTTGAATTTTCTACCAAAAAATACGAATTTTCAAGTAAATATTTTTTAGAACGGATGTGATGTTAGCTTACATTGTATTTGATCAATTTTTAGTCGATGCTTTTTTGGTTTATAAATATTTCAACAAAATAGTTGAATCCTTAACCAAAACAGATTAATTTTCAATCAAAAAGGATTAATTCTCAACCAAGAAATATGATTTTTCTACCATATAAGGTGAATTTTCAATCCAAAAGGACGTATTTTTAACAAACAAATTGAATTTTTATCCAAAAAATATGGCTTCATCAAATTAGTTGAATTTACAGCCTACACGGTGAAACCAAATAATCGAAATTTCAAACAAAAAAGATTAAAATTCAAGCAAAAACGGTTAAATTTACGAGCCAAAAATACGTTTTTTTTCTTCAGAAAACAATTAAATTTTCAACCCGAAAAGTTAAATTTCCAACAAAAAGTTCATTTTCAACCAAGAAAGTTGACTTCTCTACCATCAAAAATAGACTTTTCTAATCTAAATAGTTGAACTTTCAACTAGAAAAGATTTTTTTGAACCATAAATGAAAGTCAAAATTTTCAGTTCAAAACATTAATTAGAAAGAAAAACTAATTTTCAACCAAATAGTTTAATTTTTTACCAAATTGTTTAATTTTCAAATCAAACAGACGAATTTTCTACAAAGTAGATCAATTTTCAACTAAAATGATGCATCAATTATAGCAATTTTTCAAAATGTAGTTAATCTTTAAAACTTGTAGTAGATTTTTCAACGAAAAAATACGAATTTCCAACAGAATAGTTGAATCCTCAACCAAAACAGATTAATTTTCAACCAAAAGGATTATGGATTAAATTTCTACAAAAAAATACGAATTTTGAACAATATACATGAATATTTAGTCAAATTGTTGAATGTTAAACTATAAAAGGTCAATTTTTCATTAAAAGTATCATGTTTGAAGAAAAAATAGTATTGTTACTTTTTCAGTTTAAAAAATTAAATCCTAATAACAACACAAAAACGTATTTTCAAAAAAACACACATTTTCAACCAAAAAGATGTTTTCAAGTGAAATGACGAATATTACAAAAAAAAAATTATCAAAAGGGATCAAAATTCGACTAAGTTGTTGAGTTTACAACCATAACCATGAATTTTGAACTGAGAATATTGTATTTCTACCAAGAAAGCTAAATTTTTAATAAAATACATTATTTTTAATCGAAATAGTTTGAAGCCAGTTTAATTTTCAATCGTAAAGAATGAATGTTATTACAAAAAGACGAATGTTCAAAAAAACATTTAAATTTTCAACCAAAAAAGATGACTTTTTAACGAAATAATTAAATTTTTACATGCTAGTCGAATTTTTAAACTACAAATATGCATTTTTCACCAAATTGTTTAATTTTTACTAAAAAAAAGATCAATTTCCAACTAAATAACTGAATTTTCAGATCAAAAAGATGAATATTGAACCCTAAATCGTAAAGTTAAATTTGCAGTTGAAAATTTTATTATTCAATGAAATAGTTAAATTATCAACCGAAGAAATTATTTTTTGATAAAAAATTAATTTTTAAGAAAGGAGTTGAACTTTCAATCAAGTAGTTGCATTTTCAATAAAATGTATGAATTTTCAGCAAAAAATGTTTTAGTTGACATTTCAAACATGAAAAAATTAAATTTTGAATTAAAAATATTTTTATTCAACCATAAAAGATGAATTGTTAATAAAGAAATGTAATATGTAGCTGATATTCAAGAAAAAATGTTAGTTTGTAATCAAAAACATTTGAATCAAAGAAAGTATACGAATTCCAACCAAATTGTTGCATTTCCAGGCCAAAAAGGTGAATTTTCTATAAAGCAGTAAAAATTTGGAACCAAAAAGTGTATTTTCCATGAAATAGTTGAATTTTCTGCGAAAATAATAACATTTTTAACTCAAAAAGACAATTTTTTAACAAAACAGGTGAAGTTTTAATCCAAAAGATATAAATTTTTCATGAAAAAGATAATTTTCAATCAAGAAAATGAGTTTTTAATAAGGTAGTTCAACTTTGACCAAGCAGTTAAGTTTTCAACCAAAAAAGATTAATTCTCAACGAAAAAATGTAATAGTTCATTTTTCAATTAAAAATGGTCGATTTTCAGTCAAAAATTGGATAGCTAAATTGTCAGGAAAAGTAATTTAAAAAAAAAGAATTCTCGATAAAATAGATAAATCTCAAAACAATAAAATGAATTATCATCAAAAATTATCATCAATTATTATAAATGTGGACTTTTTACCAAGTAGTTCAATTCTCAAAAAATAGTTCAAATTTCAACGAAATAGTAGAATTTTTAACCTAAAGAGACGAATTAATTTTCAATAAATAAAATTTCAACGAAAGAAATTAATATCTAAATTGATTGGTGTATTTTCAACTCACATAGTTATACTTTCAGATAATAAATTAATTTTCAATAAAAAAAAAAGTCAACAGAAGAAATGAATTTTCAAATAAATTGATGAATCTTCAACTAGAATAGTTATACTAAATTGGCTATACTTTCAGTTAAAAATTATTCTTCAATAAAACAAAAAAAAATTTCAACAAAAGAAATGAATTTTCAATAAAAATGATGAATCTTCAACAGAAATAGTTAGGCTTTCAATTAAAAAATAATTTTCAGTTTTAAAAAACAACATTTTTGAGAAAAGAAATTAATTCTCACTTGAAATGATGAATCTTCAACTGGAACAGTTTTACTTTGAGTTAAAAAATTAATTATCAATCAAAAAAATTTGAACAAAAGAAATGAATATTCAATTAAAATTATGTGTTTTCAACTGGAATAGTTTATACGTTCAGTAAAAAAAATGAATTTTCAATTTAAAAAAATTGTAAACACAAAAAATGAATTTTTGAATAAAGTGATGAATCTTCAACTAGGATAGTTACACCAAACTGGATATACTCTCAGTTAAAAAATTAATTTTCAATAAAACAAATTTCTCAAGAGAAGAAATGAATTTTCAAATAAATTGATGAATCTTCAACTAGAATAGTTATACCAAATTGATTGTAATACTTTCAGTTAAAAATTATTCTCATATAAAATAAAACAAATTTTCAACAGAGGAAGTTAATTTTCAATTGAAATCATGAATCTTCAACAGGAATAGTCATACTTTCAGTTTAAATAATATTTTTTAATACAAAAAAACAACAATTTTTCAACAAAATTGTTAAGTTTTCAAACCAAGAGATGAATTTCCAACTTAAATATTATGAATCTTCAACTAAATCAGATTAATTTTCATTTCACAAATAAATTTTCTACCAAAAAACAACGATTTTTCAACAAAATAGTTCAATTTTCAACGAAATATTAGAATTTTTAGCCTAAAGAGACGAATGAATTTTCAATAAAAAAAAAATGTCAGCGAAAGAAATTAATATTTTTATTGTTTGATGTATTTTCAACTGACATAGTTATACTTTCAGGTAATAACTTAATTTTCAATTTTAAAAAAAGTCAACAGAAGAAATTAATTTTCAAATAAATTGATGAATCTTCAACTAGAATAGTTATACTAAATTGGTTATACTTTCAGTTAAAAATTATTCTTCAATAAAACAAAACATATTTTCAACAAAAGAAATGAATATTCAATTAAACTTATGGGTTTTCAACTGAAATAGTTTATACTTTCAGTAAAAAAATGAATTTTCAAATAAAGTGATGATTCTTCAACTAGAATAGTTACACCAAACTTGATATGCCGTCAGTTAAAAAATTAGTTTTAAATCAAGCAAATTTCTCAACACAAAAAATGAATTTTCAAATAAAGTGATGATTTTTCAACTAGAATAGTTACACCAAACTGGATATGCGGTCAGTTAAAAAATTAATTTTCAATCAAGCAAATTTCTCAACAGAAGAAATGAATTTTCAAATAAATTGATGAATCTTCAACTAGAATAGTTATACCAAATTGGTTATACTTTCAGTTAAAAATTATTCTCATATAAAATAAAACAAATTTTCAACAGAGGAAGTTAATTTTCAATTGAAATCATGAATCTTCAACTTGTACAGATTAATTTTCATTTAACAAATAAATTTTCTACCAAAAAAAACAACGATTTTTCAACAAAATAGTTCAATTTTCAACTGAAGAGATGAATTTTCCACCAAAATGTTGAATCTTCCACTTCAATAGTCGAATTTTCAACCAAAAACATGAATTTTCAATCGAAAAAGAAAATCAATTCTCAAATAAAGCGATGAATCCTAACTGGAATAGTTAACCAAAAATATACTAATAGACTTGGAAATTAAAAATATTTAACACGCAGTTAACAAAAATAATTGTTTCATTAATTTTCTAAAAATGGAATAGTTAAATTTTCTACGAAAGAGATGAATCTTGAACCAAAAAATGAATTTTTAAGAAATTAGTTCAAACTTCAACCGACTCGTTGAATTTTTGACCAAACAAGATGACGTTTTAACAAAATAGTTACATTTTCAACTAAATAATTAAATCTTTAACCAACTAGTAGAATTTTTACCCAAAATAAATATTATTCGAGTTTTTAAGTTTATGGGCGATCCCTTATTGACACATTTTTAAAATTGCAGATTTCCAACCATTTAATCTGGAGACTTGGTGGGGCCAACGAGTGGTTCAAAGCATCACGAGGAATGCGAGCTCCTAGTGTCAGGCCCCGCAAATCGAACACAACCGAACATTCTCTCACAGGCACAAGAAACAGAAGAGATAGGCGCTCCTGATTTATTTTAATTTAAGGCTCGCGTCCACGCAGAATGTCATTTAATTTTTTCGTATTCCAACTTGTGAAACTGTTCCCAATCTCTCGTCATACGAGACGATTACATGTAATATTGTCACTATTTATTTTACCTATAGCAGGCCTGTTTGGAATTTTTTTTTTTCTAGAGAACTGAAACTGAAATTGAGATAAGGGAAGAAAGCAATATAAAAAGCATGAATGATTCGCTGGGAGATACAAAAAGACACTCTTAACTTAAATCAGTCAAACTGATTGATTCAAATTCAGAGTGCCAGAAAGTCTTGAAATGTTTGCGGTTTACGACATTCCTTTAGATACCTTTTTTTTATCAATATTCGGTTATGTGTTACGAGACTTTACAGTTTACAATTCAAACTTATTGCAATTGCAGTTAGACATAATGTCGTTTGCTGTATTCCTTTTTCGTAGTATTTTTTTTTCGATTTACTTTAGTGCCCTGCTAAAAAGTGTCTTTTTTTAGGAAGTATTGATCTATTTATTTAATTTCTGATTTTTAGTTATCAATTATGCAGGCAGAGAGAAGACGATGCTTTTTACAGTCTTTAAAGAATTCAATGTTGCTCGCAGTTTTTATCTTCGATACTGAGAAGTCAATAGAGCGCACTCACGTTATTGTAGATTTGTTGATAAATTTGTCCACTTTAGTAGTATAGCAACAGGGCTACAGTGACGCCGGTTCTGTTCCAAGCTAAATGGTAGTAAACCAATCTGCATTACCGACTGAAGGTAATATAAGTGCTCACTTTGCCGACAGATGTTCATACCGACTGTTGGTAATGCAAATTTCTAACTTATCGTCAGTCGGTAATGTGGTCCTGCTGCTATACTACTCTTTTTCGCGATTCGCTTTTTCAGAAATGTTGTGTCAGATAGAATTTTTACAGTGATTGCTACGCCGTTTTCAGATTTATACGAGAAATTTGCTTGTTTGAAGTGAACTCAATTTAAAGTGACATACTCCCTTTCGAGATGCAAATAAGGATCGATACGGAAATAGTGCCTTCGTCCTTGTTTGAATGATCGAAAGTGCAAAGTTAGTGCGTTGTTTGTAATAAGATATTGCACCTTCTAGCGCGACTGAAAATTGCTACAGGTTCAAGTAGTTTTAATGTAAGACTATTATTTAGACCATTGTACACCGACATTTTGTACTATTGCGGTACTCGTATAGTTACATTATTAATAACTTCTAAGGCTAACCAGATAACGTTTCTAATGACAAACAATAATATCTAATGTCTTGTACAGTAAGGATTCTTGTGTTAATTCTGTCCTTTCCATTTTCCGTAGTTCTTCCTAGAGGGGGAAACAACTCCTAAAATTGCGTATCATCTCTATATGTAGAATTACCCTGGATTACCTTATATTATGCTCACTTGCGTAGAATTACTCTGGAGTGCGAAAGAGGATTAATTTTTTTACAAAATTGATGAATTTTCAGTAAAATATATGAACTTTCAACAAAATAGTTAAACTTTCAATATTCAACCAAATAGTTGAATTTTCAACTAAAAATATACATTTCTACCAAAAATAGATTTTTTAAATATTCTGTTGAAAATTAATTTTGATTTTAAAAAAACGAATTTTCGTCAAAATAGTTAAATTTTCAACCAAAGAAATGAGTTATCAATAAAACGGAATTTAAACAAAAGAAATAAAACAAATTTTCATAAGAAAAAAAATTAATTTTCAATACAAAAAAAAATGTTAACGAAAGAAATCCATATTTAATTAATTTGATGTCTTTTCAATTGAAATGGTTATACTTTCAGATAATAAATTAATTTAAATAAAAAAAAATCAACAGAAGAAATGAATTTTCAAATCCAATGATGAATCTTCAACTAGAATTTTTAGTTTTACTTTGAATTAAAAAATTAATTCTCAATACAAAAAAATGTTCAATAAAATAAATTAATATTTAAATTAAATGCTGTATTTTAAACCGGAATAGGTATGCTTTTAGATAGAAAATTAATTTTTAATAAACAAAAAAATTCAACAGATAAAATTAATTGTCAAATAAAATTATGAATCTTCAACTGAAATAGTTTTACTTTCAGTTAAAAAGTAAAATTCCGATTAAAAGAGTGAATATTCAATGAAAATGATGTATTTTCAACTAGAAGTTATACTTTCAGTTAGAAAACTAATCTTCAATAAAAAAATTTTGAACATTATAAATTAATTTGCAATTAAAATGATGAATCTTCAACAGGAATAGTCATACTTTCCATTAAAAAGTATTTTTCCTTCAAAAAAAAAAGATTTTCAACAAAAGAAATGAATTTTTCAGTTGAAATGATGAATCTTCAGTAAAATATATGAACTTTTAACAAAATAGTTAAACTTTCAATTTTCAACCAAATAGTTGAATTTTCAACTAAAAAATATACATTTTCCGCCAAAATTAGATTTTTTAAATATTCTGTTAAAAATTAATTTTTATTTTTAAAAAATTTAAAAAAACGAATTCTCGTCAAAATAGTTGAATTTTCAACCACAGAAATCAGTTATCAATAAAATGGAATTTAAGCAAAAGAAATGAATTTTCAATTAAAATTATGAATCTTCAACAGGATATTTATACCTTCAGCTAAAAAATCAAATTACAATAAAACAAATTTTCATGAGAAAAAAATTAATTTTCAAACAAAATAATGAGTCCTCAATTATTATTGTTATACTAAATCGATTTTATTTTTAGTTAAAATTATTCTTCAATAAAAGGAAACAAATTCTCAATTAAAAATGATGAATCTTTAACAGAAATAATTTCAATTAAAAAGTAATTTCATTTAAAAAAAAATATATATATATATATTTTTAACAACAAATTTTCACTTGAAATGATGAATCTTCAACTAGAATATAGTTTTACTTCAGTTCAAAAATTAATTTTCAATAAAGAAAAATGTCCACGAATGAAATTATTATTTAATTAATTTGATGTATTTTCAATTGAAATGGTTATACTTTCAGATAATAAATGAATTTTCAATAAAAAAAAATCAACAGAAGAAATGAATTTTCAAATAAAATTGTGAATCTTCAACTAGAATAGTGATGTCAAATTGGATATACTTTCAGTCAAAAATTATTCTTTAATAAAATAAAACAAATTTTTAACAAAAGAAATGAACTTTCACTTAAATGATGAATCTTCA
>CAKNXH010001617.1:232176-245451 GCA_932178445.1 Andricus quercusramuli
AATTTCCAATTAAGAAGATGTATTTTCAACTAAAACGATGAACCGTCATCCAAAAAATAAAATTTTAACAAAGTATAAGTGAACAAAAGAGTCAATCGCTATATGTATTTTTCAGTAAACAAATTATTTGAAACAAAATTTTGTTTACCGAATCGTTAAATTTTCCACCAGAGAAATGATTTTCCAACTAAGATGATGAATCTTCAGCAACAAAAAACGAAATTACAGCAAAATAGTTGAATTTTCAACCGAAGAGATCAATTTTCGGAAAAAAAAGAAATAATTTTTAAACAATATACAGAAATTTTCACTCAAAAAATTTGATTTACATCTAAAATAGATGAATCTTCAACAAAATAGTTGAATTTTCAAGCAAAGAAATTATTGTTCCGCCGAAAAAAAAAGAATTTTCAACAAAATACAAAAATTTTCAATCGAGTAGTTGAATTTTCTTCGACAAAATAGTGAAATTTTCAATAACGTACTTGAGGTTTTGACAAAAATAAATGAATCTTTAACCCAGAAGATTAATTTTCTACTAGGAAAGGCGAATTTTTCAACAAAATACATGAATTTTAAAACAACAAAACTTCATTATTAACCAAATAGTTGAATTTTCCACAAGAAAAAATAATTTTTTTCAAAAATTGTTGAATTTTCAACCAAGTAATTGAATTTTTAACCAAAAACATTCATTTTGAACCGAGAAGATAAATTTGCTACTGAAAAAATGAATTTCTAACAAAAAACAGGAATTTTCAATCAAGTAATTGAATTTTCATCTAAAATATATAAATTCTCCACAAAATAGTTGCATTTTGAACCAAGTACGTGAGGTTTCAACAAAAAAAGGAATTGACAACCGATCAGTTGAATTTAAAAAAAAATTAACTTCCAACCCAAAATATTTATTTCGTAATAAAAAAGGCAAATTTTCGACAAAATACATGTTTTTTTTACCAAGTAGTTGAATTTTCATAATAAAAGATCAAATTTCAACCGGGTAGTTTTTCTTAATTAAGAAAGATAGACTTTCAACTAAAATTAGGATTAGTATATTTTTCATTAAGAAAGTTAAGTTTGTACCAAAACAAAAACGAATTTTCAACAAAATAGTTAAGTTTTTAACCAAAGAGATGAATTTTCAAAAAAAAAATAACTTTTTTACAAAATTGTTGAGTTTATATCTAAGTAATTAAATTTTCAACCAAAAACATAAATTTTGTACCAAGAAGATTAATTTTTTACTGAAAAAACGAATTTTTAACAAAATGCAGGAATCCTCAATCAAGTAGTTGAATTTTCATTTGAAATAGATAAATTCTCAACAAAATAGTTAAATTTTCTACCAGGTACTGGAATTAAAAAAAAAGTAATAATCAATTTTCAACTAAGTAGTTGAATTTTCAACCCAAAAGGAATACATTTCAATCGAATAGTTATTTTTTCAATGGCAAATAATTCAACCAAAAACAGAATGATTATATTTTTTATTTAAAAAATTTGATTTGTACAAAAAAAGACGAATTTTCAGCAAAATAATTCAATTTCCAATAGTTAGTTGAAAATTCAAGTGAGCTGAATTATTAACTAAAATGATGCATCTTCAGCAAAAAAAAACCTGAATTTTTAACAAGATAGTTAATTTTTTCATCATAATTGTTCAGTTTTCAACTAAAAATATAAATTCTGAAGAAACAAGATTAATTTTTCACCAAAATGGACAAATTTACATTTAATTCTTTTATTTTTTTTCGCATGGGTACCGTCTCACGATGCAGAATTAATAACAATAAATAAGAATAAATTATTCTTGTAAATTTAAAAAGCAACGTAGAAAACAATCGGAAATATATTCTTTGTTGACTACGTAAGAAAATTGTGCCTATTCCTTGAAAAATAGCCGAACTCTGGATTTGTTCATAAAAATTGTTTAAATAATTAATAACTATTGTAAATTTATCAAATAGCGTAGAAAAGAATTATTCTACATATATTATTGGTAACTCCGTGAGCAAACTGAGCGTATAATGATTAAATTCGCAAAATACCGCTGGAAAGAGTCATAAAAAAATTAAAAATATTCAAACTCTGAATTTGTTAATGAAAATTGTTCAAATATATAATGACTCTTGGGAAGTTAACAAGCATCATAGAGAAAAGTAATCGGAAAGATATTCTTAATTGACTCCATCCAAGGATGAACACATTTTTTAAATTTTGTAAACATCTCTAAATCCCAAAAATAATTTCAAAAAGTAGCACAGGATAAGTTCCTATTTTCAAAAAATTTGTGCACATTCGTTGAAAAATAGTCAAAAGCCTGTTCGCTGGACAATAGCCAAGAGTCTATCCGTTGAAAAATGGCCAAGCTCTCGAAACCATTTTTTCTAGGCGCATGGTACCTAGTTTGACTAATTGTTTTTAGTTAACCATGGAAGACAATAGTGTGGATTCAAAGGAAGAAAGGAGTTAGGTGATAATGGAAGAAGAAATATTGAGAAGGGGTTGGTAGAAATGTAAAAAAAATGAGGTAATTTTTGTTAGCCTGTGAGACTTTTATTCGACTTCTGTTCACAAACGATATTTTATATCAGTTTTACACTGAATTATTCACTTTTCGTTTGCGCAAATGTCAAATCCAGTCAATCACGTTGATGCTTGTCTGCATGCTGTTTCTGAAACTCGGCCATGGCCCGAGCGTCTCTCCGGCTAGCTGCTGCGTACTGCCTGGATTCGCGCTGAAAGTTAGCCCTCCTTGCGGCCTGATCCATAGCTGCTGCAGGATTACTATGAGGATTTATTCCGATAGGGTTTCCTGGTGACAGTTCTCCATTTTCTTGTTCAATAAAATGATTTGAAGTTGTCGGTGGAATGCTCTCTAGACTGTATGCTGTAAGAAGAAATATGAATTGGTGAATTTTAATCCTTATTGAAGGATTCACGTACACAGACAATATAGGGTAACACGCAACATACGATTATGATTAAGAGTGGAAAAAAAACAACTTGCAAAATTCATTGATTTTTGCTTGACCAGTTTTTCATTTTGCCTGATCACTAATATTCAAAGACCACCCAGCTGCAAATTCCTGTAGAGAAAACTCGAAGGATCCTGGACATGTTTCTGGACACAAATCTGTTCAGGTGTTATTGACGGTTCCTGCACTTGGATGTGGTATTGGGCCCTTTATAGGAAGCCATCTCAAAAACTCATGTTACTTACAGCTATGAATTTGCTTTTCTTTGATTCCGTTGAAGATCGAACTCCCTATCTCGAGGTTCAAGCCACAAGCAAACCCTAGCGGATTGAGTTCCTATAGGATCCTGAACATGTTGCTGCACATGAACCCGTGTCTCAATTCTCTCTGTGAAGGAATCTGTACAGAATCATTCAAAGGTTAGCTTGCATACAGGTTTCTTTACTGGATCATTCGTGTGCTGGTTCCTGTGCACGTTCGCGTACAGGAACATGTCCAGGATCCTCCGAGGTTAGTTAGATAGTTAGTTGTAATGTAGGCGGGGGGGCCTGTGAGGTCCCAACCCCTGGCGCTCAAGCTATAAAGCCTATTGTGCCACACCCGTGTTTATTCTCAAGGCAGTACTCCGAATCAGGCCATACTTCGCCGAGTGTTTTTGGATCTCGGTGGGTTTCTCGTTGTTATCAACGTTCTGAGATTATACCTCTCAGGTGCCAGGCATACCTATCGCACAGTAAACGACGTCCTCCTTTGTTGATCAGGCGAAGTGATCCTCACCCACTCTGCCATTCGACAGCCTCCCTAGTGTGTTCATTACTCGAAATCGGTCAGCGACCACAGAGCGGAGGTCCCTTGAGAGGGCCTGCCTCTACGCACGGAGATCGCTGAGTCATTTTCGAGTCCAACCTTGGTACGATACCAGCTTTTTCTTAGGGGACCTACAGTTTAAGGTGGGTTCCGAACCACCGAAGCCCCGGTAGAAGTACATAGAAAAATTTCCATTGATGCCCGGCTCAGGGATCGAACCCCGGACCTCCTGCATGGAAGTCCGACGCGCTATCGTCTGAGCCACCGAGGCTTCCTATCATCCGAGGTTGCTGTACAGGGATTTTCAGCTGGGCAGCATTTCAATCTTGTAACATTTTTTATCTAGAATATATTTCATAAACTGCCTGGTGGCATTTCGACGTAGCTTGCCGATTACAGTTTCTACACCCGTTTTCCAGAGACAATATGTTTTGGCTCAACTGTAAAAACGTGGGGCGAGGCAGCCAACCATATTATACACAGAAGTATAATAATGTATAAGTTCTTCATTAGGTCCAAGATGATATATAAGAGTAAAAACAAGGTTAATGTCTTCTCTGACATTTAATAGAACTCGAAAGAAAACCCCCCCAAAAAATTGAAAAAATTAATATGTCATCGTCGTTGCTGCTGTCCTATGTTTCATAAGGAGTGTATACCTTCTTCGGGCGGCCTCGTCGAGGGCCGCCACAAGCATTTCACTTTTTAGCCTTCTTAGCATAATCTGCCATTGGCTACCTCGCCCCACACGTGCTTTTTCCAGACAAATTTCACACAAAAAAGTATTTTGAATATCGAAAAACCAACAATTCCATCGTGTTGAGCATAAAATTCCACTGCGGAAAATACTCACTTACATTTTTTTACATAACCTATACACGAAGGATAAACAAACGTAAATCATGAAAATGTCCCTTCTGCTAGTATTTTTTCACGAATCACGCTCACTTTAGCAAACTGCGACAGTGACGATACTACTTTCGGCATGTACAGTAGACTAACCTAACCAACCTTACATTACAAAGGCGCGTGATTTCAGTAAACGCTGTTGGAATGAGAAGAAATTGGCTGCCTCGCCCCACTGGCTGCCTCGCCCTGTTCTATTCTACTTACGAGTAAAATGTGAATGTTGAAAGCTCCGCTGAGCGTTTGCGTATTGCCTGGATCCGAGCTGAAAGGCTGCCGTATTTGCGGCTTGAGCCGCAGCTGCTGCAGGATTATTATGATGATTTCTTCCGATTGAATTACGAGGAGTGTTTACTGGATGAATAACTCCTTCTCCGTCTTCGTCAAGATAATTTGAATCTGGCGGTGGATTGCTCTGTGAACTTAATTCTGTAAGAAGAAATATAAATTTGTGAATTCTAATTCTTATTGAAGGAATCCATTTATTAAAGAGCACATGGCGCCATTTTCGATTAATTCTCGAACCATCTAGAAATTATCTACTCGAAACAATTTGAAACTATTGTTGTCGGGAAACCCTTGTTTAAAAATGAAGAAGCGCTTGAAGAATTTAAAAAGGTTTCAAGATAATAAAGAAATTTCTTGATGTTCCTGAGAAAATGTAAACTGATTCTTTTATTTTTTAAATAACTTTTAAGATAAAATTGACAAAGATAACAAAAGATTGTAATTATTTTCTCAAATTTCGGGAAAGAATGGGAAAGATTTTCAAGCAAAATCTTTTAATTAGCAAGATTACAAAGATTTATAAAAAATGCGAATAAGTTTAAGACATTTCGAAATTTTAAAGATATTCGAAATTAATTTGAAAGGAGAAAATATTTCAAAAGTTTTAAAAAATGTACATTTTTTAATATTTGGAAAAAAATGTTAAGCTTCTTGAGGATTTTGAAACGATTCACCATAATAAACAAGTTTTCTTAGACTTCATGGGAAAATTTGAACTGATTTTTTATTTTAAGAAAGTAACTTGGGAGACCATTCGGAAACATTACAAAAGATTACAATAGATCTTAAAAGATTACAAAAGATTTCTAAAATTCTCATCACAGATTCTGGAGAATTTTAAAGCAACTTTTGTAATTTTTCAGAATTTTCAGAACGTTTTTGGAAAAATTTGATTCGTTTTGAAAGATATTCTATTTACAAGGTTTTAAAGTTTTGGAAATAGTTGGAAAAGTAATTCAATATTTTCAAATATTTCAAAAATTTTAAACAAAATGTAAATTTTCGAAGTTTTCTGTAAAAATGTTGAAGCTTTTCAAGAAGTTTGAAAGGCTTCAAGAAAACGAAAAAACTTTCTTACAATTCCTGGGAAAATTTAAACTGAATTTATGTTTTGGAAATAAATTTAAAGACAAAATTGACAAATATTTGAGAAGATTTGAAATTGTTTTCCAAAATTTCGAAAAAGAATGGCAAAGATTTTTAAGCAAAATCTTTCGGTTAGCAAGATTAAAAAACTTTATGGGAAATTTGAAAAAAAAAATTCAAAATCTTTCACGATAATAAAAAATATTCCTCATAATTCATGGGATAATTTAAACTGATCCTTTATTTAAAATAATTAATGTTCATATGATTCAAAAGATTTCTGGAATTGTCAAAATAGAATCTGGAAGATTTGAAGGCAAGTTTTTTAATTTTTCAGAATTTTAAGAAATATTTAGGAAGAATTCGAAGAATTTTAAAAGATATTTAGAAGGTTTAAAAGTTTTGAAAATGGTGAAAAAAACGATTTTAAGTTGGAAAAGATTTCCAAACATTTTAAACAAAATGCAAATTTTCGAAGATTTCGAAAGAAATTTCGAAGCTTTTTAAGAAGTTCAAAAGGCTTCAAGAAAATAAAAAAAACTTTGTTAAAATTCCTCGGAAAATTGAAACCGAATTTTTATTTTTTAATACAAAATATTTCTCATAATACATGGGATAATATAAACTGATTTTTTATTTTAAAACATAATTTTAAGATAATATTTGAAAAAAATTTTCACATTTGAAAAGATTTTCAAAATTGTCAAAATAGAAACTTTATGATTTGAAGGTAAAATTTTTAATTTTTCAGAACTTTAAGAAAAATTATGGAATAATTCGAAGAATTTTTAAAGATAATGAAAAGTTTCAAAGGTTTTGAAAATGTAAAGAAATGATTTTAAGTTTGAAAAATTTCCAAAAATTGTAAACAAAATATAAATTTTCGAAAATTTCCAAAATAAATTTCGAAACTTTTTAAGAAGTTTGAGAAGTTTCAAGAAAATGAAAAAATTTCTTGGGATTCCTGAGGACGATTAATTTTCGACCAAAAAAGAATAATTTATTATAAAATACATGAATTTTCAACCAAAAAGGGTAACTTTCTACCAAAAAAGACCAATTTTTTTAACAAAAATAGATGAAATTGCGTCTAAAAAAATAAATTTTCAACAAAAATAGAATCGTTTAATTTTCAATTAAAAAAATAAGTTCTAAGCAAATAAAACCAATTTTTACCAAAATTATTAAATTTTCAACCAAAAAAATGATTTTTCTACCAAAAAGATTAATTTTCTACCAGAAAAGAATAATTTTTAATGAAATACATGAATTACCAAAGAAGATTAATATTCTACCACAAAATACAAAGTTTCGACAAAATAAATAAATTTTCAAACCAATGGTTGAATTTTCAACTGAAGAAGATTGATGTACAACCAAACATGAAATAGTTAAATTTTCAGTTGAAAAAATAATTTTCAATGAAAGAAAAACTAATTTTGAAGCCAAAGAAATTAATTTTGAACCAAAAAGATTATTTGTTTACCAGAAATACAAAGTTTTAACAGAATATAAAACTTCTTAAACAAATAGTTGAATTTCCAACTGAAAAAGATAATTCATCCAAACATGACAGTTAAATTTTTAGCTGAAGAAGTAATTTTAACAAAAAGGTTCAATTAAAAAAGAAAGATTATTTAAATAAAATGATACATCATCAACAAACAAAGAAATGAATTTTTAACAAAGAAGTTCCACTGTCTTGAACCTGAAAAAATATTTAAAAAAGAGAGAAGAAAAAAAAATGGTCTCATTCGTATAGAATTTTCTGGAATTTTCTCCCTATAGTGAGGAAACTTCTGTAAATTATATACATTCTCAAATTACATAAGATTTTCTATAAAAGCCATCACAAAATTTTGGAAAATGAAAATAGAATCTTTCATAAGCGGCATGACAAAAATAACATTTCAGATTAGAATTGAAAATTAAAAATGTATTTGTTTCAAGTTTAAAATTCGAAATGAAAATTTTCATTGAAAATTATACTTACCAATAGAATTAAGTAAAAGCGCTATTGTCAGAAAAAACAGTGCCAATAATGACCCGCATTCTAGGCACTGTTTTTTGTAAAAATATCACAAACTCTGCAACTTTGATAGCTTTGGAATACTATTTTTCTGAGATTTGCATCAATTTTTCAGTAAACGTGGCTCCACAAGGCAAAAAAAAAATAATCCACAATGACGAAATGTGTACACTGAAGTGACAATGGAAAAGTTTCAATTGCTTTTATTACCACTTTACATATAGTTTTTTGCCCAATAATAAAGCAAACGAAAAGAATGAATGACGAACAAAATCTCAAACAAAAAATACCTAAATGACGAATAATGATAAAAATTTTTTTTAGGATTTTATAAATAATTAATATGAACCTGTCAATATTCTGTGCGCTTTCGCATACCAATTTAAAATAACTTATATATCTATTTGATCAAATTTTTAAGATTTTCGCTAATCGTGGATAGCGACTAAAAAACTTTTTTCTGTTCAAAATTCAACTAATTAGTTTAAAGTGGAACTACTGTGCCAAAAGTTAATTTTTTTGTTTGATGCTGAACTGAAAATTTAAGTATCCATAGTTGTTTGAACCAAATTCACCTTTTTGGTTGAAAATTCATTCCTTTGTCTTGAAAATTAGTGTTTTTTTATTAAAAATTAATTTATGAACTGAAAATTGAACTATTTCGATCAATCTTCTCCAATTGGAAATTCAACTATTTGTTTGCAAATTTCTGTATTTTGTTGAAACTTTGACTTTTATGGCAGAGAATTAATCTTCCTTGTGCTTAATTCACCGTTTTGGTTCAAAATCCATCTATTAAGTAAAAAATTCCACTACAAAATCAAATATTTGGTTGTAAATTCATGTATTTTATCAAAAATCGTTTTTTTTTGGAAAATTGTTTTCGTCTCTCTTTGAAAAAAATTGCATCTTTCTTGGTTCAAAATACAACTGGAAAAAACTAATTTCTTTCGTCGAGGATTCACTTATTTTGCTGAAAATTTGTCTTTTTTGGTGATGATTTTTTTTTGTTGAAAATTCATTTCTTTGCTAGAAAATTAGTCTTTCTATTAAAAATTGATTTTTTCAACTAAATTTGTTGTCGCAATTTTTTTTAATACACATTCAATCGTCTTGGTTGAAAAATGATTTTTTCTTGAAAAATGAACTATTTCGTTGAAAAATTTTATTTCATTAAAAAACTCTTTCGATAACTGAAATTAAAATTAGTCTATTTTTTGTTGAAAATTCATCTTTTTCAGTTAAAAATTCATGTATTTTGTTGAAAATTTGTATTTTGCTGTGTAGAAAATTAACCTTTCTGTTAAAAATTCAACTATTAGGTTAAAATTCACTTAAAAGTTAAAATACTTGGTTGAAAATTCACTTATTTCGTAAAAAATTATTATTTTTGGTAGAAAATTAATATTTTCGGCTTATATTTTATTTCTTTGCATCAAAATAGTTTTTTTTTGTATCCAAAATTAATTTATTCAACTAAAAATTCAACTATTTATAAAAGTTAAACAAATGTTATTTTGCAGTATGAGTGCATTTAATTAAATTTTTGTTAATTGAAAAGTGTTAATAGCTTTCATTTTATACTTTTAAATAATTGAGCGTTTGAATAAAACATTTTTATTCCAATTTTAAAAGTTTATAATTCAAGAGTTTTAAAAATTTATTGACCGTAAAAAAGAGAACGGGGAAGTAAATATTACCAGTTTTTTTTAAGTTATAGAAATGTAATTTTTCTAAGATTCTTGCGAATGTTCAAAAAAATTTTTGGAGATTCCAAATATATTGAGAAACAAACTAGAAAATTTTGATGAAATTCTTTTTTATTACAGGATTTTACAAAATTTAGGAAAAAATGAGGTGCGTTTGAATGATATTTAGAACTTTTAAAAGTTTGGTAGAAACTTAAAATTATTTTATAAATTTTCAGAAACCTTTCCAAGTTTTAAAATATTTTTAATCTTTCAAAAACTTCTGAAATTCCTAATTATATTGTAAACTGACTCAAATTTTTCTTAGAATTCCAAAAAATCTTCCAAAATTAAAAGAATTGCCTCAAAATCATCCATATATTTTAGACATTTTTAGAAACCTTCTGAAATCTGTTGAAATTTTCTTTAAAAATTAATTTCAAAATTAAAAAATTAGTTCAAATTTCTCCAGTAATCTTAAGAATGTTTTTTGTATAGTCTTGAAAATAAGTTTATTCTTTTTCTATATGTTGCAAAATTAAAAAAATTGCCTTAAAATAATCCAGATGATTTTTTGACGATATCTGAATTTTTTTGAAATGTATTAAAATCTTTCAATGTAATTCTCTGAAAATTAATTTTTATTAATTTTTTAAAATGAAAATCATCTGAAATTTTGCTAACAATCTTAAGAAATTTTTTTACTCTCTTAAAACTTTTCAAAACTCTGGAGACGTAAATTATTTTCTAATCTTCTTAAAACTTCTGAATATCTGTTGAAACAATTGGATTTTCCTGGAATTTGATAAAATTCTGCAAAATTAAAAAAATTGTCCTATCATGTTCCAGGTTTCTTGGTTGCCGCTACCAATCATGTAGCCAAATGTTAAAAAGAGAATTATTTCCCAATTTTAATAGCTCATCTACAATACAAATTTTCTGTTTTATTAATACTGCTTAGGAACGTTTAGAACTCAATTTTATTTTTTAAGTCACGTTCAGTTCACAATATTATAATTTTGAAGCTTTCGATTTTAAATTATAAATCTATCGATTTTGAATGATTTAGATTCAAAATTTAGTGCTTTTAGAAGTTACACTTATTTCATTGCATTTTATTACACTAATTGAAGAAGTTGTAAAATATAATAGACTAGACAAACATTTTGAACTATTATGTTTTTTTAATAAAAAAAGTTGATTTGATTTTGTATGATTTCGACTGATATAAAATTAAAGTGTTGAAAAAAAGTTCATCTTGAAACCAATTTAATTAAACATGTTAATATTGTGTAACATAGAAACTTGGCAGTTTCCAAATTTTAAAGATGTATGTATTAGCAGCGTTTATTTTTTATACTATTTTGAAGTAGTTTTAGTATCCAATATTAAAGTTAAGTTTAGTTTAAGTTAAATCCAATAGTTAAGCCCGTAGATATTCTGCACTAATTTTTAAATTGATACATTTTTCTGTGTAATTTAGATAATCTATATGCGAATTATAAATTAAAAAATGTATGAACTACAAGCAAAAATGAAACATGTTTTGTTATTGCAAAATTAACGTCAAAGCTAATTTAAGTTTGCTCTTTTAAATTATGCGGGAAATCACTAAGCCAATGAATGCTTATTTCTTGCACATGCGCACGAAGTTCAAGATTGCTGTTGGCTGTTACCACCATGTCAACAATTTGACAAATTTATTAAATTGTGCTATGATATAATTTTATGCCTTACTCAGATAATATTAGATTCAAGTTATTATTCGAAGAAAAAGTGGAAAATGGCGAAGACTTGAAGTGTCAATTATGAAACACATAATCCAAAAAATATAGATCTTATAATATAAATCTTTCTATGAAAACTTTTGTCACGGCACTGGTCGTTTCTCACAAGCGCTGAATCCATTCCGCTAGTTAGTATATGTGACCGTCCGCGAAGAAAGGGACCTAATGCGTCAAAGCTGAATTTTACTGGACGGGCGATCGTAGCAGAGCCTGCAAGCCAGCATTTGAGTAGTGGAGATGCGTTTACAAAAAGCACCCCCTCCACTTACCACTACACTCTTAGGCACGAGCCAGTGGAGCTCACGGACACGTCGCGTACAGCTGCAGTGGTAAGTGGTGGGGCGGGTTTTCGTAGGCCTCTGTATCAGTCTCCGCGTACGTTTATCATGCTTATGTGCGTAGCTTCATAACAAGAGAAGTAATTAACTTAAAAAAATTTCTGATCATTTTAAATAAAAGAGTAACTCAGAAACTATCGACTGGCGTAAGAAAATGAAAATCGATTTTTTCCGCAGTGGGTCCCTTTCTCCGCGGGCGGTCACATACGAGTACAGTTGCACCGACCAAGCTTCGGCGACGTGGCGTCGCTTATACGTGAGTGGCGCAGCCTATCTTGCGCCTTGGAGGTGGAGAGGATAGACAGGAGTAAGCGAAGAGTCCAAAAGCGGTATCCGCCTTCTCTTTCCGAACTATACATTCCCACCACCTCTAGGTCACTGGATACGCTACGCAACTCACGTATAAGTGACGCCACGCCGCCGAAGCTTTGGCGGCGTGAGTGACGTGGCGTATCCAGAGGCTTAAAGGTAGAGGGGATACATAGGTTGGAAAGAGAAGGCGGATACCGCTATCGGACTCCTCGCTCACACCTGTGTATCCCCCCCACCTCCAAGGCGCAAGATAGGCCGCACCACTCATGTATAAGCGACGCCACGCCCGAAGCTTGGTCGGTGGAACTATGAGAAAGTTCCAAATTTCACCTCTCAGCGTGAAGCGTGCATCTGCGTAAGTTTATCGAAAGCGTCTTATATATATGCAGTATTATATTAAGTTTACTTATGTGTGTATTATATGTGTGTAAGTGGTTGAAGGTTGAGAATATATTTGCGACGAAATTGTATACTAATTGGTTGTGTGGCTGACTAATGTCCATGTGAGTGTGTACTGTTGATTATGCATAAGTTTTTTTCATTCACAGAAGCTTACGGTTTACCAAACTGTCAGTTAAAGGTTTTCGAGCGTTCGTTATTCCTTCATGCCTTTTCTATAAGCCCACTCACATTTTCTACGGAGTCCTGTACCGCGGTTTACCCAACTGTTCAGTAACCTTTATCTCGCGTTTCATATATTCTGCATTTATATGCATTAAAATTTCACCTACGGAGTACGGTATTAATGCAAGTACAGTTCGGAAGATATTCGTATTAATTTCTCACACGTTCATGTTTGTGAATGTGGCATTACCAAATTTCATTTTACCGAACTAGGAATGAAATTTTATCAAAGTGTCCATATGTCCCAAGTTCACCCAACTGAGTTTGGTACTGTTTCACGAACTATTTTTCTCCCTGTAGAACAAGGCCGTAGCCAGAAAAATTCTTCAGGGAGGGATATATAGCAGGAAAAAATGTCGGGGGGGGGGGGGGAAATTGGGGACTCATGACCCCTTGGATAAAATTCAATCCCTAGTCCGGTAAAAGAAA
>CAKNXH010001617.1:245551-255562 GCA_932178445.1 Andricus quercusramuli
GGGGGAGGGAGTATGCAGCAGAAAAAATTTCGGGAGGGGGGTTATGCAGCGGCACACAGGAGAGTATATGTATATTATGTGGATGTTTAAAAAATTTCGGGGGGGGGGGGTTAAAAACCCCCCCCCCCCGTCTACGGCCTTGCTGTACAATACTATATACATGGAATAAAATAATATAATCGCAGGTTGAAATAAAAAATGTCTTCGTTTCGAACCTTATATTATAACTTATACTTACGAGTAGGATGTGAAGCTTGAAAGCTCCGCTGAGCGTTTGCGTTCTGCCTAGATCCGAGCTGAGAGGCTACCGTACTTGCGACTTGAGCCGCAGCTGCTGCAGGATCATTATGATGATTTCTTCTGTCTACATTACGTGGAGGGATTCTTGGTTTCACATCTTCATTTTCGTGCTGAAAGGATGCCGTACTTGCGACTTGAGCCGCAGCTGCTGCAGGATCATTATGATGATTTCTTCTGTTTACATTACGTGGAGGGTTTCTTGGTTGAAGATCTCCATTTTCGTCTTCGACATAATAACTTGGTTTTGGCGGTGGATTGCTCTGTAAACTTAATTCTGTAAGAAGAAATATAAGTTTGTGAATTCTAATTCTCATTGAAGAAATCCAATTATTAAAAAGGGCATGGCCCCATTTTCGATTATTTCTCGAACCATCTCGAAATTACTCGAAACAATTCGTAACTATGCTTGTCAGGAAACCCATGTTGGTGATTGGATGAAGGTTTGATTTTTTTTTGCCATTTAAAGAAAGAGTTTGCAAACTTCAGGTTTATGAGAATTGTGAGGTTATCTTAATAATACATATTTAATAATGACAATACATGTATTTTTGAAGATTTTAAAAATGAAGAATCTTAAAAGATTTCAAGATCATAAGAAAATTTCTTAGAATTCCTGGAAAAATGTAAACTGATTTTTCATTTTGAAAATAAATAAGAGAAATTTGTCAAAGATTTCGAATGATTTAAAATTATTTTCTACAATTCCGAAACAGAAAAGGAAAGATTTTCAAGCCAAATTTTTCAATTATAATTATTTAAATAGTTTCAAATAATGTACGTTTTTCAATATTCAGAAAAACATTGTGAAGCTTTTTAAGGACTTTGTAAGGATTCTCGATAATAAAAAAATTTTCTTAGAATTCCTGGAAAATTGGAACTGATTCTTTATTTTGAATAAATAATTCTAAGAGAATATTTGAAAACATTTTTAAAGATGACAACAGATCTTAAAAGATTTCAAAAGGTTTTTAAAATCGTCATAACAGATTCTGGAAGATTTTAAAGAAATTTTTGTAATTTTTCGGAATTTGAAGACAATTTTTAGAATAATTTGAATAATTTTAGAAAATATTTAGAAGGTTTAAAAGTTTTGGGAATATATAACAAAAATAATTTGAAGGTTGAAAATATTTGAAAAAATTCTAGGCAAAATGTAAATTTTTGAAGATTGCGAAAAGAATTTCGAAGCTTTTTAAGAAGTTTGAGAGACTTCAAGAAAATAAAGAAAACTTTCTTAAAATTCCTGGGAGAATTTAAAATGAATTTTTATTTTGAAATAAATTTGAAAAAATTTTGAATTTTAAATTTTAAATAAATTTTAATTTGAAAAGATTTAAAATAATTTTTGAAAATTTCGAAAAAGAATGGGAAAGATTTCTAAGCAAAATCTTGACATTAGCAAGATTTAACAATTTGATAAAAATTTCAAAAGATTTCACGATAATAAACAATATTTCTCATAATTTATGGGATAATTTTAACTGATTCTTTATTTTGGTAAATTAATTTCAGGATAAAATTTGAGAATATTTTAACATTTCAAAAGATTTCCAAAATGGTCGAAATAGAATTTGTAAGATTTGAGGGCAAGTTTTTTAATTTTTCAGAACTTCAAGAAAAATTTTGGAAGAATTCGAAGAATTTTAAAAGATATTCGAAAGGTTCAAATGTTTTGAAATTATGTGGTTGAAAAATAATTTTGAGTTTGAAAAGATTTCCAGAAATTTGAAACAAAATGTAAATTTGTGAAGATTCCCAAAAAAAATCAAATCCTTTTAAGAAGTTTGAGAGGTCTCACGGGAATGAAAAAATTTCTTGAGATTCCTGGGGAAATTTTTAATCACTTTTTAGTTTTTAAAATCAATTCAAAATATTTCAAAATATTATTATAATTTCAAGATATTTCTAAAAATTTCAAAAATATCTAGAAAGCTTAAAAGCAATTTTTTTAATTTTGAAAGATTTTTCAAAATGGAGGGAATATTTCGAGTCAATTCAAAAGATATTTATCTTCCAATCTTCTAAAAGTCCTAAATATCTTTCAAATTGACTTGAATTTTTCCTAAAATGTTTCAAAATCCTAAAAAAATAAAAAACCATACTTTCTTAACTTTTTGAAGCTTCAGAACAATTTTGAATTTTTTAGGAATTCAAGGAAAATTACATATTTATTAAACTTTGAAATCCAATGAATAAATAAACTCAAAAAAGAAATGATTGGTAGAGATCTTAATTTTGCGTTTTAAATTATTTATCCACCAAAAATAATAATTTTGGTGAATTTTTCTTTCTTTCATGGCAGAAATATTTTTATAAATTGAAATTTGAACTATTTGGTGGTAAATTTGTCTTTTTGGATTGAAAATTAATCTGTTTTTGTTGATGATTCCACTATTTTGTTGATAATTTATTTGTTTATTAAAAATTCATTATTTTAGTCGAAGATTCATCTCTTTGGTTGACAATGTCACTATTTCGTTGAAAATTCGCCTTTTTTAGTAGAAAATTCATCTATTTCATTAAAAACTCATATTATTATGTTCAAAAATTGAACTGTTTTGTAGAAAATTTGTCTCTTTTTCAAAAAACTCAATCTTTTTTGGCTTGAAATGCAACAGATGGAAATTAATTTTGTTATTGGGGATTCAGCTATTTTGTTAACATTTTGTCCTTTTTCCTAAAGTAAACTCTTTAAAAGATCACAGTTAAAAAAATAATTTGAAATTATAAAATATTTCAAAAAACTTTCTTAAAATTCCTGGAAAAATTCAAAATTGACAGACATTCCAGAAGATTTCAAATTATTTTCTAAAATACGAAAAATAATGGGAAACATTTTCAAACAAAATATTTCCATTAGCGAGATTACAAAATTTCATAAAAAATTTGAAAACAAAATTCCAAAAGATTCCACGATAATAATAAATATTTCTCCTAATTCATTTGATAATTTAAATTCATATTTTATTTTTAAGAAATAATTTTAAATTTGAAGGCAAGTTTTTTAATTTTTCGGAATTTCGAAAAAAATTTGGAAGAATTCGGAGATTTTAAAAATATATTTAGAAGGTTCAAAAGTTTTGAAAGTGGATAGAAAATTGTTTCACGTTTGAAAAAGATTTCGAAAAATTTGACACAAAATGTAAATTTTTGAAATTTCGAAAAAAATTCCAAAGCTTTTCAAGAAGATTGAGAGGTTCCAAGAAAATAAAAATTTTTCTTGAGAATCGTGAGAAAATGTTTAATTACTTTTTATTTTGAAAAATTAATTTTTAGTTTTAAAATATTTCAAAATATTATTATAATTTCAGATGATTTCTACGAATTTCGAAAATATCTGAAAGATTTAAGGGCAATTTTTGTAATTTTGAAAAAATTTTCAAAAGTTTAGGAATATTTCGAATCAGTTGAAGAGATATTTATCTTCCAAACTTCTAAAAGTCCTAAATATCTTTCAAACTGACTCGAATTTTTTATAAAATTTGTCAAAATCCTGAAAAATAAAAAATTATACTTTTTCGGCATATCTGGGAGCTTTCAAAAAAAGTTTTAATTTTCTCAAGAATGTTAAGGGAATTATGTAGTTATTCAACTTCAAAAACAAATGAAGAAATAAACTTGAAGAAATGTTTATTCGAAATTTTTATTTTGTATTCAAAATTATTTATCCCCTAAAATAATAATTTGGGTGACTTTTTTTCTTTCATGACTGAAAAATCTTTTTTAATTGAAAATTGAACTATTTGATTGAAAATTCGTCTTTTTGGTTAAGAAATTGATCTGTTTTTGTTGGGATTTCACTATTTTGATAAAAATTGGTCTCTTTCATTTAAAAATGCAGCTGATTAAAAGTTAATTTTTTTTGGTCGAGGGTTCAACTACTTTCTTAAAAATTCATCTTTTTTCGGTTGACAATGTTACTATTTCGTTGGAAATTTGTATTATTAGGTAGAAAATTCACCTATTTCGTTGAAAATACATATTTTCGCGTTAAGAAATTGTAGTGTTTATTAGAAAATTCTTTTATTCTTGAAAAACGTAATCTTTTATGATTAAAATTGAAACTAATAAAAATTAATTTTTTTTGCTTTAGGATTTAGCTGAATCGTCAACTAAAATGATAAATATTTAACTGAAACACTTTAGTTTTCAACCAAAAAGATGAATTTTCAAACAACAAGATTAATTTAAAAAAAAAGCCGATTTTTCAATAAAAGACTTAAATTAGCAAAGAAATAGTTGAATTTTCAACTAAAAAAGCAAATTTTTCAACCAAATAATTGAATTTTTAATTAAAAAAGATCAATTTTCTATCAGAAATAGAATAGTTGAATTGTCTGTAAAAAATTGCTTTAGAACCAATCTCATGAATGCCCAACTGAAATGATGATTCTTCAACTGGAATAGTTAAAATTGAACCAAAAAGTTGAATTTTTAGCCAAAATAATGGATCTTGAACTAGAATATTTGACTTTTCAACCAAGAAGATTAAACTATACAGATGAATTTCAATAAAAATACGTGGATTTTTAACTAGAAAATATAAATTTTCAAACAAAACTGGAATAGTTGAAATTCTAGTTAAAAAATGAGTTTTTACTGAAATTATGAATCTTTAACTGGAATATTTGCATTCTCAACCAAAAGGATGAATTGTTAACCAAAAATGATAAAAATTTGACAAAAAAAGTATTTTTAAAAGCAATAGTAACATTTTCAAACGAAGTGATGAATTTTCAACTAAAGTGATGAATCTTTAATTGGAATAGTAAAATTTCCACCAAACAAAGTTAATTTTCAGCCCAAGAAAAACGACTTTTCAAAAAAATATCTCCTTTTATACCCAGAGAGATGAATTTTCAATTAAAATTATGAATCTTCAACTAGAAAAATTAATTTTTTAGAAAAGAGTTCAACTTTGAGCCAGGTTATTTAATTTTCATTTCTGAAAAGATTAATTTTGAACGAAAAAATTTAGTATTTTTTATTGCACACAAACAAGATTTTCATTTTTATTCAAAAACAGTTATATTCAACCAAACAATACGACTTTTTAGCATGAGTTTTTTTTAAACTAATAAAGATTTTCCAGTCAAGAAAGAGAAAAAATGGCCTAAGATTTGTTGAACTTTTAAGCAAAAAAGATGAATTTTCAACAAGGAAGATTAATTTTCTATCAAAAAGAAGGAATTTTCAACAAATTACATAGACTTTCAACGAAAAACGATAAATTTTCAACCAAAAATACAATATTATCAAGGAATCTGTATTATCATTATAGAATGATAATTTTTGTACGTCTTTCTCAGGCTAAATTAATTAAAAAGATATAATATTTCAATTTTTATGTCTCAGTTTTCAAAAAAATTGAGCAAGCTCTCAAAAAAAATTCTCAGTTTTTCCGGGTATATAAAAATTTCTTGAAAATTCCAGGTTTTCGCTGGAGGCCTATGAGGGACCAAAAATTAAACGCGTTAGTGTAAAAACGTTTTTTATCTCTCAAAATGATTATTCTTGATCCACGAATTTAAATATCTTTTTCGAAATTTCTGAAACCATGCATGAACCTAAAAAAGGAATATTTATTCAAAATTTTCATCATGTATTCAAAATCATTCAATTTTTTGTTTGTTTGAGGATTCATCATTTTATTCAAAAATTTATCTCTTTGGTTTACAATGTCATTATTTTGTTAAAAATTCGTGTTTTTTGATACAAAATTCATCTATTTTTTTCAAAACCCATATTTTTCTTTTTAAAAAAAGTTGAATTGTTTTATGGAAAATTCGTCTCTCTTCGAAAAAATTCCAACTATTTTGGTTAAAATCACAACTGGTAAAAACTAATTTTTGTGGCCGAGGATTTACCTATTTTGTTAAAAATTCATCTGTTTTGGTTCGAAATCATGTTTTTTTTTTTAAATTGATAATAATAAAAATATTTTTTATTTTAAATATAATTTATGATATCTAAATAACATATTAATAATTTAATAATAATAATCAATGGAACTAAGGTCTTAAGCACTTTGGAATACAAAATTTGATGTTTTCCATTTGATAGATTATCATATTTCCTTAAAAATATAAAAGGTCCAGTTTAAAACAAATTTAATAGACGAAATATGCATTTTCCACCAAAATAATTGAATTTTCGACTAAAAAGGACGATTTTTCAAAAAGATAAGTGCATTTTTAATTAAAAAATATTAATTTTTTGGCAAAAATGGAACAGCTACATTTTGAGCAGAAAAAAAAATATTTAACGAAAGGCATACAATTTTCAATAAAATTTGTTGAAGTATATCAACCAAACAAATCACCCTTTAATTATAATAATGTATCTTCATTTTAAAAAATAATAAATTTTGAACCAGATAGTTGACTTTTCAACCGAGAAGATGAATTTTCTATTAAAGAAAGACAAATTCTGAACTAAATAGATGAATTTTCAACTAAGAAATATAAATTTTTGACAAAAAATAGAATAGTTTAATTTTGAGTAGAGAAATACATTTTTTACAACCACAAGAATCAACGAAATAGCTATATATTTTCAAGCAAACAGATGAATTTTGAACCAAAAAGATCAGATATCCATGGAAAAAAAATTCGACGAAAAATGGAATAGTTAAATTTTTAGTTAAAAAATTAATTTTCAATGAGGAAACTAATTTTCAACCAAAGATGTGAAATTTCAACCAAAAAGATTTATTTTTCGACAAAACAAGTACACATTTTTGAACGAAATTGATGAAATTGCGACTAAGAAGATGAATTTTTAACAAAACTAGAATAGTTTAATTTTCAATTAGAAAAATAAGCTTTCAAGCAAACAAAATAGTTTTTTAACGGAACAATTAAATTTTCAACCAAAGAAATGGATTTTCTACCAAAAAATTAATATTTTACACAAAAAAAATCATTTTCAACAAGACTCATGAATTTTTCAGCCTAATAGTTGAATCTTCAACGAAAAAGGTGAATTAGTCACCAAGAAAATTAATATTCTACCGCACAATACTTTTTCGACAATTTTCAATAGTTTCGACAAAATACAGAAATTTTTAGACAAATAGTTGAATTTTCAATTGAAGAAGATTGATGTTCTACCAAACATGGAATAGGTGAGTTTTCAGTGAAAAATTCATTTCACATAAAAAAAGTAATTTTCAAGCCAAAGAAATGAATTTTTAACCGAAAACAATAATTTTATGCCAAAAAGAAATGATGATTAGTTAAATACACGAGTTTTCTCCCTAAAAGGTTTATTTTTTACCAGAAATAAGAAATATTTTTCAACAAAATAGATGAAATTGTAACTAAAAAAGATAAATTTTCAACAAAAAAATCGAATAGTTTATTTTTCGGTTAGAGAAATAAGTTTTTGGTGAAATTAAATAAATTTTTAACAGAATAGTTAAATTTTCAACCAAACAAATGAATTTTCTACCAAAAAGATTAATTTTCTACCAGAAAAGAATAATTTTCAATAGAATACCTGAATTTTTGAAAGAATATTTTATTTTTCATGGATTTTTGACCTAATAGTTGAATTTTCAACCAAAAAGGCAATTATTCACTAAGCAGATTAATATTCTACCACAAAATACAAAGTTTCGACAAAATAAATTAATTTTCGAACCAATAGTTGAATTTTCAACTAAAGAAGATTGATTTTTAACCACACGTAGAATAGTTAAATTGTCAGTTAAAAAATAATTTTCAATAAAAGAAAAACTAATCTTTAAGGCAATGAAATGCATTTTGAAACAAAAAATTAATTTTCTACCAGAAAAAATTAATTTTCAACAAGAATCATGAATTTTTAACTAATTATTCAAATTGTCAATGAAATTTTCAGCCTGATAGTTGAATTTTCAACCAAAAAGGTGAATTAGTCACCAAGAAAATTAATATTCTACCGCAAAATACAAAGTTTCGACAAAACGCAGAAATTTTCAGACAAATAGTTGAATTTTCAATGGAAGAAGAATGATTTTCTACCAAACATGGAATATGTAAATTTTCAGTAAAAAGATCATTTTAGATAAGAAAAAATAATTTTTAAGCCAAAGAAATGAATTTTGAATCGAAAACATTAATTTTTTGCCAAAAAAGAATAATGTTTAGAAAAATACACGAGTTTTCACCCAAAAAGGTTTATTTTTACCAGAAATAAGAAATATTTTTCAACAAAATACTTGAAATTGTAACTGAAGAAGATATAGATAGAAGATTCAACAAAAAATAGAATAGTTTTTTTTCGGTTAGAGCAATAAGTTTTTGGACAAATTAAATAATTTTTTAACAGAATAGTTAAATTTTCAACCAAACAAATGAATTTCCTACCAAAAAGATTAATTTCCTGCCAGAAAAGAATAATATTCAATAAAATACATGAATTTTTGAACGAATATTTTTTAGTTTTCATGGATTCTCGATCTTATAGTTGAATTTTCAACCAAAAAGGTAATTAGTCACAAAGAACATTAATATTCTACCACAAAATGCAAAGTTTCGACAAAATAAATTAATTTTCGGACTAATAGTTGAATTTTCAACTGAAGAAGATAAATCTTCAACCAAATATGAAATAGTTTTTTCAGTTGAAAAAATAATTTTATAAAATTTTAGCAAAATGGTTCAATTTAGAAAAAAGAAGATTTTTCAAATAAAATGATGAATCATCAACACCCAAAATAAAAAAAATAAAAAAAAATGAATTTTTAACATTGAAGTTCCACTTTCAAATAAGTAGTTGAATTTTGAAACGAAAAAGATTTTTCAGTCGCTGTTTACGAGTAGCGAAAATCTTGCAAATTTATTCAAATTCGATCAAATTTAATCAAATGTAATCAAATTTTGGAAAATCAACATTGAATCTTTCATAAACGAAATGAAAGAAATGAAATTTTAGATTAAAATAAAGATAAATATTGTCTTTGCTTAAACTTTTTCATTATGAATTATACTTACCAATAGAATTAAGTAAAACCGCTATTGTTAGGAAAACATTGCCAATAATGACCCGCATTTTGGGCACCGTTTTTTGTAAAAATATCACAAATTCTGTAACTTTAATAGCTTTGAAAGACTATTTTTCTCAGAGTTTGATAATTGCTTTCGTAAAAGTGGATCCACGACGCAAAAAAAATCTACAATTACGAAATGTGTACACTGAATTGACAATAGAAAAGCTTTAATTGCTTTCATTAACACCTTAAAATATAGTGTCTTGCCGAATTATAAAGCAAACGAAAAGAATTGATGACAAACAAAATTTCAAACAAACAATACCTAAATGACGAAATCAATTTAATGAAAATTTACTAATTTTGTTTGCTTTTAAAATTCATGATGCAATCTCTATCATTTAGAGAATAATGATTACCAAATAATGTTAGGATTTTGTAAATAATTAATAGGAACCTTAGAAAATTTTGTGCGCTTTCTTATCGTTAATTTAACATAACTAATGTAATTATTTGATTGAATTTTTAAGATTTTCACTAATCGCGAATAGTGACTGAAAAACATTTTTTGCTTCAAAATTCAACTATTTAGTTTAAAGTGGAACTACTTTGTCAAAAATTAATTTTTTTGGTTGTTCCATTATTTTAGTTAAAATATTTTTTTTTATACAAAATTTCACTACTTTGTTAACTTTTTTCCACTGAAAATTTAACCATCAGTATTTGGTTGAATAGTT
>CAKNXH010001618.1:4538-17705 GCA_932178445.1 Andricus quercusramuli
TCCTCTTCCAGCTCCTTTTCCAGCTCCTCTTCCAGCTCTTCCTTATCATCCTTCTCCACTTCCTGCTCTTGCACCTCCTCCTCCGCATTTTTCTCCACCTCCTCCTCTTCCACCTCCACCTCCTCCTCATCTTTCTCCACCTTCTTCTCTTCCGGCTCCTCCTCATTATCCTTCTCCACTTCCTGCTCTTCCACCTCCTCCTCTTCCACCTCCTCCTCTTTCACCTCCACCTCCTTCTCCTCCTCATCAGAAAGAGAAAATAGATGGAAACAAGATAGTTATTATTTGGTTAGTCACAGACCCCAAAAAATATAAAAAAATGAGCAAAATCGATGTCTCGAGTTTTGCCCATGACATCGGATGACCTAGATGGGAATTTGCACACTGTCCGATTTATTAATTTTAATTTTCCACAATTTTTTCACACATTTTTTGCACTTAACAGCCAAGCCGCACGTCACAATCACGAACGGCACTATTTTCAATGGTACCTCGACCCCCATCAAAGATAAATACGCCAGCGATGAAAAAGAATTGGGAGACATGATGGCTGATTTTATTCAGCACAAGTATCAAGTCTCAGACACAATGACTAAAATAAGTCTAGATGAGCCTGACGACGACGAGTTCAAAAAACGACAGAAAATAATCGAAGACGCCAACAAATTAGTTTCTGGTGAGTAGCTGCATGAAAACTTGGGATTGGTGGGTTGAGGGGCCGTGCTTTGCCTAGCAACAAAATTTACCAGCAAAATTATACCATGTTCTTTCTTTAGTATTCTCCCTAAGCATGGTCATCTCAATTATGTGTGGGTAGAATCTCAAATCCTAGGATATGCTTGAAAACAAATTCCAAGCTCGAAAAAAAGTTCGAGATTGTATCCTAGGATTGAAAGTTTCCCCTGCACTGGAGCTTTAATATGAACCATGTTCATTATCAATTTCAGCTATCTATATTGAATTTTATTTACAAATTGTAAAACGGGATAAGAGATCTGGGAAATGATTCTGAACATTATTCATATTTCGATGTTAAAACTGTGCGGCTTCGAATCAGGGCCTAAAATGTTTCAAATTTCGGACTACACACCGTTTGTAAGGAGGCAAAATAATTTTCTTTCAACGGCATCAATTCTGGCTTCAAAATCCAAAATACTCATGAAAATAGGGGATTAAGGGGAATAAGAAGATTAGTTTTCTACAAAAAGATGAATTTTCAACAAAATAGTTGAATCCTCAATTAAAATAGATGAATTGTTAACCAAACAGTTGCATTTCTAACAAAACAAAGAAAGGAAATTTCTGCCAAAAAGACGAATTTTGAAACCAGGGCCACGAATTTTTAACGAAATAGTTGAATTTTCAACCAAAGAAGACTTTTCGATCAAGAAAAAAAAAGTGTCAATCAAATTGTTGAATTTTTAAGCCAAAAATAATAATTGTCTACAAAACAGTCGAATTGATTAATTTTCAACCAAACAGTTGCATTTTCAACAAAAAATATGAAACTTCTACTAAAAGAGATGAATTATAAAAAAAAAAAATTTCAATAAATTAGATGGATTTGGAACCAAATAGTTAAATTTTCGATCTTGAACCAAAAAAAAAAAAATTTTCAATGAACTTTTTTTAACTTTTAGTTCAAATTTTAGTCGAGTAGTTAATTCTTCAACCAAAGAAGGTGAATTCTCAACGAAAAATATAATGGTTGATATTTAAACCAAAGGAGACGAATTTTCAAACCAAAAATACAAATTCTCTGCAAGCTAGGTGAATTTTGAATCAAGCAGTTAAATTTGTAATCTTCAACTAAAAAAATCCAATTTTTAATAAACTTTTAATTCAACTTTGTGTAAAGTAGTTAATTCTTCAACCGAAAAATGTGAATTCTCAATGAAAAATATAATGGTTGATATTTGGCCAAAAGAGATTTTTATTTTAAATTAAAAACAGTTGAATTCGTCCAAGAAGACGAATTTTCAATAAAAAAAAGTTGAATTTTCAACCAAAGAAGATTTTTCAATGAAGAAAGGAAGAAATTTTCAATCTAATTGTTGAATTTTCAAACCAAAAAGAAAAATTTCTACAAAACAAGCGAACGGATTAGTTTTCAGCAGAAAAATTACATTTTTAACCAAAAATATTACATTTTTACCAAAAATACCAATTTTCTGCAAACTAGGTGAATTTTGAATCAAATAGTTAAATTCAATAAAAAAGTTGATTTTTCAGTCGAGAACGGAAAAAAATAAAACCAAATTTTGAAATTGTCAAAGCAAAAAGACTTTTTTTCAGCAAAACAGTTGAATTTTCAACCCGAAAATATGAATTTTCAACATAAAAGTTAATTTTCAACCAAATAGATCAACTTTTAACCAAAAAGTTGAATTTTCAGAAAAACAGATAGATTTTTAACCGAGAAGATTAAGTTTCTACCAAAAAATAAGAATTTTCAGCAAAATAGTTAAATTTCAGCCAATAGAGATGAATTCTAAACGAAAAACAATTGAATTCATCCAAAGCAGATTAATTTTCAAATAAACAATTCCATTTTTAACCAAAGCAAATGAAATTTCTATCAAAAGAGATGAATTTTATAATCCAAACCATAAATTTTCAGCAAAATAGTTGAATGGTCCACCAAAAAAATAATTGGTCAACCAAACAGTCGAATTTTGAATTCAAAAATATGAAATTCCTACTGGAAGAGATAAATTGTAAAATACAAAAGACGAATTTTGAAGGAGATATTTTAATTTCAACCAAGTAGTTGAATCCTCAACTGAAACAAATAATTTGCAACCAAGCAGTTGAATGTTGATAAACAAAAAATAGAAAAGAACGAAACTCTTGCTAAAGGAGATACATTTTCAAATCCAAGAGACGAATCTTAAACAAACTTATTAAATTTTCAACAAAAAAGATTTTTAAGTCAAGAAAGAACAAAATGCCAACCAAAAAGTTGAATTTCTAAACTAAATAGACGAATTTGTAACAGAATAGTTAAACAGAATAATTTTCAAAGAAACAGTTGCATTTTTAACCGAAAATGTGAAATTTCGGTTGAAGAAACAAATTTTCAAACCAAAAAGATGAATTTTCAACCAATGAATATTGTTCAGTCAAGAAAGAAAACAAAAATGTGAGCAGTGTTGAATTTTCAGAAAAGTAATTGAATCCTCGGCCAAAATAGATGATTTTTTATAAAATAGTTTAATTTTCAATCAAAAAGATTAATTTTCAATGAAAGATGAAATTGCAACAAAACAGTTGAATTTTAAACCAAAAAATACGACTTTTGAACAAAATTTTTCATCATCCAACAGACTAATTCAAATTTCCACCAAATAATAAAAGTTCTAACCTTGCATCGAAGTGGAACAGCGAGTAAAAGGGTAAAAGAGGAGAATAGGGTAAAGACTCTGAATCCTTCCATAAAAAAATAAAAATTTTAATCATTTTTTAAATCCGAACTACGCAACATTTTAGGCCCTGCTTCGACTGTGTATCTTTTGCGAAGTTACACGGATTTCTTTAGCTTTCCAACTGTAACCACTTGAATCGTTGTTTTTATTTATCACTAGCAGGTTCTGGAAGCAGATGCAGTTCTCTCCGTGTTTCGAAGCTTGCTTATTTGACTCAATAACAAGTTTTTTCTTGGCTTTCAACGATTTTTATTTCTTCTTACAATAAGAGCATTAATGCGCCTTAAGAGAGTTTTCTGATTTATTGACCTACTAATATGCTCTTGGACTATTTCACTTCATTAATTTGTTTCAGCAAGGTTGCGCTACAATTATTTGGCGTTGCATGTACAGCCTGTGTGGGCACACGGAGCAGCTGTCGTTTATAGCGATTTGTCTTTAATGTTTGATTTTTCTTCTTCTTTCACTCATATTTTCAAGAATTATTAATAATACTAAAAGGCTGGAGCTTTAAGAAATTCTGCAATCGATCTAACGATTCATTAATAGACTTTTTATATTTGACAGTATGTGCAGTCTTTGACGATCTGCAAGATCACAAGTAGTGTTTGTAATAATTAGAGAGCGGATGAGAGCCACTGTGAAGTTAGCTGAAGAACGCAGTTCGGCTCTCAGATGCGGAGAACCTCCGTTGAACCAGCTGCAAGCGTGCGGGCAAGAATGTTGGTACGTGCCCCCTCCCTTCTGGGCCGACGCTTCTCATGCGGAAAAGGTGCGCGCGCTTCCGGTGTGGTGCGCTCGCTTGCTACTGGCCAACTGGGATTCTCCGCATGTGAGAGTCGAGGTGCGTTCGTCAGATAACGCAACAGTGGCTCTCATTCGCTCCCTGATAATCAATGACATTCAATGTAATCAAAGAGCAATCAAATATTGATATGAAAAAAGTGGATTAAATGCTTTCACGAGTCTTTCAAAGATACAGACAGGCCTGCGATTGTCAAAAAAATAAGGTGATTCATTGTTTTCCATTGTTATTGCAATTATTGCATTGATAAAAATGTGAAACAACGCTTAAAAATAAATCAAGTTAAGCAAGGGACTGAGATTGAAGAAAAAAACGAAATAATGATTTTCCTATAATTTTTTTTGCGATTGTAGAACATTTATTATATAAAATCATTATATAGAAAAATATTATAAGATAATCAGCATTTGGATAAATAATAACAAAATATTGAAAGAATTAATGTGGAAAGTAGACCAGCTGCAGAGATATGATTTAAAAAAATCTAGAAATAAAAAAATAAATAAACTATAAATGATAATTTAAAAAAAATTAATAATCTCATATGGGTGTATTGAAAAGCGTTTATGCATAAATGAACTTTACACATCAAAAATCGGTAAATTACCCTGATCTGGAGGTTCCATCAAATCCTTTAAATATTTTGCAATTCTTTTGAATTCCTTGAAATCCTTGTAAGCCCTAATTTTTTTGACCTCCCTTCAAATATTTAGAATTATTTTAAAGGTTTTTTATTTTTCTGCATTTCTTGAAATCTTTGGAAATAAGTAGAAAAAATACATAAGTAAGCAGCAATTATTTAAAATCTCTTCAGTATAAATTAAGTTTAACTTATTTATTTCAAATTTTCCTAAAAAAACCTTTTGAGTCCCGAGAAATCTTTAAAGTATTTTGAAATCTGAAATCCTTGGACAATCAATAAAATACTTTAAATCTGCTAATTTTCTTGAAATACCTTGGAATTCTTTGAAATTTTTGTACTCCCTTGAAATTCTGTGGATTCTTTTAAAATAACTTAAAACCTTAAAAATCTTTTGAAATTTTATAAGATCCTTTATAGCTCTTATAACTTTTTTACTCTTTTTCTTCTTTGAAATACCTTAAAATTCTTCAAAGTTTGGTCTTATTCGATTTATTTTCCAAATTTATTTAGAAATAACTTAAAATCGAGGATAAAGTTTGTATAAATCCTACAAAATTCTTTGAAATCCCTTAAAATTTTGGACATCTCTTGACATTATTTGGATTCTGTTGAAATACCTAAATTCTTTTAAACCATTAAAAATTTCCTAAATCCTCAGAACTCTATCATATCTCTGGAAATGCTACATAATTCTTTCTTATTTCTTGCAATTTTTTAAATATTTTGAAATACTTTTGAATTTTTTTAAATAACTTAAAATCTTAAAAATCAAATGAAATTTTGTATGATCCTTTGGAATTTTTGAAGATCCTTCATAGCCTTGAAATGTTTTAAATCTACGGAAATCCCTTAAAATCATTTTAAAATTTTTTAAATAAAAATGTTTCAATCCCTCGGAATCATTGAAATCCTTGGAGATTTAATAAAATCCTTGAAATGTTATGAAATACCTAGAAATACCTTAAAATCCCTCAAAATTTTATTTTATTTATATTCGTGGTATTGAAATTTCTGAAATCTCTTCAAATTCTTTGTTTATGTAGTTTAAAAATGAACTTGAAATCTTGAGAAATTCTATAAAATTCTTTAAAATATCTTAAAATTTTCGAAATCTTTTGAAATTTCTTTTTCAAAATAGCTTCAACTCTTTCAAAAATTTCTGAATCCTTAGCACCAATTAAATTCATTGAAGTAATTTAAGCTGTAAATCCTTTAAATCTTGTGTAATTCTTGGAAATTTTTGAAAATGCTACATAATTCTTTAACTTTCCTCAAAATTGTTGAAATATCTTGAAATTCTTTGAAATCTTGTAAATTAACTTAAAATCTTAAAAATCCTTCGAAATTTTATAAGATCCTTCTTAGCCCTTGCCGTTTTTGAAATCTGGAGAAATCCTTAAAATATTTTAAAATCCTACGTTAAGTAAATAAGTGAATAATTGGTTTGTAGTTTCTCTATTTTTCACATCACTTCTTCCAATATTTTAGCATAAGTCATTTCTATTCTGAGTTCCTCATAATGATTTTATGTAATGATTTTCCGAGAATTGCAAGCAATTTATATGAAATTCTTTATAAAAAAATTCTTATAGGTCTATACTGAATTTTCTATAATATTTTTTCGTAAGAGTGTTACGTACATAACAGTGAGTTACGATCCCGTTGAACAGTTTTCAAATTATTGAAAAGGTCTTAATCTAAAAAAATTTAGAATAAAAAAATGTAATGCTGTTTTTAATGAATAATTGGTGATGCAATCTCAGGCCTGACTACAGATCTGTTAATTTATTATTAATATAAGTTACGGAACAGCATCAAAGAGAGGTGATCTTTTCATCTTAATTGTTTTATAGTGAATGTTTATTTGTAGTTTTCATCAAGTCAGTATTTCTAACCGCATTCGTAGTTCATAGATGGCTGCTCCACAGCACATACACCACGCACAAGCCACGTGGAAGTTTAACCACTGCTCAATATACGAGCAATATAAAAAGCTAGCCAGCTTACACTAATGATGAAATAAAATCAACTGTGAATATAAGATATTAATAACATGTTTAGAAGCCTAAAATGTAATACTTAATTAACAGGTGTAAAACAAGATGCTGAGAAAGAGAAGGGGAAGTTAGCGAAGGAAGGGTGGTCGGTGGTTTATGATGACGATAAACAACATATTAAAGAGGCAGGAGGTGCTCTAGGGAAACAGATATCTAGTGTAGAGAAAATGAGCGACACGGTTAACACGGTTACAACGATTACAGTAACGACGATAGAAACTCAGGTTTCACATAAACCAGACTCAACTGAAGGCAAAACGGATCGTACTGAAATTAGGCTAGGTCAACCTAGCAAAACAACTGAGAGTAGGGAAAGAGATTCTTTCATTGAGAATGTTAGTTTAGAAGGATCAGTGCCAGGTAGAGTAGAAACAGGTGCAGAGGGGAAAACGAAGACGGTAAGTGATGCCAGACAGGGTTCATCGAAGGGGAAACCAGCTTCACAAAAGGGTACAAAAATCGACGATTCAAAAGCAAGTGACAAAAAATCAAAGATAAAGGAAACGGGAACGGAGAAACCGAAAGATGAAGATGGCGACAAATCGAGTGCTTATGAAAAGGTTTATAACGTTCAGCCAACCGCTGAAGAAGCAAAAGAAAAATCAGAATTGGAAAACAAGAAGCTGAAAGATAAATCTGGGAAAATTTTCTCGGGAATATTTAAGGGATCGAAAACCAAAAAGAAGGACTCGAAAGATACTTCTTTTGATAGTGGAGATGAAGATACGAAGACATTGACTATCAAATTTTTGGATGAGAGCAGAAAAGCTGCTGATAGGACACATGACCCTTCAGGTCTCACTAACGGTGTTCAAACTTATGAACCTAAACCAATGACGGAGTTGGTTTTAGTTCAAGATGTAAAGACCACGACAGCAGAGTTTTTAGATGACTCTAGAAAAGCTGCAACCAGATTAAGCGAGATTGCTCGCGAAATCACAGAGCCAAAGAAATCAGACACTACCACAGTTACCAAAACTACAGTTACAATAACTGAGACAGACGGGGTAAAGAAGTCTGCTAATGCAGCAGCAGATGAAGGAAAAGATAAGTCTGGCGGATTCTTTGGAATATTCAAGAGTCCAAAGTCTAAGGAAAAGAGACGAAGTAAATCTAAAGAGAAAGATACTTCATTTGATAGTGGAGATGAAGAAGTAAGAGCCGCCACAGAGAAATTCCTTGAAGATCTCCGTAAGACTGCAGGTTCTCCTGACTTGCCTTTCATAGATAAATCTGACACGAAAATCGACGCTGACGAAGAAATTGGTAGATTTTCAACTTACTCGAATTATGAGTCTGATACTCCTCAGGACAAGCTGAGAGGATCATCGTACAACATTTCCGAATCACCTACTAAAGTGAAAGAGGAAAAAGTAGCAAAACAGAAATCACTTGCTAGTTCTGAACCTGTAACCACTGAAGATGAAAGCCAGGACGACAGTCAAGAAAAGTCTGGCGGATTCTTTGGAATATTTAAAAGTCCGAAGCTGAAGAGCAAAAAACGAAGCAAATCAAAGGAGCCCTCTCCGAAAGAGGCATCAGTCGAGATTTCTGATGCTGATTTGCGAATTCAGACATCTGAGTTTTTAGATGACACGAGAAAACATGCGGATAAACATCATGAGCTTATCCCAGAAAAGATTCAAGAAGCTGAAAAAGTCACAATTGTTGAAGTGATTGTTTCAGATGCTGTACCTTATAGTGAAGAACAACTTGCCGAAGTTCCAGCTTCTAAGGATGGAAAAGATAAAGGCATATTTGGAATATTCAAGAGCCCAAGAGGGCTGAACAAGAGGCGAAGCAGATCCAAGGACAAAAGTACATCAAGAGACACCTCGTTTGACAGTGGAGACGAAGAAATTCGAATAGCGACTGCTAAATTTTTGGAAGATAGCAGGAATATGGCTGGTCAAATTGACGCATGTCCTTACAAATCTTACGCTTTCCTTGAAGAGATGAGCAGACAAAGTGAAAGCGAAGTTGCTTCTGCAAAAGATACTAAGCCTGAAGAACAAAGCAAAGAGAAGGCGGGTATATTTTCCGGAATATTCAAGAGTACGAAGCATGTAATAGAAGAAATCAAAGAGGATGTTAAAGATTTCGTGGACGATACAAAGAAAGAGGCAGAGGATGAAAAAAAGAAACTTCAAAAAGATACTGAAATAGCAGCTAAGGACGTGGAAGATTCTGCAAGGGCTGCCACAGATGAAGTATCATATGATGTAACAGATTCAGCAGTCAAGATTTCTAAAAAGACATCAGACGAGCTTCAAAAAGCAACTGATGCTGTCAAGACCACTGGTGAAAAGATTGCTAACACAAAGGATGCAGCTGTAAAGGAAATAAAGAAAGACGTTAAGATCACTGAAGAAAAAATATCTGCAGGAGCTGCAACAGTCGTTAAAACCGCAGATGATGCAAAGGACAAAACAACAAAAGAAACTAAAAAAGCTAAAGACAAGGCTGGTGGTTTTCTGTCTGGCATTTTCAAGGGTGCGAAACATGCAGTAGATGATGCGACTGACGACGTTAAGGAATTCTTGGATGAAACTAAACATGAAGCTGAACTGGAGGAAGAACGTGCTCATAAAGCTGCTGATGATTTGTCAAAAGATGCGAAAGAAGCTAAAGATAAATTAGTTTCTGATGCCAAAGCAGCAGCGGACAAAGTAAAAGAAAAAGTATCAGCCGATGCTCAAGCTGTTTCAGATGAAGTCAAAGATACAGGTGATAAAATATCAAAGGAAGCTGTAGAAACTGCCGACGGAGTAAAGAAAGCAGGCAAAAAAATGGCGAAGGATGTAGCTGACAAAAAGGATGCTGCAGTCAAGGAAATAAAGAAAGATGCAAAAGATGTAGAAAAAACAGTGGTTTTGGGTGCAGTTGCAGTATCAGAAACAACAGAGGCTGCTAAGGACAAGGCAACAAAGGAAACCAAGAAAGCCAAGGACAAAGCTGGTGGTTTCATATCTGGTATATTTAAAGGAGCTAAGCATGCATCAGATGAAATTTCCGAAGATGTGAAAGAATTTTTGGACGAAACGGAAAAGGAAGCTGAGGAAGAAAAGGAGCGTGCTCGTAAAGCTACGGAGAAACTATCCAAAGATGCGAAGGATGCATCTGATAAGGCAAAAGAAAAAATGTCTGAAGATGCGCATGCCGTTTCTGAAAAAGCGAAAGAAGTGACTGAAAAGATTTCAAAAGAAGCTAAAGCTACAGCGAATGTAGTACAAGAAACAAAAGATGCTGCCGTAAAAGCAATTAAGAAAGACCTTACAATTGTGGAAGAAAAAGTGGTTTCGGGAACAGAAACTGTTGTTAAAACAGCAGATGAGACTAAGGATAAGACAGCAAAGGAAACTAAAAAGGCTAAAGACAAAGCTGGCGGGTTTCTCTCAGGTATATTCAAAGGTGCAAAACATGCAGTGGATGATGTTACCGATGACGTTAAAGAATTTCTCGACGAAACAAAACATGAAGCGGAATTGGAAGAAGAACGAGCACGTAAAGCCGCTGAAGATTTCACTAAAGATGCCAAAGAAACTACAAATGAGACAGTCTCTGACATAAAAGGCGCAGCTGTAAAAACCAAAGACAAAATAGCTGACGGAGCTGATGCTGTAACTGAAAAAGTGAAAGATGCAGGTGATAAGATTTCTAAAGAAGCAGTAGAAGTAAGAGAAGGAGCCAAAGATGCAGGCAAGAAAGTTGCAAAGGACATCAGTGACACGAAAGATGCTGCTGTCAAGGAAGTCAAGAAAGATGTGAAAACTGTTGAAGAAAAAATATCAACGGGAGCGGAAACTGTTGCACAAGGTGCCGAAGCTGCTAAGGATAAAACAGTTAAAGAAACCAAAAAGGCCAAGGATAAAGCAGGCGGATTTTTATCCGGAATATTTAAGGGCGCTAAACATACAGCTGAGGAGGTTGCAGAAGATGCTAGAGAATTCGCAGATGAAACAAAGAAAGAAGTACAAAAAGAAGAGAAACTTGCTCACAAAGCTGTGGACGATTTATCTAAAGATGTCAAAGATACCAAGGACAAAGTGATTTCTGATGTAAAGGAAACTGCTGATAAATCGAAGGAAAAAGTAAAGAATGCAAGTGACAAAGTAGAAAAAGAAGCAGCAGCTGCAGTTAAAGAAGTCACGGAAGAAGGTCGAAAAGTAGCACAGGGAATCGTTGATGCAAAAGACTCTACACTTGCAGAACTGAAAAAGGACGCTAAAGTTGTAGAAGAGAAAGTAACTGCAGGTGCAGAAGCTGTTGTTAAAACCGCAGATGAGGCTCAGGATAAAACAAAAAAGGAAGCTAAAAAGGCTAAAGATAAAGCTGGTGGTTTCCTCTCTGGTATATTTAAGGGTGCAAAACATACAGTCGATAACGTGGCAGACGATGTTAAGGATTTTCTCGATGAAACTAAACATGAAGCTGAGCTGGAGGAAGAACGCGCTCGTAAAGCTGCTGGAGATTTTTCGAAAAATGCCAAGGACACTAAGGACAAGGCGGTTTCGGAAATAAAAGACGCAGCTGCTAAAACTCAGGAAAAAATATCCAACGGGGCCGAAGCTGTAGCGGATGGAGTGAAAAACGCAGGCACAACAATTGCTAAAGGTGTCACTGATACGAAAGATGCTACTATCAAGGAAATCGAGAAAGATGTTAAAAGTGTAGAGGAGAAAATATCAGTGGGGGCAGAAAGTGTGGCACAAGGTGCCGAAGCTGCTAAAGTTAAAACAGTTAAAGAAACTAAAAAGACCAAGGATAAGGCAGGTGGATTTTTATCTGGAATATTCAAGGGCGCAAAACATGCAGCGGATGAAGTTGCAGAAGATGCTAAAGAATTCGCTGATGAAACAAAGAAAGAAGCTGAGAAAGAAAAGGAACATGCCCGAAAAGCTGCCGAAGATTTATCTAAAGATGTTAAAGAAACTAAGGATAAGATGGTTTCTGATGTAAAAGGTGCTGCCGATAAAGTCAAGGTGAAAGTATCTGATGGTGCTGAAGCTGTATCTGAGAATGTGAAAGTAGCTGGTGACAAAGTTGTTAAGGACATCGCAGATGCTAAAGACGCATCAATGAAAGAAATTAAAAGAGACACTAAAGTTGTAGAAGAAAGAATAGTTTTAGGCGCAGAAGTAGTTGCAGATATGGCAGATGCTACCAAGGATAAATCAGCAAAGGAAACTAAGAAAGCAAAGGACAAAGCTGACGGCTTCTTATCTGGTATGTTTAAAGGTGCGAAACACAGTGTAGTGGATGTGAAAGAGGACGTCAAAGAATTTTTGGAAGAAACTAGACATGAAGCAGAACTAGAGGAAGAACTAGCTCGTAAAGCCGCTGCTGAATTATCCAAGGATGCTAGAGATACAAAAGAAAAAATTGCTGCTGACGTAAAAGAATCGTCAGATAAAGTAAAGATTGCTGGTGAAAAACTAGCACAGGATACGAAAACCGCAGTGAAGGAAATCAAAGAAACAGGACACAAAATTACACAAGAAGTTGTAGACTCAAAAGATGCTGCAATTATAGAAGTTAAAGAAGACGTGAGAACTGTGGAAGAAAAAGTATCCGCAGGTGCTGAAACTGCTGCTCAGACTGTAGGAGATGTTAAGGACAAAGTAGAGAAAGAAAGCAAAAAAGGCAAGGACCAAGCAGGTGGCTTCTTTTCCGGAATATTTAAGGGTACAAAACATGTAGTAGATGACGCTACGGATGATGTAAAGGAATTCCTAGATGAAACAAAACACGAAGCTGAACTTGAAGAAGAAAGAGCTCGTAAAGCAGCTGATGATTTGTCTAAGGACATTAAGTCCAAAAAGGACAAAGTTGTTTCTGACATAAAAGATTCAGCTGATAAAACAAAGCAAACAATATCTAAAGATGCGCATGCTGTTTCTGAAAAGGTTAAAGATGCAGGTGACAAGGCTGCTAAAGAAGTTGCCGAAGCAGTAGAAGGTGTAAAAGAAACATCTGATAAGATAGAAAAAGATGTTTCTGACAAAAAAGATGCCACAGTGAAAGAAATCAAAAAAGATGTAAAGGCCGCGAAGAAAAAAATCTCTACAACTGCTGAAACTGCCGTCGAAACTGCAGAAGATGCTAAGGACAAAGTAGAGAAGGAAACCAAAAATGCTAAGGACAAGGCAGGTGGTTTCTTTTCCGGAATATTTAAGGGTGCGAAACATGCAGTAGATGACGCGACCGATGATGTCAAGGAATTTCTAGATGAAACAA
>CAKNXH010001618.1:17715-30803 GCA_932178445.1 Andricus quercusramuli
AGCAGCTGATGATTTGTCTAAGGACATTAAGTCCAAAAAGGACAAAGCTGTTTCTGACATAAAAGATTCAGCTGACAAAACAAAGCAAAAAATATCTGAGGATGCACATTTTGTTTCTGAAAAGGTCAAAGATGCAGGTGACAAGGCTGCTAAAGAAGTTGCTGAAGCAGTAGAAGGTGTAAAAGAAACATCTGATAAGATTGCAAAAGATGTTTCTGACAAAAAAGATGCCACAGTAAAAGAAATAAAGAAAAATGTAAAGGCCGCGGAGAAAAAAATCTCTATAACTGCTGAAACTGCTGTTGAAACTGCAGAAGATGCTAAGGACAAAGTAGAGAAGGAAACCAAAAAAGCTAAGGACAAGGCAGGTGGCTTCTTTTCCGGAATATTTAAGGGTGCGAAACATGTAGTAGATGACGCGACCGATGATGTCAAGGAATTTCTAGATGAAACAAAACACGAAGCTGAACTTGAAGAAGATCGAGCTCGTAAAGCAGCTGATGATTTATCTGATGACATTAAGTCCAAAAAGGACAAAGCTGTTTCTGACATAAAAGATTCAGCTGACAAAACAAAGCAAAAAATATCTGAGGATGCACATGTTGTTTCTGAAAAGGTTAAAGATGCAGGTGACAAGGCTGCTAAAGAAGTTGCCGAAGCAGTAGAAGGTGTAAAAGAAACATCGGATAAGATTGTGAAGGATGCTGCCGACTCTGCAGATGCTTTAGTAAAGGAAATTAAAAAGGACGCAGAAGCAGTGGATGAAAAACTAGCTTCAGGTGTTGAGTCTGCTGCTCAAAAAGTTGTTGAAGCTAATGAAAAGACGGCAAAGGAAACTAAAAAGGCTAAGGATAAGGCAGGTGGTTTTCTCTCCGGCATATTCAAAGGTGCAAAACACTCAGCTGATGAAGTTGCAGACGACGTGAAGGAATTTGTACAGGACACTAAAAAAGAAGCAGAAAAAGAGGAAGATAAGGCACGTAAAGCAGCGGAGAATTTTTCGAAGGATGCTAAGGACACTAAAGACAAAGTTGTAGGGGAAATAAAAGAAACAAAAGATAAAGCAAATGTTGAAGTAGAAAAAGCAGGAGAAAAGATTTCGCATGGTGCAGCAGCTGTAGTCGATGGAGTTAAAGATGCAGGAGATAAAGTTGCAAAGAGCGTAACTGATTCAACAGAAGCAGTTGAAAAAGAAATCAATAAAGACGCTAAAATTGCGAAAGAAAAATTATCCTCTAGTGCTGAAGCAGTGACTGAAACAGTCAAAGATGCGAAGGACAAGACCGTCAAAGAGTCGAAGAAAGCAAAGGACAAAGCCGGAGGTTTCCTGACTGGGATATTCAAGGGAGCAAAACATGCATCTGATGAAGTTGTCGATGATGTACAAGAATTTTTAGATGAAACTAGAAAGGAAGCTGCAGAGGAAGAAGAGCGTGCTCGTCAATCTGCAGAAAAGTTAGTTAAAGATACGAAAGACGCTAAAGAAAAATTGGTGTCTGATGTTAAGGATAAGGCAGAGAAAACTAAGGAAAAAATATCGGAGGATGCATATGCATTATCAGAAAAAGTTAAAGACATTGGTGACACAGTCTCAAAAGAAACTGCAGAAGCTGCTGATAGTGTGAAATTGACTGGTGTGAAGGTTTCAAAAAGTGTTGTAGATTCTAAAGATGCCGCAGTAAAGGAATTGAAGAAAGATGCTAAAATTGTCGAAGAAAAAGTAACTACTGCAGCAGAAGAAGTTGCTAAAAAAGCAGATGATGCAAAGGATAAGACAATGAAAGATGCTAAGAAGGGCAAAGAAAAGGCTGGCGGCTTCTTTTCTGGTATTTTCAAGGGTGCTAAGCATGCCGTAGATGATGTGACTGATGATGTCAAGGATTTCCTTGATGAGACAAAACACGAAGCTGAGTTAGAAGAAGAACGTGCTCGCAAAGCTGCGGAAGAATTATCTAAAGAAGTTAAGGACGGTAAAGACAAGATAGTTTTTGAAGTAAAAGACACTGCAGCTAAAGCAAAAGATAAGATATCTGAAGGTGCTGATGCAGTATCCGAAAAAGCTGAATGTACAGGGAAGAAGATTTCTAAGGAAGTAGCTAAAGTAAAAGAAGAAGTAAAAGACTTCGGCCACAAGATTGCAAAGGGAACTCAGGAGTCAAAAGATGCGGCAGCCAAGGCAGTCAAGGAAGATGTTACCATTGTGAAGGACACAATAGTTGCAGGAGCAGACACATTAGCGGATTCGGCAGACTCTACTAAAGATAAGGCAGTAAAGGAATCGAAAAAAGCCAAAGATAAAGCTGGGGGTTTCCTGTCGGGATTATTTAAGGGTGCAAAACATGCAGCAGACGAAGTTGCAGAGGACGTCAAGGAGTTTGTTGATGAAACTAAGAAAGAGGCTGAGGAAGAACAGGAACGCGCTCGTCAATCTGGAGAAAAGTTATCTAATGATTTGAAAGATACTAAAGACAAGGTCATATCTGATGTGAAGGATACAGCTGGAAGGGCGAAAGAAAAGGTATCCCAAGAAGTGACTGCAGCTAAAGAAGATGTGAAAGATACAAGCGAGAAAGTTGTGAAAGGTATCACTGATATAGAAGATGCTGCAGCGAAGAAAATTGAAAAGGATGTGAAGATTGCAGAGGAGAAAGTTACATCAGGAGTTGAAGCTGTAGTAGAATCAACGGATGCTGCTAAAGATAAAGCCACTAAAGAGACCAAGAAAGCGAAAGATAAAGCAAGCGGTTTTCTATCTGGTATATTCAAAGGCGGAAAGCAAACAACAGATGATGTTGTAGAAGATGTTAAAGAACTCGCAGACAAAGTCGTGAAAGAAGAGGAAAAAGCTCGGAAAGCTACAGAAGGATTGGCTCAGGATATCAAGAATACTAAACACAAGGTCACTTTCGAAGTTGCAGAATCAATTGATAAGACAAAAACAAAAATATCTGAAGATGCACAAGCTGTTTCTGAAAAAGTGAAAGATGCAGGTGTCAAGGTTTCCAAGGAAGTAACCGATACAGTCCAAGGTGTACAAGAAACATCTGATAAGATTGCAAAGGACGCTACTGGCATTAAAGATGCTGCAGTGAAGGAAATAAAAAAGGACGCAAAGGCTTCGGCGGAAAAAATATCTACAAGTGCTGAAACTGCTGTTCAATCTGCAGAAGATGCTGAGGACAAAGTAGAGAAGGAAGGAAAAAAAGCTAAGGACAAGGCCGGTGGTTTCTTTTCTGGAATATTCAAGGGTGCAAAACATGCAGTGGATGATGTTACCGATGACGTTAAGGAATTCCTTGATGAAACCAAACATGAAGCAGAGCTGGAGGAGGAACGTGCTCGGAAAGCTGCTGAAGAGTTGTCTAAGGAAGTGAAGGATACTACAGATAAAGCAATATCTGATGTGAAAGAATCAACTGAAAAAGCGAAAGCCAAAATATCTGCTGATACTCAAGCTGTGTCTGAAAAAGTAAAGGAAGCAGGCGACAAAATATCAAAGGAAACTGCAGCAGCTGTTAAGGAATGGGAACTGGCAAGCGAAAAAGTCGCAAAGGATGCTTCCGACAAAAAAGATGCTGCAGTTAAAGAAGTAAAGAAAGATGCTAAAATTGCTGAAGAAAAGGTGAAAGCAGGTGCGGAAACAGTTGCGCAAACAGTGGATGATGCTAAAGACAAAGTAGCTAAGGAATCTAAGAACAACAAGGATAAATCTGGTGGTTTTCTATCCGGAATATTCAAAGGGGCGAAACATGCTGCAGATGAGGCGACAGATGACGTGAAGGAATTTGTAGACGATACCAGAAAGGAAGCTGAGGAAGAGAAAGAACGTGCGCGAGAAGCAGCTGAAAGAATTTCAAAAGACGTTAAGGAGACAAAGGAGATAGCTATTTCAGAGATAAAAGATGATGCAAAGAAATTACTCAAAAAGGGAGATGGTCATGTAAAGGAAGTAAAGAAAGATGTTAAAGCGTTAGGCCAAGAAGTTGCATCATTAGGAGATGTAATTACCTATCAAGTAACTACTTCTACTGATCCTGAGATGCTTCCCGACTCAGCAACGATAATAGATATTAAGACCACTACGCAAGAATTTTTGGATGACACCAAAAGAACTGCGGCCCTGGGTGCAACTGCAGAAGAATTTTTAAAACCTTCAGACGCTGATAAATTTGATGGAAGTACGCAGAAAACTGTAGAAGAAGCTAAGGAAAAGAGCAGTGGCTTCTTTGGAATGTTTAAAAGTCCTAAGTCAAAGCAGCAAAGGAGAAGTAAATCTAAAGAAAAATACTCATCTCAGGAATCATCATTTGATAGCGGAGATGAAGAAACTAGAATCATCACAGCAAAATTCCTTGATGATGTTCGTAAAAATGCTGAAGATTCTAAGGATTCTTTCGTTGAAGAAGTACAGAAAGATGCAAAGATCGTTGACGAAAAAGTCGACTCTGCTAAAGATAAAACAGTGAAGGAAACCAAAAAAGCTAAAGACAAGGCTGGTGGATTTTTGTCTGGAATTTTTAAAGGTGCGAAGCAAGCGTCAGATGAAGTTGTTGAAGATGTGAATAAATTCGCAGAGAAAACTAAAGAGGATGCCGCTAAGGATGAGGAAAAAGCTCGCAAGGTAGCAGAAGAATTGGCTAAGGATGTGAAGGATGCTGAAAACAAAGTTAAGTCAGAGGTTAAACAAGCAGTAGAAAAAACAAAGATAAAAATATCTGAAGACACGCATGTTGTTTCTGAAAAAGTAAAACATGCAGGTGACAAGGTTGCGAAGGAAGTTGCTGAAACAGTAGAAGGTGTAAAAGAAACGTCTGAAAAGATTGCAAAAGATGTTTCTGACACTAAAGATGCTGCAGTAAAGGAAATAAAAAAGGATGCAAAGGCCGTGGCGGAAACAATCTCTACAACTGCTGAAGCTGCTGTTGAAACTGCAGAAGATACTAAGGACAAAATAGAAAAGGAAGGCAAAAAAGCTAAGGATAAGGCAGGTGGTTTCTTTTCTGGAATTTTTAAGGGCGCGAAACATGCTGTAGATGATGCTACGGACGATGTGAAGGAATTCCTAGATGAAACAAAACATGAAGCTGAACTTGAAGAAGAACGTGCTCGTAAAGCAACTGAAGATTTGTCTAAGGAAATTAAATCCAAAAAAGATAAAGCTGTTTTTGACGCAAAGGATTCAGCTGATAAAATAAAGCAAAAAATAACTGAGGATGCGCATGCTGTTTCTGAAAAGGTTAAAGATGCGAGTGAAAGTGTCGCTGAAGGAGTAACAGGAGCTGTAGAAGGTGTAAAAGAAACATCTGGTAAGATTGCGAAGGATGCTGCAGATTTTAAAGACGTTTTAGTGAAGGAAATCAAAAAGGATGCAAAGGTAGTGGATGAAAAACTAGCTTCAGGTGTTGAGTCTGCTGCTCAAAAAGTTGATGAAGCTAAGGAAAAGACGGCAAAGGAAACTAAAAAGGCTAAGGAGAAGGCAGGTGGTTTTCTCTCTGGCATATTCAAAGGCGCAAAACAATCAGCTGATGAAGTTGCAGATGACGTTAAAGAATTTGTGGATGATACGAAAAAAGAGGCTAAAAAGGAAGAAAAACGCGCGCAGAAAGCTGCTGAGAAATTATCTAAGGACGTCAAGGACGGTACAGATAAAGCAATTTCTGATATCAAGGAATCAGCCGAAAAAACAAAGGACAGGATTTCAACAGAAACTGCTGCAGTTGGTAAAGAAGTAGAAGACGGTGCTGACAAAATTGCAAAAAGTTTGGTAGATTCTAAGGATGCTGCTGTTAAAGAAATTAAGAAAGATGCAAAGGTTGTTGAGGAAAAAATAACCTCCGGGGCAGAAGCAGTTGCAAAGACAGCAGATGATGCTAAGGATAAAGCTACCAAGGAAGCGAAGAAAGCTGAAGATAAAGCTGGTGGCTTCTTTTCCGGTATATTCAAGGGTACAAAACATGTTGTGGATGATGTTACTGACGACGTTAAAGAATTCCTCGATGAAACAAAGCATGAGGCAGAATTGGAAGAAGAACGTACACGCAAAGCTGCAGAAGAATTATCTAAGAACGTGAAAGATACTAAGGATAAGGCAGTAGCGGGTGTCCAAGATTCTACTGAGAAGATCATGGATGCTAAGGATAAGGTAGTTTCTGATGTGGGAGATGCTATGGATAAAGCGAAAGAAAAGATTTCCGATGAGGCTCACACTGTATCGGAAAAAGCGAAACATGCAGGCGAAAAAGTCTCTGCAGAAACTGCAAAAGTCGCAGAAGGAGTAAAAGAAACGGGGCAGAAAATTGTGAAAGGAGTAGCCGATACAAAGGACGCAGCTGTCAAAGAAGTGAAAGAAGATGTTAAGACTGCTAAAGAAAAAATATCTTCGGGAGTAGAGACAGTTGCAGAAAATGCAGAGGCAGCTAAAGACAAAACTGCGAAGGAAGGCAAGAAAGTCAAAGATAAAGCGGGTGGTTTTCTATCTGGCATATTTAAGGGGGCAAAGCATACAGCAGATGAGGTAGCAGACGATGTAAAGGAATTTGTAGACGACACCAGGAAAGAGGCTGAGAGAGAAGAAGAACGTGCTCGGCAAGCTGGTGAACATGTATCTAAAGCAGTTAAGGAAACAAAAGATAAGGTCGTGGCTGAAGTAAAAGAAACAACAGATATAGTTGAAGGAAAGGTTGTCGATGGAGCTCAAGCTGTATCAGAAAAGGTAAAAAGTACGGGTGAAAAGATTTCAAAAGATATGACTGCTGTAGTTGATGGAGTAAACGAAGCTGGAGAAAAGGTTGCGAAAGAAGTCACCAAAACAAAAGAGGCTGCGTTGACGGATCTTGAGAAAGACGTTAAGGCTACAGAGGAGAAAATTTTCCAAATAACTGATGCCGCTAAGGATAAAGCGGTAAAGGAAACGAAAAAATCAAAGGACAAAGCAGGAGGTTTTCTATCTGGAATATTCAAGGGAGCCAAACACGCAGCTGATGACGTTTCAGGAGAAGTCAGAGAATTTCTAGATGAAACGAAAAAAGAAGCTGCAGACGAGAAAGAACGTGCTCGTAAAGCAACCGATAAGTTGGCTCAAGATGCGTTCGATGCTAAAGATATAGTAGTGTCTGACGTGAAGAATGCAGCTGAAAATGTGGAGGATGCAATATCTTCTGAAGTTCAAGCAGTCTCCGACAAAGTGAAGAGTGCAGAAGAAAATGTATCTAAAAAAGCGGCTGCTGCAGTTGATGACATAAAAGAAGCAGGAGAGAAAATTTCGAAGAATACTACTGAGACGAAAGATGCTGTCAAACAAGAATTCCAGAAAGACGTTAAAACCATCGAAGAAAAAGTATATGCTGGTGCTGAGACAGCTACTGAAGTTGTGGATACTGCCAAAGAAAAGACAAGCAAGGAAGGTAAGAAAGCTAAGGATAAGGCTTCAGGTTTCTTCTCTGGAATTTTCAAAAGCGCAAAACATGCCGTCGATGATGTTACCGACGATGTCAAGGAATTCTTGGACGAAACAAAGCATGATGCAGAAGAAGAAGAGGAACGTGCTCGTAAAGCAGCTGAAGACTTATCCAAGGAAGTCAAAGAAGCCAAGGATAAAGTAGCCAAAGGCGTAAAAGATTCAGCTGATGAAATTGATGAGAAAATAGCTCAAGATGTTGATACTGTATCTGAGGGAGTGAAAAAAGCAGGAGAGAAGATTACTAAAGGTGTTGCTGATACGAAAGATGCTGTCGCTAAGGAAGTCAAAGAAGATGTGAAAGTTATAAAGGAGGAAGTAGCATCAGGTGCAGAAGCAGTATCAGACACTGCAGTCTCTGCTAAAGACAAAGCTGCGAAAGAGACCAAAAAAGCAAAGGATAAGGCAGGCGGCTTCTTATCTGGGATGTTTAAAGGCGCTAAACATGCAGCAGAGGAAGTGTCAGAGGATGTGAAAGAATTTAGAGAGAAAACAAAAGAAGAAGCAGCGAAAGAGGAGGAACGCGCACTGAAAACTGCAGAGGAATTGGCTAAGGATATTAAAGATAAGAAAGACAAAGTAGTAACTGACGTCAAGGAATCTGTTGATAAGGCTGCGACGAGAATATCTGATCATGCCCATGCTGTATCTGAAGGAGTAAAGGAAACAGAGACAAAATTAGCAAAAGGAGTTGAAGATACTAAAGATGCTGCCATCAAGGAGGTTAAGGAAGACGTTAAAGCTGCTAAGGAAGACGTTAACGCTGCTAAGGAAGCAGTCGTAGAAACTGCAAATGCTACTAAGGAAAAAACAGCGAAGGAGGCTAAAAAAGCCAAGGAGAAGGCTGGTGGTTTCCTATCTGGAATATTTAAGGGCAGTAAAAGAGCTGCAGACGAAGTTGCAGACGATGTCCAGGAATTTATAGATGAGACGAAAAAGGAAGCTGAAGAAGAAGCAGAACGTGCTCGTAAAGCTGCGGAAGAACTCTCTAAGGACGTCAAGGATGCTAAAGATAAAACAGTTTCTGATGCCAAGGATTCAGCCGATAAGGCTAAGAAAAGGCTATCGGACGACGTTCAGGTCTTAGCAGACAAAGCAAAAGGTGCAGCTGATGATGCTTCCAAGGAAGCGGCTACAGTTCTTGAGGGAGTAAAGGATGCTAGTCATAAAGTATCAGACAAAGTTATTGAGACAAAAGATGTCATAGTAAAGGAATTGAAGAAGGATGCTAAAAGTGTCGAAGAAAAAGTAGCTTCTGTGGGAGAACAAGTTGCTAAAAAAGCAGATGATGCCAAGGACAAGACAACAAAGGAAACGAAGAAGGCCAAGGATAAAGCTGGTGGTTTTCTTTCTGGAATATTTAAAGGCGCAAAGCATGCAGTTGATGATGTAACAGATGATGTTAAAGAATTCTTGGATGATACTAAACATGAAGCAGAACTAGAAGAGGAGCGTGCACGTAAGGCAGCCGAAAAATTGTCGAAAGATGCAGAGGATGCGAAGGATAACGTAGTCTTTGGAGCAAAAGAATCTGTGGAAAAAGCGAAGGAAATCATTTCTGATGGTGCACATGCAGTTTCTGATAAAGCTACAGACGCAGGTGATAAAGTTGCTAAAGAGACCTCAGTAGTAATTGAGAGCGTAAAACAAACAGGTCACCAAGTTGGTAAAAAAGTTGTTGATGCAAAGGATTCTGTAATCAAGGAAGCAGAGAAGGATGTTATAATCGTTGAGGAGAAATTAACATCAAGTGCAGAATCTGCTTCAAAAACTGCGGATGCTGTGAAGGACAAAGCAGAGAAAGAAACCAAGAAGGCTAAGGATAAAACGGGCGGTTTCTTCTCTGGAATATTTAAGGGTTCCAAACACGCTTCAGATGAAATTGTAGAAGATGTTAAAGAATTCGTAGATGACACAAAGAAAGAGGCCGAAAAGGAAAAACAACGGGCCAAAAATGCTGCTAAAGATTTATCCAAAGATATCAAGGACACTAGAGATAAGGCAAAAGATTCATTAGGTGCAACATCTGAAGGAGTGAAAGAATTAGGAGAGAAAATCGGGAAAGAAGTTTCGGATACCAAAGATACTGTGGTTAAGGATATCAAAAAAGATGTTACATTCGTGGAGGAAAAATTCTCTTCAGGGTCTGAAACTGTTGTCAAGACAGCTGAGGATGTGAAAGACAAAGCATCAAAGGAATCTAAGAAATCAAAAGATAAGGCAGGTGGTTTCTTTTCGGGGATATTAAAGGGAGCGAAACATGCAGTTGACGAAGTCACAGATGAGGTGAAGGAATTTTTGGATGAGACCAAACACGAGGCAGAATTGGAGGAAGAACGTGCTCGAAAAGTGGCTGAAGATGCGTCCCAAGATGTTAAAGAAACTACAGATAAAATAGTATTGGAAGTAAGAGATTCAGTTGAAACTATTTCTGAAGAAACAAAAGCCGCAGGTGAGAAAGTAACGAAGGAAACAACAGCAGCAGTGGAAGGCGTTAAAGCAACAAGTGAAAAGGTGGCAAAAAGTATGGAAGGCACAAAAGATGCTGCAGTTACAGAGGTTAAGAAAGATGTGAAGATCGTCGAAGAGAAGATAGTTTCTGGTGCAGCAATAGCTTCGCATATTCCACATTATGCTAGGGATACACTATCTAGTGAAGCTCATGCGGCATCAGAAAAAGGAAAGGGTGTCTCTAAGGGTTCCAAAGAACGGAAGGAAGTGAAGAAAGACGCCAAGACGGTTCAAAGAAAGGTCTCTTCAGGTGCTGAAGTTGTTAAGAAAACAGACGATGCAAAGGAGACTGCTATCAAAGAGACCAAAAAGGTGAAGGACAAAGGTGGTTTCCTATCCGGAATAGTAAAAGGTGCGAAGCATGCTGTTGACGATGTTACAAGCGACGTAAAAGAGTTTTTGGATGAAACAAAGGTCGAAGCAGAAAAGGAAGAAGAGCAAACACGACAAGCAGCTAAGTTGAAAGACACTGAGCCAGTTTCGGATGGCGCTAAGCTTGTTTCTAAGAAAACTACAACTACTGTTTCAAAAGTATCAAAGGCATCTACCCCGCCTGTAAAAACAACAACTATAACCAGCGTGACAAAGACCACGAGAACAATTAAGGAAAAATCACCTAGTCCTGTCTTATCCAAACAGGAATCTAGAACGACACCAGAATCAGCCAGGCGGATGTCTGGCGACAAGACGTCAAAGGTACCGACTCCTTCGGCAGGAAGAGCAAAAACAGCAACGAGTCGCATACCTAAAGGAGGTTCTACCACAACAGAAGTTAAGTCCAGTATCAAAAGCCAAAGAAGTAAAGATGGCGCATCAAAAACAGCTCCTGAAAGTATAACATTAGATCCTAAAGAAGCAACATTACTACTTTTGAATGAATCGCGAGCTGCGGCAGAGGTTTCTCCGTTCCCCGATGACCAGAACAAAGAATCACGTATTCCCCAGTTGGGTTCGGCTAGAAGTTCCTCAGAAAGGGATTCATCGTCGGATTCTGAAGCTAAGGGTAAATCGAAGAAAGCCAAGAAGGGTGGCATTATCTCGAATATTGTGAAGAGCACTAAGGGTGCTACCCACAAGATAGCGAAAGAAGTAGACCATGCTAAAGAGGGCATCAAGGATGCTACAGGGAGGTTCTGGGAAGATACGAAACGCGAATCTAAGGAAGCATCCAGTTCTGGCAGTTACAATGTCGCTTCTCCGGATCGCAACACTGATACGATTCTGGATGAGATTGCCACAGAGTCTGATAATATTAGCTTAGAATCGTCGAGCGCGCTAGCTAGGGTAGTTGATCCAGAAGCAGGCCATCCTATAGAGGTTTACGAATCCAAACAAGTTTCAAGCATTCCAAAAGTAACAATAGAATCTAGGGAAGTTAGGGAAATTAGGTATACTGTAGGAGAGTCAAGTACAATTGTAGGAATTGATGTTTTGAGTGAATTAGGGAACCTCGAGCCTCGCGCAAGTCAGACCGTCACCACAGTCGTTACAAAGTCTGTGCGGACGGCAACGACCCCACCACCCAGCTCCGACGAGTTCTGTGACAGTAGCGTTAAAGGTACCTTGCAATAATTGTGTTATTCGTATATATACATTTATATTACATACCTGCTGTGTGTAACATGATTAATTGATTAAGTTAATGCTTTAATGTAACCTCAGTTTACACAAATCATGTTCAGTCGACAAATGTAATCATGCACCACTGTTTCATTCCTAACTGAAAACCTAACCCAGACCTTTTAAGCTTGTAAGGGATCATACTGACGTCGTATTCAACGTTTATTGCAGAAATGAATTTAGCGATTGAAGACGACCTGTGGCCCATGCGACCACTTCGATTTCCAAAAAATGTGGTGCTCACATTTCCGTAAAACACAGAACACTTAGAATCGCAAAATCATGCCTTCAATCATTCAATCTGATGATTCAATTTGATGATATATTTTGCAACAGTGATTTACGTTTCGCTGAATTCAGATGTCAATTGTGGCAGTGAAAGCGAATTAAATAGTTTTATTTTCAATATTTTCGAGTTGATAGTATATTTTTTTATTAATTGTTATTCAAAGTTTTAGATGTTGAAGATATAGTTACTCCTTATTATGGTTCTCGTATTTGTTTGTGAAGAGAAACTTATCAAAATCGGTATGCACCCTTTCCGATCATTATTATCTAATTCATTTCATACGAAAACGCATTCTAAGAACATTCATGCTAGAAAGTGTATCCAGAGTAATTCTGATAGAAATTAAAGATGTTCTAAAGCTTAGTTTAATTGGAAATTATCTCAAAATTCATCCAATCTTTATGATGATTTATAAAATCGGAGAAAATAGATTTGTTAATTGATTTTCATCTTAAAGGAGACATCTGAGCGTCCTTTAGAAAAAGATGTTTCATTTTTAGATAATTTATTTAAAAAATTTTATGTGGATTTTTATGATCAAGAGCTGATTTTATTCTTTGATGGATTCTTTACTATTTGGTTTGATAGGTTTATTTTTTATTTTTTTGATGTTTAGAAATCACACAGTTATTATTGTAAATAAATTTCGTACTAAATCAGGGTGGCGACTTGACCGGGAAATGACCGGGAATTTAATTAAAAACCCGGGAATTTTCTTCTAATCGTAGCAGAATTCAAGAAATATAATTTCACTTGGAATATGGAATTTTTTACATGGAACGAGAATTTTGTCAAAGAATTATAATAATTCAGATTTGGAAGAAAGGAATTTAAACAAATATCTTCTGGATTATAATAGAAAATTTTTTACTTTGTTCGTTGCGAATTTGTATTTTTTTAGTTGCAAATTCTCAACTACTTGGTTAAATGTTAAACTCTTTTGTTAAAAATAATTATTTTGTTGGTTGAAGATTCATGATTTTAATTTAAAATTCATCACTGTTTGATTTAGTTGAAAATGGATATTTTGCATTTAAAAATTAAACAATTTTTCTGAAAATTTGTGTACTTTGTGGAAAATTCGTCTTTTTTGTAGAAGATTAATCTTTTTAGTTGAAAATTCATCTTTTTGGCATAAAAGTCAATTATTTCAGTTGAAGATTCACAATTTTAGTTGAAAATTTATCAGTTTGGTTTAAAATTAATTTATTT
>CAKNXH010001618.1:43105-76898 GCA_932178445.1 Andricus quercusramuli
AGTAGAATTCAGGGAATTAGTAGAATTCAGGGAATTAGTAGAATTCAAAGAATTCGTGGAAATCAAGAAATGCGTAGAATTCAAGAAAGTCTTCGGAATCCTTGAATTCAAAGAATTCCTTGACTTTAAGAAAGTGCTGTGCTCTTGATTTCAAAGAATTTCCGGAATTTTTCAAATGATCTGAATTACATGAATTGCTTGAATTGTTTTAAACTATGTGAATTCAGTGATTTTTCCAAATTCATAGAATTCAAGGAACTTGATGAATTCATAGAATTTAAGGAATCAATATCATTCAAGGAATTCATAGAATTCAGGGAATTTATAGAATTCAAGGAATGTATAGAATTCATGGAATTCGAGGAATTTGTGAAATTTCTGGAATTCGTGGAATTGAAGAAATTCCTGGAATTCAAAGGACTTCATGTTAAATAAGAATAAAAAAATTATTAATTACTAAACTTGTCTGCTGTTTAATTTGGCATCACCCAGTGGATAAGCATTGATTTGAAGCGCAAATATATGTAAAATAATTAATTTATTAACACATATCGTGTCTTGACTGTTGATCAAATTAAATTAATTTTTGCATCCATTATTATTTCTAATTAATGATTATCCACTCTAGGGGTTTCTCCCCTTCCACGAAAGATTCTTTTAACATGGATTTATCGAAAATATCGTTCATAAATTCTTCATAAAAATAACACAAATGTCGATCATCTATTCTTGATTATCGAAGCTTTCATCTGCAGCATCTCGAGTTACGAATCGTGCATGCAACAACCGCTTTTAACTATTTTTGCACGAAGCACGCTAAATGCTTAAGGCATGTTTTAAGTTTATGTAATCTTAAGCACTGAAACGCAGCAGAGGAATGCACAACTTGCACAACGCTAAGCTACTTTACAGGTGTTGGCAATGAGAAAGAAAAAAATGAAGCTTACTTAAATCCGGGTCTTCAACGGCTTTAAAAAAGTTATGGATTAAATCACTTGAAAAATCATCGACAGGATATTTATTCTATGGTTTGCTGGGATAGTCGGCATTACATTCGAATCGAAATAACACAGCGGGATTGAGTGATCAATGTGTGATTTTCACACACCTCTGGCCACGGGATGGATAGCCATATGATGGGGTGCTTCTTTCTGGGCGATCATGTCATCATTTTTAAGTATTATGCTCTGAAGATTCACGTTAGTGTAATGAAATTGCAGAAACTGAACAGTCCCTTTTTTTTAGGTAAAATATTGCTATTTTTAATTTTTCAATTTTAATTTTCTTAAATAAATATTAGTTGATAAGTAAGGGGCGTTCTGAATCAAGGTTCTTGTTACCGACATGTTGCCAACATCGAGATAATTCCACGTGGTTCGTGTCCGCGCTAAGTTTCCCGGAGGGTCTCGATGACGTCACAGAATAATATTGCGCACTCATGAGAGACACAATTGCGCAATATTATTTTGTGACATCGTCGGGATCTTTTGAGAAACTGAGCCTGGGCGCGAACCACTTGAGCTGTGAAATTATCTCGATGTCGGCAACTTGTCGGCAACAGGAATCTTGGTTTAGAACGCCCCTTTCTTTACTAAGATTTTTTTCATGTCAAGTGACTGTTATTCAAGGGATGCTTCTTTGGGTTTGTTTTCTCACTTTACTTTCAGGTTTACTGTTTTGTTTCATAACTGTAAGACAGAATCCACCGTAGTAAATGTTTCTGTGTTCTAGATTCTGAAACGCTAACTTGGTCAGTTGTGAAAATATTTCGATAAGATTTAAAAAAGGCAAAGTATTCGACGGGGGAAAAAAATAAAAATTGAGATCAAAAATACCTAACCAATTCATTTGAATACACTTTCCCATTCTTTAAGTTTCATCGAAATCGGTGAATCTACAAAACAGAAAAATTCACTACGCTCTGCCCTTGTGTTCTCTATTCATAATTTTTTTTGTAGCTTTTTGGAATCATAGCAACTAACGCCCATTCATTAATTTTACTGTTATTTAATCTTGTACCTTGAATAACAATCTGTCGTTTCTTTACACTAACGAGGGATAAATTCAGTTCAAGATAAAAAAAAAATAAACAATAAAAGACTTATGAAAGGCATATACTGTTTACGTGGCAGCAAGACACAGTTCACAATCAGTAGAATCGGCCTGCTCGAGTGTACAGAACAATCTAGTACAAACGATGCCGAGGATGAAGACTAGAAGTAAAGAAAGCTGCTTGTATTGGATGGCCTTGACATTCGCGGTATTGATGATCGTGATTGCGGTAATTCTTGCCCTGGAGCCACGTTCCCTTCAACAAGCCATCCGCACACTCTCCAGCAATGCCCCAAGGCAAGCTGGGTACGATAAATGTTATTTTTATTTACCTTTTTTTTACAGAAAATACACAGAACAATTCTAGTTTTACCTACAATGCCTTTTCAGTGCCACTTTAGTGTCTCAAAATGGTCCTCCAGGTCTAGTAGATAGACAGGGTCGGTTCTAGACCAAGACCTTATCGATATCAAGAAGATTCTACAGCTGAAGTGGTTCGTGTCCCTGCTAAGTTTCTAGAGTGTTCTGGATGCTAAAATGATATTGCACAATATTGCGCAATATCGCACAATATTGTGCGAAACGAATTTTGCGTAAAAAGTTTGAAGGTTGTCTCAATTAGTTTAGCTATGAGGAAAACGAGACTAATTTATTGCTCTCTTATAGAGAATAAATTTAACTTGAAAATTCCTTTCTTTATTCATTTAATGCATAAAAGATGCAGGTGTGCAGTTATAATTTGATATGGGGGTAAGCGTTCACGCAAAATCGTTTCTCAAAATTATGCAATTTCATTTTATGATGTCATCCAGAATATTCTAGAAACTTAGCACGGACACGAACAACTTCAGCTGTAGAATTTTCTTGATGTCGGTAAGGTAGGAATCTTGATCTAGTACCGGCCCTTCCTATCTGATAGGCTTGTCCATTTGACGATTTAAATAATTCCAGTCATTTGTACATTTTACTCATAACATTATAAAATAAAATTTGGTGGCTTAAACTAAAAAGTAAAATAAGTTAAGTAACTTCATAGATATTATTTCCATATTTTTGTTCGAGATTTTTAAACATTAATTTAAAATTTCGAATTTTCGAAATTTGTTTTCAAAAGATTTTAAAATTATTGTTCAAAATCGATCGATTTTGTATCCAATTATTTCTATGATCTTTAAGTAGAATAATGTCTTCAGATTTTTTTTTGTCCGAATTAATACAAATTTAGAAATAATTAGCCCAAATTTAAACGAAAAACACCTAATTTTATCAAATTTAAAATGGTGAGATTTTTATTATAATTTTAAATTATTCACTTTTAATCGCTTCATGGGGCGACGGAGAAATTTCGAAAAATAAAATTCCTGACACTGGGAAATCCCTAAAAATAAATAAAATACATTTATTTGATACATATATTATTTATTTTATTATTTATTAATTTATCATTAAAAAAATAGTCTTAATTGTGTAGATTTCGGAATTTTATCATTTGGAAAATTTTGGATAATATTATAAACTTTCGGGAATTTTATTATTCGAGAATCTTCCAATTCGGGAATTTTTAGTTCTCGCCAATTTTATAATTTTGGGAATTTTTCATTTCGAATATTTTCTATTTCAGGAATTTTACAGTTTTGGGAATTTTATTTGTTAGGAATTTTCCATCCGTCTCTTTTTTCAAAGTTCTAATAATAATAATTATTATTATTTGTTATTATTTTTATTTCAAGCGCATAAATGGTTTAATTTTTCAATAAAGAATGCATTCAAATATTCTAACTTCGAAAGTTGAGTTTGAAAGTGTTCAATTTTACTTTCCATTTTTACAATTTCACGATTTGTTTTTTGGACGTTCTAGTTTCAAAATGTCGAATATTGCTTCAAAAATGAAAAAAAACTGCTTTTCCAATTTGAAAAATTGTTGAATTTTAAGCACATGAAGTTTGAAATTGTTTAATTCGAAGGGTTTTAAAAGAAAAAATTCATCAATTTTAAATTATTCTATCTTTTCTATTTCATTTTTGAAAAATATAAACTTTTCACGATTCTAAAAATTCTTCAATATTTCAATTTTTTGAATTCTAAATTCTTAAAATTTCAGAAAGTCACATTTTGAACGATTCAATTTTAAATATTTTTTTTTTTTAATATTTAAATATTGAGTAAAATAGATTGATTAAAAAATATACAATTATTGCACTTGAACGTTTGATTATAAAAACTTAAAATGCAATTTTACAAGTTTAATTTGCAAAATTTCCATTTTCATGTTCACAATATTGTAAAATTTTTAATTTAAGGTTTACTTTGGTTAATTAAAAAGAAATAGTTAATTATGTAAAAAAACATTTTTGGTTAAATTTACAGAATATTTAATAATATAATTAATAAATTTCAAAATATTCCAAAATTCCAAAATAGTTGACACTTGTAAAAAAAAATGCTCCAGGTGAGGCTCGAACTCACAACCCCGGCATTGCTCACGTATCACTGTCTTATAAGTACCGTGCGCTAACCAATTGCGCCACTGGAGCAGATATCTTTTCGAAGCATCAAAGATTTTCATTATCACATATTATTTATTGAAATCATAAAAACGTGTACTCTGTTTATTTTTTCTTGCTCGTAATTTGACATGATTAGATTAGACTATATTTATCGAATTTTTAGTACGTCTTGTTGACACAAGTAATTAATTTTATCACTTGAAATAAAAATTAGGAAGCCTCAAATTCTTATCGCATTTCCGGTATTACCCAATTTAGCCGTTTTCAAGTTCAAAGCATCAAATGAATAAACTTATAAATTGACTGGTATTGTTTAATAATTAAAACGGTCAAGGGCAGTAAATAATAATCACCCAGGGAAAAATTAAGAAATAGGTACAAAAAAATTTTCCTAAGTTTCGTGGCCAGATTAAAAATAGTGATGCATTCGAGACGATTTCGAGAAAATTCGAGATTTTCTCGAAACGTGTTCAGGTCCAGGAAGTTTTGAGTTCACCTGAACACGTTTCAAGAAAATCTCGAATTTTCTCGAAATCGTCTCGAATGCGTCACTAATTAAAAATACACTCGTTACACTAACAAACCAAAAATCCCAGTAAATTGTTAATAAACAATTGGATTATTTAAGGTCCCGTAAAAGTGGGCATACGATGAGTAGTTTTTTTCTGTTCTTTCAGGTAAAACTTTTATTTTTAATATTGCAAGCTGCATGATCTTTTGTCGCATGTTTTTTGAGAAGTACTTATATATATAGTACTTATTATATTTTTGTGACGATTTGCACTATAATTTAATAAACAATTAAGGCATGTATTTCACATTGCACGCCATTAGAAAAATAATAACTTGTTACGAGTATGATTTTTTTTAAACAATACTTCTTAGTTTGTTTTCATTCTTATAGCTACTACATGAGCATCTCAAGATAAAGCTAAAATGTAGAGGGACCAACGATCATGTTTTTGTTTAAATTTAGGTATATGATGTTAGGGTTGTTAGGCGAATGCGAGCAATTTTTTGATTTTTTAATCAAAACGAAATTGGTCAGCGAAGTTAATTAAAAAATTCAGGTTGAGACGTAGGTATAGTTTTTTTAAAAACGCATAGGGGAGACCTTCCTACAGTGGATAATCAATCAAAGATTTTTATATATGAAAAATAATTTAGTTTAATTAATAGTTAAGACATAAGTTTTCCTAAACGAAATTTAAAATTATTTTTCTTTTTAGTATGCTCTTCGTTAATGATTATCATATATGATTATTATAAAAAAAAAAAAAAAAAAAAAAAAAAACATTCATTAATGATTATCCACTGTAGGGAGGCTTCTTCTAAAAATGCAGGTCTCCTTATTAATGCTAAAATAGTAGTTAATTTTTTATAACCTGCCTAAACTATAATTTCGCAGTAGTATCCATTAATTCGTCTAACAACACTAACAATTGTAGTTAGTACATCCCCCCTTTAAATTAAGCGCAATTAATTAATTTATTTATTATTTTTTTTTTTTTTTGAAAAAAGTTTAAGTACAAAAGTACGTATATATTAATTAACTGTTAAATGCCTCATTCAGCAGCTTTTGTCAGCGCTTAACACGAGCTCGCTGCGTGTAGCACTATACTGATATAAAATAATTCGCAGTATTTAATTTGGTATATATATTTTTTTGAAGAATCTAAATTGCATATCAGAAATCAAACAAGTTCTGATACCAGAATATTAAAATTTTTATCGAAAGAGAATTGAAAATAAAAAAATATATTTTTTTTTTAAATTTGTGGATAGCTTATTTGAAATTTTTTTATTACTTTTTTTGCCTTTTTTATTACTGCAGAAACTTTATTTGCAGATGAAGCTAGTTGCAGAAGAACTTGTCTGGTTGACTGAAATATTTGCATTGTAAATTGTTTAGCAATGTTGTCACTTTTTTTATTTGTGTCTAGTATAATATACCCCTTGTTTGGGCATGATGTAAAAATTGAGAGGTATTCAGTTTTTATTGTTTTTATGTAAGAAGTCAAAACGGAAATGCTGAATACAAATTGTGGAATGTATTTTGACCCGAGGACTTTTTTCTGTTATGCAGAATCTGACTTTTTGCAACACAGCGAACCTTCTTATATGGAAACGTCGACGACAGATGTTGATCCTGAAACTAATGAAAGGTATTTTAATTTATTTCAAGGTATTTTCATTAAAAATTAAAATTAAAACATGGAACTTATTATTTATTAAAAAATTTTGAAAAAATATGTTATATACTTGAGGCCATGTGATGAGTGGGTCACGTGAACAGATTCCTACCTTACCGGCACTTTTTTTAGTTCCTAACTTATTTTCACAAGAAGGTCCACATCGAGTTGAAAATTTGGGACAATAAATAAGAAGCACCAGGAAAGGCGGGTCTGGTCCTAAATTTTAATAATCATGAAAAAAAAAATTTTGTAAATAATTTTTTTTTTCATAATTATTAAAATTTAGGACCAGACCCACCTTTCTTTGTGCTTCTGATTTATTATCTCAAAATTTCCACTCGATGTGGCTATTCGTGTGAAAATAAGTTAGGAAATAAAAAAGTGTTGGTAAGGTAGGAATCCGGTCACGTGACCCACTCATCACATGGCCTTAAACAAAATATTTTCCAATATTTTTCAGAATATTTTTTTAAATAATTTTTTTCGGAATATTTTTGGCACTTCCCAAATTAATGTTTGAAACTTTAATTGTATTCAAAAAAACAAGGCGTTCTTTTCTGTGCTTATTGTAGTTTAAGTTTATTCAAAATTTGATCATTTTTAAAATAATAATCTCAAATTTAATAACTTTAAATTGGTTTCAAATTTTGAATGCAAGAAGTTTGAATTGAAGCGATAATAATTGAATAATTTCAAGATAGAAAGTGCAAAAACTTATTGTAAAAAAGTAAATGGATGCAAAAAAAATTTCGTTTTAAAAATCTGAAGAATTCTGAACCTTCCAGATTAAACAGTAATAAATTCAATAATTTATGTTAAAAATATTGAAAAAATTATTTGCTTTAAAAATTAAAAATTTTCAACTCAAGCATAGAAAATGGGAAAAATTAAAATAAAGTCTTAAAATTAAAAAATTTTTAAAATCAAAAGCTTCAAACCACTTTAAGTTAAAAATTTCAAAACCCTAAAACAAAAAAATTTGTATTGAAGCATTCAAAACAGGATGATTCTATTTTTAAATAATAAAATTACAAATTCTAAAATCATACACTTTCCCATTAGTTCTATTTGAATTTTCAAAAAATCTAAAAAAAGAAGCTCTTATTTTATATAATTATTGCTGTTTTAATCTGAATTGTTCAAGATTGGAAAAATATTATAAAATATTAAAAATTTTTAGTGCAAGACGTTCGAAGAGAAGCAATGACAATTGCCCAAAATTCCCCAAAATTACGAAAAAAATTATTGATAATACAGAACTAAAAAATTTAAAAATCTAACCTTTGAAAATTGTACAGTTCAAAACTGAAATTTTTTTTATTGAATACTTTAAAAACACGTAATTTGAATAATTTGAAGCTAAATAAGTTCAAGTTGGAATAATTATAGATATTTATAAATTAAAAACTGTACAATTTTTTAATTAAGATTTCTAATTAGTTAAGGTTCAATTTTGGTTTTAATATTAAAAAAATAATGTAATTAATATATTTTTTGAATTCGATGTTTTAATTTAAAAATTTTTCTAAATAAGTTTAATTTTAAACAATTTTGAAATGTTTATTATTATTTAATTCTGAAATTGTTTTATTTTCAAGACTTTGTTTTGATTTTGTCTATTTTCTATATTTTAATTTAAAATTCTCAAGTTCTGAATGACAAATTTTTTAACATTTTAATATTAAACTATTGAATTGAATAACTATTGAATTTTAGAACGTAAATAAAAAAGAAAATTTTAGTTTTCTATCCAAAAATATGAATTTTCTACAAAATATAATTTTCAACTGAATATTTGTTATAAAAGTATTTAACAAAAAAGTTAATTTTTAACCAATTAGTTGAATTTTAAACTAAAAACGATCAATTTTCAAATAAATGGTTGAGTTTTCAAGACGAAAGTTACATTTTTTAAACATAATTTTTTAACAAAATAGTTCAGCTTTTAGCCAAGTAGTTGAATTTTCAATCTAAAAAGACTAATTCTCCAGGAAAAATATAATAGTTGATATTTCAACTAAGAAAATATTTTAATTTTAAATCAAAAGCAGTTCAATTCAACCAGAAAAGACAACAGAAGAGTTCAGTTTTCAAGCTAAAAAGTATTTTTTTTTTTAGGTAATAGTTGTCTTTCAAACCCAAAAAGAGGAATTTTCAACCAAGGAATTTTTAAGCTAAAAATAGAATTCAACTTCGACCAACAACAGTTGGATTTTCAATAAAATTCTTGAGTTTTTCAAGACATTATAACAAAACAATTAATTTTTCAACAAAATATTTCACACTCCAACTAAGTAGTTGAATTTCCATTCTAAAACCACTATTTCTACAGCAAAAATATAATAGCTGATAAATTACAACCAAGAAAATATTAAAATTTTCAATCAAAAACTATTGAATTCAACAAGAAAAAATCAATTTTTAACAAAATAGTTTAGTTTTCATGCTATCATCAACCAAAATTGTTGAATTGCAGTTGAATTTCCAACCAAATTATTAAGTTTTTATGACAAATAATAAAATTTCTAACAAAATAATAAATTTTCCAAGAAAATAGTTTATTAAATTTATTTAAATTTATAAATTATTTATTTATTTAAAATAGTTTAACATTCAACCAAGCTTTTGAATTTCCACAAAAAACGAATATTTAACAAAATAGTTCAACCTTCAACCACATAGTACAATTGTTGATCAAGAGAGGTGAATTCTGAACCAAAAATACAATAGTAGACTTTTCCATAAAAAAAATTTAACTTTAAACGAAAAATAGTTGGATTTTCTTATTGGCAATTCCTTTTTTATTGAATTTTTTTGAAAACTTTTAAACTTTCAAATCTCTTGTTACTTTCGAAAGCCCTAGGGCACGGGTTAATGTTAACCAATTTGAAAAAAGTTGGGAATTGTTTTTCAAAAAAAAAAAAAAAAAAAAATTGGGATCGATCACCAAACACCGAAAGTCGAATTTGTACAGGCATAAAAAAACACTGCATGCTCCAGTTCTGGTTCAGTCCGTATACCGCTCCAGGTTGTATTCTTTCCGTACAGCTAAGTTTTTTTCTAGGAAATTATTCAGGAGAGTCGATGAAATTTTAAAATGCTTTTAAAATTCAAAAATCCGATACTTAAGTTTCACCTCAATACTGTTAACAAATATTTGCCAATAGACGATTGACATTAGACGATGACCTTCAAGGTAATTTCAAGGTCAAATTATTTCTCAATGGAAATCCCCCTCTTTACATCGGCAATCGATAGGGCGGGAAATTTCACGTTCAAATATGTACCCAGGACATTTATAGGTACATTGTAACCTTGAAAGGGGGTTTCCATTAGGAAAAAATTAACCTTCAAATGACCCTGAAGGTCATCGTCAAGGTCATGCTTAAGGTCACTACTGAATACGCATCATTACAGGTAGTAACTTTGCTCCTTACAAATAAAATTTGAAAAGCTTTTATTCCCAGAGACCTTGTTTAAGTTTGAATGACCATAGAGTGACCTTCAAGGTTATAATGTACCTATGTTTGAGCTGGGTGTATATTGGAACGTGAAATTTCCCGCTCTATCGATTGCTAATGTAAAAAAGAGGGTTTCCATTAGAAAAAACAGTTGACCTTCAAATGACCCTGAAGATCATCGTCAAGGTCATGCTTAAGGTCACTACGAAATACGCCTTGTTAAAGTTCGTAACTTTGCTCGTTACAAATAAAATTTCAAAAGCTTCTATTCCCAGAGGTATTCTTTAAATTTTCTTCTTTAAATTCTTTAAATTTGAATGATCTTAGTGCGACCTTCAATGTTATAATGTACCTACGAATGAGCTGGGTATATATTGGAACGTAAAGTTTCCCGCTCTATCGATTGGCGATGTAAAAAAGGGGGATTTCTATTAAAAAAAGAAGTTGACCTTGAAATGACCCTGAAGGTCATCTTCAAGATCAAGAACGTGAGTTGGAGCTGTATACGGGTTGAACCAGAACTGTAGCTCTATGCAGTGGAGCCTATTAAAGGCAATCTTTTTTCTTAAACGGATATAATAAAAAAATGTAAAATGTAAAAATTTATTTTCAGAATAACGAGAACGACGCGAGTAGTAACAGCGACAGTACCAGGAGCAGGAAACGTCAGCGGTGGTTCAGACGAGCTTCGAGAATCAATGCAAAAAATAGTCGACCAATTCATGGTAGAAGAGAGAAAGGGCCAGTGAAGTGTCGATTTACCTTTGACGAACTTTGAGCAAAGTCAAATTCTTGACACTCGGCGAAAAAGGGCAAACATTTTAACACAAGCTTCTAAAAAAACGCACTCGTATGAATTTATCTCGATACTTCCTCGCATCGAGTTCAATCTCATACTCCTCAAAAAGCTAAAAAAAATTGTTGGTATTTCGTACCTTGGCCTAACGGCAAGAAATCGAATTTCTTTTAACAAAAAATATATCCTCATTGCTAGATAGACTAGCTTTGTGCTAGTCTCTGCTACGCCAGCCCGTCCAATGCTTTTCTTTGTAAAGTAAAAGGGGGAAAAATTGCTTCGCTTCCATCAAGAAATGTTTACCCTTGAATGTCGCTTTGAAAAATTTGTGCAGATAGATTATTAACATACGAATATGTTTTTTAAAAAATTAAGTATTCTCCTGATCTTGCTCGCTGTTTAAAGGTAGACTTAGGAGTGTCTAAGTTGATTCTTTTGGGCTAAAAAAACGACACTGAAAGCTACTCGCGATTTTGAAAAAATACACTCTTGCTGTCACGCAAAGTACAAACGATCATAAAGCACAATAATCTCGAGACTCTGATACCGTTTTTGATTTGAGCGATAGCAAGAAGTATTTCAGACGATCAGGATATATATGTACATTTAAATTATTTAATGACTATTTCCTAACAATTTTTCATTGTGTATATTTATAATTATTTACTTAGTGTAACTTATACAACTGTACTATTTAAAAGAATTGTAATAATTACTCGAACATGATATGAGGAATATTTTATTTATATAATGGAGATAATGACTGTTTTAAATTGTTAATTTTCTCGCATAAATTTATGGGATATGAAATTATATGATATATTCTGTGCAGCATATTTTATGCGAAAGCTATCAAAACGAAAAGCATAATTATGGCGGACAGTAAGTCGAGAAAGATCCAGTGACATTAGCTGCAATTTAAGTCACTGTTTTCAAAATATGGGAGAAAAATCGTATATATATAATATATGAATTAGAAATCTCCGATTATAAATAATATTCTATTAATATATACATTATATTGAGAAATACAATGTCTACGCAAACCAAGATTTATAAATTATTATGCAATAGACTTGCCTAGAGCCCACCTGACTTAAGGACCAAAGGCACAATCACATGCATTAAATAAAATACCGGAAATGCTCCTGTGTAAATCTGTAATGTTTAATAAATCTTTCATGATTGACATGGTACTAGTATTCCAATTATTTTTCCCCTTTCGACATTATAATTTTGTTGGTGTATTTAAGTTTATGAGAAATGTAAGGTTGTCTGCAAAATATACAGTGAGAGGCGTATGAACCGTTTCCGGTGGATTTTGCTGCATGGTAAAAAATATTTTGAAAATTGTTCTTCTAATACGGAGACAAGAATTTGAAATTAATTACTCGAAAGCAGCATAAAAAATCACATGAATTTTTTGCACCAAAACACCTCAAGTCAACACTTCAAGTGGGAAAGCACGCACTTCTGCGTAATTGCATAATGCGCATAACGCAGTTTCATAACGAGACATACGAAGAAGTTATTTAACAGAAAATCACTTATTTTTATGATTATTAAATCCAAGAAAAACACATTTTTCACAATTCTCACGTCAACACTTAACAGTTTGAGGTTGCGACTCCGATGCCTGAAGTCAATCGTACATCTCTTTCTACGATTTCAGATATACGATGACGATCTGATTATGTTCCAGTGGTCGCACGAAGTAATCCGATCAGTGAATCAGTCCCATCAGCTCGAGTTGATCACGTGAGCTCGCCATCGTGCTTATTCTCTATGTGTGCCTCCCGCTTCGAGTGAACTGTCGCAACGTCATGATGCCGTTAGGGCCTAAAAAAACAATGCACATTTTCAAACAAAATTCTTTATCCAGAAATATATTTTGTCAATTATTGTTATTTTATATTCTAACAATAATTTTTAAAAACTTTAAAATTTAAACGTTAAACAAGTTTTTTGTTTGATAAAAATATTTGATTATTTTACTTCAAAAAAATATTTGTTAACAAACCATTTTTTATTGTTCCAATTGGGGAATTTTCTAGTTTGGATCTTTTATAATTCGGAAATTTTCCGTCGGGAATTTTCAAATTCGGTAATATTAGAATTGTCGAGAATTTTCTGAAGCGATTGGAAAGTCCCGAAAAATAAAATTCCCGACACTGGCAGATTCGCGAATTGCGAAATTCCCAAATAATAAAATTCCCAAAATAATAAAAGTGTCAAAATATAAAACTCCCGAATTGAAAAATTCACGAATAATAAAATTCCTGGAAGAAAATTGCCGAATTATAAAAAATCCGAAATAAAAATGCCTGAATTTAAATAATTACAAAAATTGTTGTTCATTATATATTATTTATTTATTTAAAACACAATCATCAAATATTTTGATCAAAGAAACGTTTTTAATGTTCCATGTTTAAAGAAAATTCTTGTTTAAATTTAAAATAATAATAATTAAAAAAATGGATGAAAAATTTTGTTTGAAAATGTTCATAGTATTTGAAAAAAATACGAAAAACGTTCTCAAAAATCAAAACTTTAATTTAAAAACAAATAATAAATAAAATAAATTCCGATATAAATCGGTGCTGAACTGAATCCTACAAAGTTTGTTTGAAAAATGTTATTAGGTTCGAAGAAAATGTAGGAAGAATTTTTTTTTCTTTCGAAGCGCACGTGTTTTTTATATTATTTTTTGATACAATTTTGAAACAATTACTGTTCTTGTAAATTCAAGCAATAATTTTAAAAAATTTTAATATTTAAAAATTTCTTTAATGAAAATATTTGATTATTGTATTTTTAATAAGTAAATAATATTTATTGAGACAAAATTTTTTTCCATGATTTAATTCGGGAATTTTTTACTTTGGATATTTTCTTTTGGAAATTTTCCAATTTGGTAATATTATAAACTGTTCGACAATATTATAATTTAAGATATTTTATTATTCGAAAATTTTTGCATTCGGCAATTTTTTATACCTTCTCTTAAAATTATGTAATTTTTCAAAATTAAAAGTCAAAACTTAATTTTGAAATCATCAAAAGTATCCATTTTCTTTTAAATTATTTTAAATCTTTTCAAATTATTTTTGACATTTTTTCGGAATTTTTAAATATATTTTAAAATGATTCCCATATTTCCTAAACTTGTAAAATCCTGCGAAACAAATTGCCTCAAAAGCTTCCAGATTTTTTCTTCAATTTTGTAAATCTTTTGAAATGTTTTGTAATATTTAAAAATTTTTTAAATTCGCATTTTTTCTAAATTATTAATCGTTTTTCAACTGTTATTCACAAATCAAAATTCAAATTGTGACAATTCAGATTCGAATGTTTCAATATTGAAAATTGTTCTGTTTTTTTTTAATTTGAAAATTCTAAATTGAATGAGTTAAAAATTGAATTTTTTATACTGAAACAATACTTGAATAACAATTTAGAAATTGAATGAAGGCGTATATTTATGAATCTTTTAATTTTAAGTAAATTCCCGAAACAAAATTGCCGGATTGTAAAATATCCGAACTAGAATATTCCAAAATTAAAAAATTCCAGAATTTAAATGATTGAAAAATTGTTTTTTAATAAATATTGTTTTTTTTTAATTCAACTTGAATTCTTATCAATTTATCTTGCATTCTTTTAATTCTTTAGAATACTTTTGAATTTTCGAAATTCACTCACTTCTACTTAATTCGATGGATTTTTTTTAATTTTCTAAACTTCTTATTTAATTAATTCTGAGCAAAGATATTATAAACGTAGATTTCAGGATTCAATTCAGCGCCGATTTATATCGGAATTTATTGTATTTATTATTTGTTTTTAAATACAAAATTTGGTTTTTGAGAAAGTTTTTCGTATTTTTTCAAAATAAAATGAACATTTTCAAACAAAATTGTTCATCAATTTTTTTATTTATTATTATTTTAAATTCAAACAAGAATTTTTTTAAACTTGAAACATTAAAAACGTTCCTTTGATAAAAGTATTTGATGACTGTATTTTCAATAAATAATATATAATGAACAACAAATTTTTAGACTATTTAAATTCAGAAATTTTCGAGTTAGGATTTTTTATAATTTGGCAATTTTCTGCCAGGAATTTTATTATTCGTGAATTTTTCAGTTCGGGAGTTTTATATCTCGGCACTTTTCCATCGCTTTGGAAAATTCTCCACAATTTTAATATTACCGAATTTGAAAATTCCCGACAGAAAATTTCCGAATTATAAAAGATCCGAACTAGAAAATTCCCCAATTTAAACAATAAAAAAATGGGTTTTACAAATATTTAAAAAAATAAAATAATCAAATATTTATATCAAAGAAGAAACATTTCTAATGTTCAAACTTTAAAGTTTTTTAAAATTATTGTTTGAATTTAAAATAACAAGAATTGAAAAAACATATTTCTGGATAAAGAATTTTGTTTGAAAATGTGCATTGTTTTTTTAATTACAAAAAAATAGTTCTCAAAAATCAAATTATTAATTTATTTTTATACACTTATTGTTATTTTAAATTCAAAAAATAATTTGGATAAAATTAAACATTTGACAAAATTTCTGTGATAAAAATATTTGATTATTGTATCTTAAATTAAAAAGATTGATGAAATTGTAAAAAAATATCGTAGATTTTGAGGCAATTTTTTTGCAGAATCTTACACAAATTTTCCGAAAAATTGGGAATAATTTTAAAACCGATTTGAAAGTTTTGAAAAAAGTTAAAAAATTGAGTTTCAATAATATATATTATTTGTATTTTAAATTTTATACCATATAACGTACATAAATATTTCGAGCAAGCTGTATCAATTATAATAGTTTATGAATGCGCATTGAAATTCTATTCAACTAATTTAATTTTTTTTTCAAATGCGAAACCTGATCTGGCTCGGCTGGAACTGCCGTCTCAACCTCTATTTTCAATTTCTTCTTCTTCTTCCCTCTAGAAAAGATATGAGAGCAAAAAATGACAGGTGTGTCATTTTTTTCCTGTCATTTTTTTTCTGTCAATTTTTCGCGACCACAAGAAAATGACAGGAAAGCGACAGGCAAAATGACAGCCGAAAATGACGAATGAAACACCTTTTTGTAGCCTGTGTCTAATTCCGAATTATCTTCCAAAACATCAGTTGTAGACTGTATTCAATTGGCCATTTTAAAGCCTTCTTATCCTTACAAGGCGCTAAACTTAAATACCACGGGCAACAATTTCAGACTATTTTCAACTTTCTTCATTCCCTTAACAAGTTCACTGCGTGCTCTCAATTCCATGATCCAACAAAGTATGGCTTCGCCACGCGCAACCTGGGGCCCTTTGATTGGTGCACTCTTTTTCAGATGCGCGTGGCGAGACCATTCTTTGTTGGATCATGGAATTGGAGGCACGCAGTGAACTTGTTAAGGGAATGAAGAAAGTTGAAAATAATCTGAAATTTTTGCCCGTGGTACTTGAGTTTAGCGCTTTGTAAGGATAAGATGGCTTTTGGCAAATCGAACACAGTCACCACACCCACGACACGCCAACAGCACGCAGTTGGCAGAATTCCCGAACGATCACCAATCCAAGTACTAACCACGCCCAACACTGCTTAACTTCAGTGATCTAACGAGTACTGGGTTTTTCAGCGTGGTATGGCTAGGTGTCACCAGTATAAATGGAAAGGACATGGCTACCATAGTCGAAAGAGCTTCTCCCCAAGGAACGAAATAGCACTTGAAGTGTCTGAGGGTGAGAGCCCCACCACTTACTACATAAGCATTTCAATATATTGAGAACCTGATTGTCTCTATTAATTAGTTTTAAGAAGTGTAGTTCACAGGATAAGGTACAATGAAAAATAACTCCTAAAAAAGTAGCCGACTCTGATGGGTTGATAGTGTGATCATCTATAGAGATATAAAGGTTATCTAGTATATTATTGAGTGGTATCGGGAAAATAACTAGTTTAGATTTGTCTGGCGATATAGACAGTCCCCTTTTCTTTAAAAAGGAATTTATACTATTTAAAATTTGCTGGAGAACTGAAATGTATTCATTCAAACCGTAAGCCGTAAAATAAAGGGCTATGTCGTCCGCGAATTCTAAAGTTTTACAACCTGGATATATAATTGAATGTGATTTTTTGGTATAAATGGTATACGAAATAGGACTAAGGATGCAGCCCTGAAGGAGGAATCTTTCGACAATAAATGGACCTTTGTTCTCGCCGTTAATTCTAAAGTAAAGGTTTCGTTTATGGGTTAAGTTGAAGATAAATTTGCAAATTTTTATGGGAAGACCTATCTCAATTAGGTCATTAATTAAAATTTTTGGAATGACATTGTCATAGGCGGCTTTGACATTCAAAAACAGACAGGCTGTATACTGATTTTTTGCTTGAGGTAAATATAATTCCGAAGAGAGGATCGCTAGATTGACAGCCCAAGAACGGTTTTTCCTAAAACTATACTGGGATGCAGGAAGGATATTTTGATTTTCTAGCCAATAAACAAGTCTATTTAAAATAGGTTTCTCTGTTATTTTTAAAACCCAAAAAGCTAACGCAATTGGTCTAAATTTCTTTTTCGTTCTTTTTGGAAGAAGGAAGATCGAAAAATCTTTCCAAGAATCAGGGAAAACGCTTTCGTTAACAAGGTAATTTGAAATATGGAGTAAATGGAGAAGGGATGCTTTTGGAAGGTTTGATATTACTTCAAAACTAGTTTTATCAAGACCAGGAGAGGATTTAAGTTTCAAACTCCTTGAAACAGAAGTTATCTCTTCAAAAGAAAAGGATTGTTTGAAAATTTCAACTCTCTGAGACGCATTGTTATTTAGAAAATAACTCCGGGGGAGAGAATTTCTTTCTGAGAAGGAATTTGGGAGAGGAGGAATCTCAACATTAGAAAAATCACTAGACGTTGCTAAAAAGCTTTCAATGTAAGCGTTATCCTCTAATGTGTCTGAATTTATCAAACTAGAGGTGGGTGACGGTGGATTCATCAATCTATGGCGAAATTCTCTTATTTTGTTCCATACATTAGAAATAGGAGAATTGAAGGACAAAGATTCACAATGTGATCTGAAACTGGAATATTTAATCACTTTAAACCTTTAGTAGTTAATGCCTGATATTTTGTAAATCAATAAAGATTTCATAATTCGAAGAGGTGACATAATGCTTATATTCGGCTAACCTAACGCGAGCCTCGTTAATATCGTTTACAAAATTATAGTATGCCTTGGTAATCTCATGTGGGGATTGGAATTTGGGAAGATTTCCTTCTTTATGGACTGACGACAAATAGGATTCGAAAATTTTCCAACCAACTCTTTTTAAATTATATTTATGTGAAAAAAATGTATGATACTTGAATGGAATGCCAATTTCAATTTTTAATGGAAGGTGATCTCCACTCATTTTGTCCTCGAGAACTGACCATGAAGCAATTAAATTTAAATTACAAGAAACCACTTTTAAGTCTATAGCTGATTTAACCTGTCCTGGATGACGAAACAGAGTCGATTGCCCACTATTAATAAGGAATAGATCCGCGTCAGATGATGCATTAAAATTTGAGTTCCCCAATGAAAAGTTTGAAGCCGAATCAAAGAAAGTCTGCCAATTAATCAATCGAACCGAAGCGCGAGGATTTCTATAAACGTTTAGTCGTTTACAATCAGTAGTTGTCCCAAATCAGTTGGTATGCCTACTGCCAAGGTATCAAGGGAATCATCTTTACAATAAATGGAATCAATTTGTCTGAAAGGAATGTCATTTCTAATAGCAATTAAAAGACCACCCCCAATCGATCAGGGCGATCTTTTCTTACTACATTGAAGCCCCTGAAAAGAAATCTGGCCTGGGGTTTAATCCAGGTCTCATTCAAGAGGATTATATCGAATTTGTTTGAAATTTTTTCTAGCGAACCTTTTTTAGGGAAGATACCCCGACAATTCCATTGAAGAATATTTAAGGAATATTCTGTAGTCATTATTAAGAAGAGATATTGGAAGTAGCTGTCTGTGAGGCATGTGTAGAATTGAGATGTTGAGGACAGATGGAATCAAAATTATTTTAAAAAGTCAAAAAGGACATCATCTGTGCAAGACTTTCAGCAAATTTGGGAGAAAAAGCATTAATAGTTTGGTGCAGAGGGGGTATCAAATGTTACAATAATGTTAAGGTTGGTCGAAGTTTTGGTCAAGCGATTCGGTGCAGCATTTTTGCTATTGTGAGTAAGGTTTTGACGAGAATCCGATGAATGAGGGAAATTTTGTTTATTTTGAGAATGCAAGCGTAATTTTGGTTTTGGGAAAGCTGCGGTAGCTGCGAAAGATTGCTGTGGGCTTGAACTTGGATTACCCATAGCAGAATCCATGTCGACGTCTCCAAAGTTAGGAAAGTTGGAGTAGTTAAAGTTATGTACCTGCATAGGAACCGAAGCAGATGTGGATGGTATTGTTAACGTACTTCTAACGTTACTGTGACGCGGACAGGGAATGATCAAATACATTGAACAACAGTCAGATAGTTTCATAATAATGCAACAATTTATTCAGCACTAATAAATCACTCGTCGAGAATACACGTTTGATACCGACACTGTAGCTAGCTGCCTGAGATAACTAACTCTCTATCTCTCGTACACTCACTTCTAGGCCTGACTGCCACAACCGTTATACTCGTTGCTAGCTCGCAACCCACTGAACTGTACGGCGGGTTGACCCAAGCGCTATCCCCTCTTTCCTTCTATAGTTACGGACTCGCTCCCTGTCGATACACGCTACGTCTTATCGCGGCTCACAAAAGGAATATATGTGATTTCCTAACAGTATTTAAATCAAAGAATCTATATCAAAGGTGGAATCGCTAGGTTGAGCACGTTTCTTTTCCTGATGGTAAAGACGTGAGGCGTTATTAATAGGGATGTTCCTAAGCGCTGAAATTTTCCTGATCGAAATTTGATCTAAGTAGACTGGGCATTTCTTATCTGAAGCTAAGCGGGAGCCTTTGCAGTTAAGACAGACGTACGATTTTTCTTGCGGACACTGGACACTAGTATCATGGGGAGCTCCACCACAAAATCTACAGCAAGGATTTTTGCATTGTTTGGCTACATGGCCAAACCTAGAGCATTGGTAGCAGATTCTAGGTGAGTAATGTACGGTTCGACTCTAACTCTTAAATTAAAGATATCTATGTATTCCGGAACCTCTTAACCTTCGAATTTTTTAATTGCATTGTTTTTGTCTGGGCCAAATCTCATTTATCATTTTTTATGACAAAGCGACGAGCGTTAAGCACAGAACATTTAGAGCTTGTTACCGAATATATAACGATATTGTCCTCAGAGACTTCCGAGGGAATATCGCGCACGACACCCTCGCGAGCTACCCGATAATTAGGGATGAAAGCAGCAAGGTTAGATTTAGCTAATAGATCTGAACTATCAACAATCTTGTTCGCACATTTCACATCATGACATTCTACTAGGATTCTTGAATAGGTTGATTTTACGATATGTTTAATTGTACCGGAAAAGGAGGTATGCAAGATCTTTCCAACCATAACATGCTTTGGTTCGCAATCCTTTTTTGATTCTACACAAAAGAAGAACGGACCTTTGTTGTGGATAGAGTAGCGATTCTTTGAAAGCTGTTCAAAGGAATTGAAAGTCCTGGAATCACCGGTATGGCGAATGTTTTCTTTCTCTGTAAGAGAAGAATCATTCAGATGTGAGGAGTCACGCTTTCCAGGCGGATTTCTTTGACTTGATGAAGACTGAGATTGCTGGATCTCAGAACTAAGGTTTTGCAGGGAGCTATTCAAAATGTTCTGGTCGAATTGAGAATCTAAATCCATGCGCTTATCTCTGTTGCTTATAAACCCGTATTTTCTTCCAAAAGCGTCTGTATCGGGGGTTCCGAGTTCCCTGTGTGACTCGCCATGTTTTAGCACAGGCCGCTTGGCCTTTAAAATACGATATTTCCACCTAACTGTGCTCACTATGGGTAACAAAGGGTCTAGAAAGTGAGGAAGAGGAGAAGGTTCTAGGGCACGACACGTCACGTTTGAACAGCTGAAGCCAATTGTAGCCTTGAGAAAATGAGAACACTATTGAGCGAACTATTTTTGATGGCGCGGCGTCTCGATCGACACTCCTATTTTCAATTTGAATGGTTCTAGTCCGAACTAAGTTGTCGACGAGTGACAGCGCTCTAAGTGGCTGTTGGGAAACTATATCGATGGGTCGTGGAGGCTAGAGGGGAACTGACAATTTTCGCCGGACGCGCCGTCAATATTTATCGCGGGTAACTAAGCCCGCACCGCATCTACGTTTATAATATCTTTGTCCTGGGGATTAATTGAAAATTAAATAATGATAGGATGTGAAATATTGTAAGTATTTTTATTCAAATTCCTTGGCATTTTTGAGTCCTTTACAATATTTCAAAAGATTTAATAGGATTTTAAATATTTTAGGTTATATTAAAAGATTACAAAGAAATTTTTAATGGATTCGAGCAATTTAATGGGATTTCGAAGGATTTGAAATATTTGATGAGGGTATTGTAAAAGATTTGCAGGCGCTTTTGAGAGCTTTAAACAGTTCCAAGGGATTTCAAAAGATATAAAAGGGTTTGAAATATTTTGGAAGATACAGAAGGATTTTACAGGACTTGTAAGATTATAGGATATTTAAAAATATTCCAATGGTTTTTATAAGGTTGATATATAATTTTGAAAAATCATATTATTATTATAAAGCGAAGCAATTTTATTTCTACCTAATTTGTTCTATTTAAAAAAATCCAACTTTCCGGGCGTGTCTAAATTTGTATTACAAATTCGAATAAACGATTGTATACCTCTAATTTGTATAGTCAATCTTAAAGAAAGACCATTAACGAATACTCTTATCTTTGGGTACAATCAAATTATTCGATAATTATTTTTTGAAGTTTTATAATAAATTACGAATTAGAATCAGGTTTCAGCTGATATTGGTAATTTCTTTTTCTGAAAAATTTATATGACAAATTTTAAAATGATTATTGAAAAATGGACATTTGACAAAAACTGGGGAGTGGGGGGTCAAATCTTACACAAATCTAACACCTTCTGTGGATGAGAATGTAAAAATACAAATTTTCAAGTACCGTAAGCATTAATGATAGTTATTTTATTGTTTTAATGGTTAGAAATAGTATTGAGAACATAAAAACAATGAAGTATTCTGAAAAATCACACATGAGATGAAAAAGAAATGAAATAAGCAAAGTTTTGATGAGAATGTGCCCACTTATCGGGATGATTTTTTCACTGACAATGTTCTTTTTTACGCCTAAAACAAAAACTACACATCCCATCGAAAAGTGACCAATAACTAAGTTGTAGAATTTTTCTTCACGCACAAATTTTGTTTCATCATAATTTGTTGCATCTTACATAGTTTGACCGTAAAATTGAATTTTTTGATTTTTCATTATTTTTTGTGCAATAAAAATGTGAATTTTCGGTTTTTCTAGAAAATTTAAAAAGTCGTTATGATAATCTTGTAGGATGTGCACAAGGAAACATTTTTCTTCTCTTGACTTTTTTTCGTATCGTGCGTTGTTTGTCTGAAAATGTTAACTTTCGTTTCTTCTTTTGGATTTTGCAAATGCTGTAACTCTGACAATTTTCATTTTATCGTAACATGCCATGAAAATAAATTGTTTGAATTTTTGAATAATATGAACAGCCGTAATTATGATTCTCAAATTTTGAAAAAAAATAGTCTCAAAAATTTTCAAAATGCTCTAACTTTTCGAATTTTTATTCAAAATGGCTGGATAACGAACTTTACCTTCATTTTAGGACACTTGAAAAGTATACTAAAGCCCAATCCAATCTGTCAATTATTTCGAAAGTTATCGTGCTAAAAGACTAAAAATGTACATACACACATGCATACACACATGCAGACAGAAAGACACATTCGCAAAGACCTGTTTTTTTGCATTCAGGGGGTCTCAAAACGTGGACATTTGACAAAAACCGGGGGGTGGGGGGTCAAATTTTACACAAATCTAATACCTTCTCTGGATGAGAATGTAGAAACAGAATTATATGTCGTTTAGTTGTGTAAATATAGCACTTGTATATAGAAAATGCTTAAAAATATCTAAGGCCTCTCTAGAGAACAATGAGGGATCTGTGGGTCAGGTAAGAAAGTAAATTTGTTAGCTTATAAGTTATTTTTGAATAATAATATTAATTATCTAATAATTCAATAATTTGAATCCCACAGATCACTAATTTTTTAAGTAACGACGTGAATAATTTTAATCACGGTCTTCGCTTCTTTCATTTCTTGTGGATTGGACCTATACAGGCAGTTGTTATTACGCTGATACTTTATCAACAGATGGACGTTTCTAGTTTTGCAGGCATTTCTATTATTTTTCTGATTATCCCTTTTCAAGGCGAGAGGAAAGAAAATACAATTTTCGTGAAAACATGAAATAAAAATAATATATGATTTCAGTATACAGTGCAAAGTGGATAAACAATTTGACACAGACAGTATCCTTAAGAACAGATAAGAGACTTACACTCATGAACGAAATAGTCGCTGGAGTACAAGTAATCAAAATGCACGTTTGGGAAAAGCCCTTTTCTCAATTGGTTGACGATGCTCGAGCGTAAGTATTCATTGCATATATTGTACTAATTAATTTCAGGTCAGTAAACGTATTTTTACTACAGGAAAGAAATAAGCGGCATGAGGAAAATACGCTACATAAGCTCCATTACCAACTCTTCTGTGATTTATATTCCACAACTTTGCATTTTTTGTATCGTATGGTTTTACATTCTGTCTGGAAATAACATCTCAGCAGAAAAATTCTACATGGTCACGGCTTTCTATAATGAATTAAATGCCACGGCAGTTGTCTTCTTTACTGTTGGTAAATATCTCGATTTTCTTATTTTACGATGAATATATTTTTTGTATCAGGAATATATTTTTATTCTAATTTTGTTCAACTTTTTCTTCGAAAAGCTATCCAGGGTTTAGCAAAGTTATTAGTGGCTATTGAACGCCTGGAAAATTTGCTAATGCGCGATGAAACACAAAACTCAAGAACACAGAATATTGATACACTACACAACAATGCTATGAGTGTAATCCAAATATCTCGAGCTTCTGAAAAAGGGTCACCCCGTGATCAGAAAGACACATTACATAATATAAACCTTACAGTTCAGCGTGGTTCCATTACTGCAATTATTGGACCAACTGGTTCTGGTAGAACTAGCTTTCTCCATACCATACTCAAGGAACTTCCACTCATAAAGGGAACAATTGAAGTGTCAGGAAAGATTGGATACATTAGCCAACAACCATGGGTGTTTGCTTCATCCGTCAGGCAGAATGTACTCTTTGGTCTTCCAATGGATAAAAAACGGTATGTAGATGTCATCAGGGTTTGCCAACTGAAGGAAGATTTCTCTACATTTCCATTTGGAGACCAGACTCTTATTGGTGCAAAAGGAATAACACTCAGTGGGGGTCAAAAAGCGTGGATTAATCTGGCAAGGGATGCTCCACTATCAGCTGTAGACACTCACGTGGGCAGAAACATATTCGAAGATTGTATCTGCGGATATTTGCAAGAAAAGACGAGAATACTAGTAACTCATCAGCTGCAGTATCTGAAAACTGTGGATCGGATATTGGTGTTGAATAATGGATTAGTAGAGATGGAAGGAACCTTCAAGGGCATAAACTTACACAGTTTGGAATTTGACTTTTCAAAGTTACAGACAGTTACCGATGATAATGTTGAAGATGGTAAAGAGAAATCGGGGTATATTCATGAATAACATCAGTCGTTATCTGTTAAAAAAACTCTAAAGATGAACATACAGAAGAGGTTTCTGAACATCGAACAGTTGGGAATATATCTGAAAAGATTTACCTGGATTACTTTATGGCCACTGGTAGTACATGGATTGTACTTTTGCCAATTTTATCAGGCATTTCTTATCAAGTTTTTGCCACTTGGAGAGATCTTTTTCTTGCTGGCTGGGTGAATAGAGTTGGTGAAGTGACAAACAGAACTTCAGTAGGTGATATTGATAATATGTGGTATATTCGAACATACAGTTTATCCACAATGTTGACTGTTGTTCTTGGAAATGCTTTTTTCCTCATGTTTTGTGAGATGTCTACAAGATCGTCGCAAAATCTACATTCTCGGATGTTACACAGTATTATGCGCACCTCACTGCTGTTTTTTCATGGACACACCTCGGGAAGGATCTTGAACCGGTAATTTATCCAACCTGCACTCAAATAGGATTTATTCTATGTAATTTTCACGATCATACAAAATGAGTTATACGCTTCTTACTAGGTTTTCAAAAGATATCGATGTTACTGATAAGGAATTACCACTTGCTATACAGGATGTGGCACTGACCATTTTACACTTCGGCGCAGCTGTAGTCATCAACTGTTATGTAAATCCATGGCTTGCAATTCCTACTATTTTCATTGGTTCAGTGTTTTATATTTTGTACTTTATCTAAATGAAAACGTTTTGTAGTTTAACACGCTTGGAAGCTATAAGTAAGTGCTATATTTCATCTTTAAATCTTAATACCTAATATAACGTCTTCAAAAACACTGATTTTGAATGAAATTTTAACACTCTGATATTATTTTAAGGTCGATCTCCAGTGTTTTATCATGTCGGTGCTACTCTACAGGGCATCACAACAATCAGAGCATTCAAAGCTGAGCAAATATTGACTGATGAGTTTGATAACTATCAAGATCTTCATTCATCCGCTTGGTTCCTGCTGTTTTCTGCCTCAAGCGCATTTGGTTACTACATTCAGTTTATCTGTTCTCTTTATGTATCGCTTATATTGTATTTATTTGTTTTTGTGAATTTCAACATATCAGCCGCTTATGCAGGTTTAGTCATATCGCAATACATATTACTATCTAGCAGCTTGCAATGGGCTATTAGAGGATTCACAGAAATGCAAAACTATATGACATCTGTGGAAAAAGTTATTGAATACACTGATCTGGATGAAGAATCTCCTTTTGAAACCAGGCCAGAAAACGAACTACGACCTGAATGGCCTTCGGAGGGTTGTGTGGAATTTAAAGATGTTTCCTCAAGCTACAAACCAAAAGGAGCGATGGTTTTTAAGAATCTGAACTTTGTGATATCCTCGAAGGAGAAAGTAGCTATCGTTGGTAGAACAGGAGCAGGAAAAAGTTCTTTAATCGCTGCTCTTTTTCGTCTAGCGTCCGTGAACGGAGAGATCTATATATATGGTCTTGCAACTGGTATCTTGGGTTTGCCCGATGTACGATCCAGTATCAGTATTATTCCGCAAGAGCCTCTACTGTTTGCTGGTACTATCAGACTAAACTTGGATCCTTTTGACAATTACTCAGATGATGAGTTGTGGCAAGCCTTGGCCGAAGTAGGATTGAAGAATTACATTATGGATTTTGATGCTGGACTTGATGCCAATGTATCTGATGGTGGATCCAACATCAGCGTTGGTCAACGTCAACTTCTTCGTTTGGCACGTGCCATTGTTAAGAATAAGAAAATTTTAGTTCTTGATGAAGCCACAGCCAATGTTGATTTGAAAACAGACGAGCTCATTCAGAAGACTATAAGAAAAAATTTAAAGACTGCACGGTTTTTATTATTGCTCATAGGTTAAACACTGTAATGGATTTTGGAGGAATTTCTTATAGTTTGGGTTTTCTCCTTAAAGCTGTGAAATTTCTTGTAAAGTGTGCATTTGACGACGTTTGGCTTAGTTTTGATTGGTTCGTTGAAAATTCAGTCACTTGTCCTGGCATATGAAAAGCTATGTATAAAAAAGAGGATCTTAGTTAAATGATTCTTCGTCTAAAAAGTGTGATGGAACGATTTCAGAAATTTGACAATGCCTTGAGAGTTTTCGTGCTAGAAATAAATGTTAGTTCCCGTGTGGAAAAATTCCATGATATTACTATGCAAGTCTGCTGGAGGTCATTCAAACTTAAACAATTGTCGGCTTGGGTTAACGGGACGGATCTGTTTTTTCTCAGGTCAGGGACATTCTTGGAGTACGTTTTAACAAGAAATCCAATTGAAGAAGAAATTTCGATGGATGAAGGCAAAATGAGTCAAAAACTCATATTTGTTTGTTGAAGTGTGCGACGTTTCCTTGGCATTGGAACAATGTAAAAATTATAGATCGAGAACCTAACTATAAAAAAGACTGATTTCAGAGATGATGCATATTAACAGCAGTTCAAATAATATTAATAAAAAAGAAGACATTTATGCTCTTAGGAAAATATATTTTCCATTATTACAGAAATTAAATTTGGGTGTTTAGCTTTCGACAAGATAGAATTCAATGTGTATTATCCATGAATATGTCTATGAGTACGGGTGTATAATAATCTTTTGCATATTAAGGCCTAAATTGAATGCCATTAATAATGGACCAAAAATCAGCAGAATTACGTGCTGCAGCCAACTCGTCTATCATTCGTTTTTCGTAGGTGACTTTTTTAGTAGACAGCAGCTTCTTATAACTTCTCGCATCGTTTCTATAAGTCTCGAGACTTTTGCAGGCAAAATTTAATCTCCTGCCCTCATGAAAAATCTCAGTCAAGCCTTTCCTTATCTCGCGGCACGTAGCATCATACCATTTTTTGTTACTGGAAACAATGCCCGTCCTATCTGTATAAACTTTTCTCATACCTAGCTCTGTCGCAACATGTCTTATCGTGCCAACAAGATTCTCGTTCATCTCGTCAACGTCACCACTCACACTCGCAATTTCATTTCTCCAACGCATCAAATCCTCAAACTCTTCCGATCTAGCGAAATTGAATGCGAACTTATCCGACTCGGGGAGATTAGCATGGCTCTGCGAAGGGTTTTGGCCAGCACAGTTCACAAAGGCAGCAATCGGGAAATGATCAGATAAAGTTTTTATCTTAAGTATTTTGAAGTCTTGCTGAAAGGGAAAATTGTTTAGCGAACACCATATCAGATCATTCACGCTCCTTCCCAGGGCGCCCTGAAATGTAAACTGTGCCGGAAAATCACCGCTTGCCCTCCCACTGCACACAAACAACTCGGTATTCTCCATAAAGCTAGTTAGCAGTTTTTCCTTGTTATTAATAAAATTGTCTACAGATGATCCCATTAATGAAACGTTGTTAACGAAAATTTGCTCGTCTAGAATATTGAGGTTCGAAATCCTACAATTGAAATCCCCACCGAAAAAAATTGGCACGTATGCAAAAGACATGCGTATTGAGCTGAGAATAACATTAAAATTATTTAAAAAATAATAAATATCTGTGTCAGGAGCGAGATACATTGCACAAAGAACAAAAGAAAACATAGAAGAATTTACCTTTAGAATGATATATTCCGGCGCAACTGACTATAGTTGTGCTGAAAAGCGATTCTTATTTAACGCAATCACTATGCCACCCTTGGCTCTTCCTTTGATATCATCCCTCACTGCCGGAGAGTCAAAGACGAGTAAGCCCCTGGAGAATGCTTCAAAAGCGGTTCTTGAGGAATCCATCCAGGTCTCATAAATGCACAGAATGTCCGATTTTCTGAAAGAGCTCGTAATGTCCTCCAAATTTGAAAAACCGTGTACATTCCAAAAGATAATTTTGGTAAGTGTGTAGACATCTGAAATAGGTGTAGAAAAAGGACGTGTGTAAACAGTAGGCTGGTGATCATTTTGTATGATCTCAGGGGAACCACCACCGAGATATGCCTTCGGGATGCGGCGATCACGGGAAATTTTAGCAGTCGTCGGGGTAGCAGCATCATTCAATAAAAATTGGTTCATGCGTTCATTCGGCGGTCGTCCTCTCCTGGAGGCCTTGGCAGGCCGGACTATATTGAACTCACAAGCGTCACTTTCGTCTTCATCTGGGATACTGGACTCCTGGAGGGGGGAATTTGTAGAATCTGGTTTTGAATTCCGAAGGAAGGATTCCACCTTCTCATTCCGAAGTTCTCCACCATTGACGAAAAGGGTGGCACTCTTAATCATAACCTGGAATCCCGCATCTTTCAAATATCTGGCATGTTTGAGTATCTCTCTTCTTTTCTCTCTCTCTTCCTTAGAGCGATCATTAACGATAACAAGTTCCAGTTGGCGAAATTGTGTCATCCTGGTAAATACGATTTTGACCCATCGTGGAGCAATAAACTTGACTATTACTGGTCGCTTTCCCTTGACTTTACCGAGTCTGTAAACATCAGCCAAGGCCACCTCTGGTATCTGTAGTCCGACGTTATGGAAAATTGACAAAACCGAAGCGAACAAATCATTGTTGTCAGAATCGCAATCCTTCAAGTTGACAATAATGATGTTTTTTGACCTGCCGTTGCGTACAACGAGTTCCAGCTCTTTTCCAATTATTGATAACTTGTTGGAGAGGGATACAATTTTGGCAGCTACGTCCGTAAAAACTTTACAAGATTCTTTGTCGTCCTTCCTCAGCTGATCGTGAGAGCTCGTTAAAGATTTAATGTCCTTGGACAACTCAAAAATAACTCTTTGTAAGCTTTCTTCCATATTGCGACTATTTGCATGGAAAACCGCACAATAAACACTGTTACACTTCACGACTTCACAGAAAAATAAAACTGCAAGCTCGAGCTTATAAGACGGTTTCGCGGAGCGAACCTCTATCACGTCTAATCACTAGGGATGGCCAAGTCGATTCCGATTCCTTCGAAGAATCGATTCTTGGCGGCGATTCTTCGATTCTTCGGAATCGATTCTTGGGTTTAGGCAATCGATTCCAGGAATCGATTCTGCGTCGGATTCTTCATGAAAATATCTAATTTTCAGTATAAAGTAATATTTTATGTATTAGAAACAATTCGGATTAAGAAAACCGCAAAAAAATTATAATCAGCGCCAAAAACTTGCAAACCCCATTTTTCACTTGTGGGGTTTCTTTGGGTCCCTAGAAAATAGACTTATGGGGGTGATATTTAGAAAGTGATATTTGATTCGTATTCTATGGCTAATTGTGAAGAGAAATGTTGAGTTTCAACTCGATTGAGATAATATTGAGGATTCTGAATAAGATTTACGAAAACGTCTTTTTTTCTCAAAACATAAAAACATCGGTACTTATGAAACTTGCGAGTATTATATAGATCACGAAAAAAAGTCCTGAGTTTCCAATAAAATGTTATGAGTCGAGCCAAAATAAAACTTGTCAGTACGAAGGCGTTTTTCATTCCTGAAACTTTGTTTAGTCGATCCACAATATTAAGCATCTCTTTTGAGGATTCTAAAAACACCGTGTAAGCTCTTTTACTACTTGTCCTGTCTAAAAAATAGTGTAACGATAAGTCTTGACAATCTAATCATCATTATTCCTCGAAGCTTGAATTCGATGCAGCTGTCTTTTAAATCGTCTTGAACAGTTCCTTGTAAATAGGTGCTGCGTGAGTATTTTTCCTTCCTTTTCTTCTCGCGATTTGTGCAATCTGTTCTATTAGTTATTTGTTTGCCAGTGATTCTAAATATTGGTTTCCTCATGTTTACTTATGTCATTATTGCGCACGGGAAGTGAAGTAAATTGATATTAGTTCAATATTTTAATAATAGTACATCCTTCCGTGTAAGAAATGAGTCGATTCTTTCACTCACGATGAAGAAAATATAAGTTTCCCATTCACGGACTTTATTTTTGCGCGATTGTTATTAAATTTTTTTCCCGTATACGAACAAGTTTGTTCATTCCATAAGTTGAAGATAAGTCGTTGTGCGTCAAGGATTTGGCGGTATGGTTGAGGCCTCAAACAAACCACTTTAGGTGGCATACCTAGAGGCAAGCCGGATTTAGGCCGGAATTATAGATGGTCTTTACGCTGAAAAACTAGAGTATGGTCACGAATAGATACCTCTAGGCTGTGCAAGTTGATAAATTTATGTATCGAGATGTGAGAAGTTCCAGATGACTCAAGAAACGCGATTATCGTCCCATGCCAGGAAGATCATGTGCGGATCAGATATTGAGCCCGAGACAGCGATCTGAATGAAGCCTTAATTAAACTTTATTATTGAACAAAAATTATTTTGAAGAGACTTATCATTATTCGCTCGGTCTACTTTTGAGTATCACGGAACTTCCCTAGACTGAAGAAGCTTAGAGTTGGTTTAATGTATGGAAAATGCCGTAATACTAAATAGAATGTGTATTATTCCATTCGATAGAACACTTTTTTGAATCACTTGTGGACTTCAATGAAGACTTACTAACGTTTGATTAGGAATATGCAATCGACTTTTTCGTAGAATTTTTTCAAGTTCTAACTAAAAAGAACAGCGATATCTAACCGCTCATTAAAATTTGAAGGGTATAGAGACATTATAGACCGTTTCTAAGGAAAGATCGACGTCATATAGTTTAGTTGTGTAAATATAGTCATGAAAAAGTATTGCATATTATAAAAATTTGAAGCATGCACGAGCAGTCTTTTATGATATGACTATTTCTGAGTGAGCGCTTTGAGTATAGACGATAAGGGAATTTTTTTTTGTTCGTCTGAATATATTTGTTAAAAAACGGATACTGTTCTTCGTGAGTACGTGCTGCATGTGTTTTTCTTTTCTTCCAGCCAAATCCACTCCTGCAGTCCATATGAAGTATGCTTGTATAATTTGAATGACTTTACATACAAAACTTTTTGACAACGAGTTTGAAAAATATTTGAAATAATTTTTAATCCAGAAAACTTTCTGCAATATGACAAATTATATCCAAGAACTAATTAGAAAAACCGAGGAGAAAATTATGATTTTTTAATTATAGATCCCCTGATGCAAAGATCGACGTGTGACGTAAAAGAAACAAGATACTTCATACGTTTTGTAAATTAAAGACACACCACATTGAATAAAATTTTTTGTGACAAAATGAATGCCTTTGAACTTCGCTGGCATAAGAGCCTAGGATTCTCTTTTTTTCGGACGTCTGCTCTAAAAACCTCAAACTTTAGGCTTCCGTGCTGAAATTTTGAAAAACATTTAAATCTGATTCCCAATATAGACGAACAAATTGTCTTTTTATAATAGGAATTCAAGTGCAAAAATATTTATTCATTTATTGACATTCAAATATTTTACAGCTATGCTCTAATATGGATGCGCATAATAAAGATGGAAAGTCAGAATTCAAAAACCCACGAGAACGTGCCAATGTGTTCTCTTTGTTGTTCTTTGCGTAAGCTGCATTATACTATGAGTGAATTTTAGAACAATATCTCATGTTTATATTTATTAATTTCTTCCAACAAATAGACGAACAAACGCAAATGACCAAGATATTCTGATTTTTATTTAAATACTAATGTTCATATCTTAGACGGCTGTACAAAATATTTCGCATCGGTTTTGAAAGAGATTTGGAGTTGAAAGACATTTATAGCTGCTTGAAAGCAGATTCCAGCAAAATCTTAGGAAATTACATGTCTCATGTTTGGAATAAGGAAGAACAGAAAATGGACGCGAAAACAATTAAAAGGCCTAGTCTGATAAGAATACTAGTTAAAAGTTACGGAATACGATTTATCATCCTAGGTATCTGCCAAGCATTTGACGAGCTTTTCCTTCGGTATTTTTAGCACTCAACCTTAATATTTCAATATTACTGATCCATAAAGAATAGTATAGTATTCTATTATTTTCGATGAATATTTTCCTACTTAGAATCGTCCAAATGGCGCTACTTGCTAAAGTACTCAATTGTTTGAATACTCAGGACGAGGCGCCAAAGATTGAGATTTTCTACTGGGCTTCAGGTTTTGTTTTATGTCATATATTAGACTGCATTATTGATACACAATTGCAACTAGCACTGTTCCATTTGGAAATGAAACTTCGAATTTGCTGCACTGCTATTGTATATAGGAAATGCTTAAAAATATCAAAGGCCTCTCTAGAGAACAATGAGGGATCTGTCGGTCAGGTAAGAAATTGAATTTCTTAGCTTATAAGTTATTTTTAACTAATAACATTAATTATCTAATAATTTGATAATCTGAATCTCACAGATCAATAATTTTTTAAGTAATGACGTCAATAATTTCAATCAAACTCTTCGCTTCTTTCATTTCTTGTGGATTGGACCTATACAGGCAGTTATTATTACGCTGATACTTTATCAACAGATGGACGTTTCTAGTTTTGCAGGCATTTCAATTATTTTTCTGATTATCCCTTTTCAAGGTGAGAGAAAAAAAAATACAATTTTTAACAGAATATGAAATGAAAATAATATATGATTTTAGTATACAGCGCAAAGTGGATAAACAATTGGACACAGACAGTATCCTCAAAAACAGATAAGAGACTTTCACTCATGAACGAAATAGTCGCTGGAGTACAAGTAATCAAAATGTACGTTTGGGAAAACCCCTTTTCTCAATTAGTTGACGATGCTCGAGCGTAAGTATTTATTGCATATATTGTAGTAATTAATTTCAGGTCAGTAAACGTATTTTTACTATAGGAAAGAAATAAGCGTCATGAGGAAAATACGGTACATAAGCTCATTTACCAACTCTTTTGCGATGTATATTCCACAACTTTGCATTTTTTGTGTCGTATTGTTTTACGTTCTGTCTGGAAATAACATTACAGCCGGAAAATTGTACATGGTCACGGCTTTCTATAACGAATTAAATA
>CAKNXH010001618.1:77298-97460 GCA_932178445.1 Andricus quercusramuli
CTTCAAAAACACAGTTTTTGAATAAAATTAAAAAACTCTGATATTATTTCAAGGTCGATCTCCAGTGTTTTATCATGTTGGTGCTACTCTACAGGGCATCACAACGATCAGAGCATTCAAAGCTGAGCAAGTTTTGACTGATGAGTTTGATAACTATCAAGATCTTCATTCATCTGCTTGGTTCCTGTTGTTTTCAGCCTCAAGCGCATTTGATTACTACATACAGTTTATCTGTTCTCTTTATGTATCGCTTGTAATGTATTTATTTGTCTCTGTGAATTTCAACATATCAGCCGCTTATGCAGGTTTAGTCATATCGCAATGCATATTACTATCTGACAGCTTGAAATGGGCTATCAGACGATTCGCAGAAATGCAAAACTACATGATATCTGTTGAAAGAATCATTGAATACACTAATCTGTATGAAGAAGCTCCTTTGGAAGCCAAGCCAGAGAATAAACCACGTCCTGAGTGGCCTTCGGAGGGTTGTGTGGAATTTAAGGATGTTTGCTTAAGCTACAGTCCAGAAGGGGCGATGATTCTTAAGAATCTGAACTTTGTAATATCTTCGAAGGAGACAGTAGCTATCGTTGGTAGAACAGGAGCCGGAAAAAGTTCTTTAATCGCTGCTCTTTTTCGTCTGGCATCCTTGAAAGGAGAGATCTATATAGATGGTCTGGCTACTAGTAACTTGGGCTTGCACGATGTACGATCTAGTATGAGTATTATTCCGCAAGAGCCCATACTGTTCGCAGGTACTATTAGACTGAACTTGGATCCTTTTCACAATTACTCAGATGATGAGTTGTGGCAAGCCTTGGCCGAAGTGGAATTAAAGAATTACATTATGGATTTTGATGCTGGACTTGATGCCAAGGTATCTGATGGTGGATCCAACATGAGCGTTGGTCAACGTCAACTTCTTTGTTGCGCACGTGCCATTGTTAAGAATAAGAAAATTTTAGTTCTTGATGAAGCCACAGCCAATGTTGATTTGAAAACAGACGAGCTAATTCAGAAGACTATAAGAAAAAAATTTAAAGACTGCACGGTTTTTATTATTGCTCATAGGTTAAACACTGTGATGGATTGTGATAAATTTATCGTGATGGATTCTGGTTCTATGGTGGTGAGTCTCATTAGAAAAAGTTTAAGTTTTGAAGTTAGAAATTTTTGTAGTATTGCAACCATTATTTTGATTAATATCATACAACATTTTTTTATTTAAATTGACAGGAATTTGGTCATCCTTATGATCTCTTGAAAACTAAGGGATACTTATACAACATGGTACAACAGACTGGACCAGAAATGGCTAAGGTTCTCACCAGAATATCAAAAAATGTAACAAATGATTTTATATTCAGGATATTTGGTTTCTCTAATCAAGTATGACTTATAATGAATCATATTTTTCTAGGGTTATGACTTTGATGGAAAGCAGATTAAAGAAGAACATACCTAGATAAGGGCTCATTCTAAATATTTCTCACACAGACCCGACTTCCAAAAGTCTAATATATAGATTTTGCAGTGAATTGAAAATATTTAAAAAAAAATGTGCACACAAAAAAATTGAAAAATGAGTTTTCGCAAATCTTGTACATGTGCCAGGTGTCAAACTATTAATGTGTAACTTCATATTATGTTGCCGTAATTTTTGTTTCATCGCATTAACCCACTCAGCCATCTAAAACTTGAAAAAAATTTCATTTTTTTAATATTAATTTCAATTTGTTACATCGTAATATTTATTTAAATAAAACGTGAACAATTTTTAAACATGAACAATACTTGACATGTGAATGAATAATTGAAAATAATAAAGTTTATTTGATTATACTTGCGATTAGGCTCCGGAATAATAATTATTGATTATTTTATACCGGGTGTCCAGAAAGTCTTGAAGCACCTAAGTAACTGTGCAGATAAAATATTATTCAAATAGGTCAAAGTCATTCTTGGAGTATCTCTTAACGAGAAATTCAATGGTGACCTTCAATTGGACCTTCAGCTAACTATCAAGGTCATTCCAAAGTCAGCTTCGTGTTATTAAGTGGAGGCCCCTTTTTTTTATATTGGCAATCGACAGGGCAGGAAGCTTCACGATTGAACATCTTTTCAGGTATGACTGTGCAAGTCTGCTGGAGGTCATTCAAACTTAAACAAGTATCGGCTTGAGTTAACGGGACTTTTCTGTTTTTTCTTAGGTCGGATGAAGGCAAAATGAGTCAGAAACTCATATTTTGTTGTTGATGTGTGCGACGTTTCGTTGGCATTGGTTCGCCAACCTCATCAGGCTAATTTATTAAAATAAAATATGTCAAATAGTTTTAATATTGCTACGATCCCTACAATTAAGAAAAGTTCAACTTCTGCAATAAAATTAAGAAAAGATACTCCTAAAAAATGTGATGAAACAAATTTAGTTTATAAATTTTCTTGTAAACAATGTCCTGCATCTTATATGAGTGAAACATAAAGATCTTCAAGAACTCGGACCAATGAAAATATCAATAGGAAAAAAGCAGAATTGGTTGTTTATAAACATCAACATAATTTTGGTCACAAATTTGATTGGGACAGTGTAAAAATCATAGATCGAGAACCTGACTATAAAAAAAGAATGATTTCAGAGATGATCCATATTAACAGCAGTTCAAATAATATTAATAAAAAAGAAGATATCTATGCTCTTAGCAAAATATATTTTCCAATATTACAGAAATTAAATTTGGGTGTTTAACATTCGACAAGATAGAATTCAATGTTTATTATCCTAGAATATGTGTATGAGTACGTGTAAAAATATGTGTTATTTATGTGGTGTTCTTTCATTTTAATAAATGAGCCTGATGAGGTTGGCGAACCAATGCCAACGAAACGTCGCACACTTCAACAAACACATATGAGTTTTCGACTCATTTTACCTTCATCCATCGAAATTTCTTCTTCAATTAAACTATGGAAGGCAAATTTTTGGATTCTTAAAGACATTGTGAATTGAAAAAGAGTTTGAATGACCTTCAGCTAATCTGCAACGTCAGACTTGTCATATGATCTGGGTAGGGGGAAGTGGGGTATGGTGTCATTGCGGGGCACGGCGACTCTTGCTAACAATGCTTGTGCTTCTTCAGTTCTATATTAGTTTGTTTCATAAAATAGCTTTCTTGAGTACTAAAGAAAGCTATGTTACGTAAAAAATTAATATTAAAATGAACAAACACGAGCATTATTTGCAAGAGTCGCCATGCCCCGCACCGACACCATACCCCACTTTGCTCTAAATATTTAAACGTAAAATTTCTCGCTCTTCCGATTACTGATGTCAAAAACAGGGGGTCCCATTTAAAACCACAATCTTGACCTTGAATTGACCTTGAAGGTCAAGTTGAAGGTCAAATTAGAGGTCACCATTGGGTTTGTCGTTGAAAGTTACGTGGGAACCACGTAGAAAGAACATCTTGAGTCCACAGATTCTCATAAAATTAAGAAGAGTTCTCTCTTCTTTCCGGGACGTTTCAAAGATAAGTCGTAAAATCTACAGATTTTATGCTATGAAGGCCCTTTGCCTCCTCAAACAGGAAGCGTTCTCAATTTTCTTGGTAAATATTTACCTGGAAGACTCGCGCCAGCAGACCTGAAGGATTTTGCCATCCGCAGGTTCGACATTCTTGAAACTGGTATCTCATCAGAAGATGACCCATTATCTCTTGACCTTGTCAAGAGATGAAAAGATCATTTCAAAATAAAAGAGTTTGATAGCAAGCATTTCTACTATAGGAACCTCCATTATCATGCTCGTCCAAAGGGATAAAGAAGGGGAAACTATCGATCCTCTGATTGAGAACCTAAGTGACGCTTGTCGCTTGCTTACTGATATGCAATTCTGCGAATCACAAGTAAGAAAAAATCTGATCACCGCTAATATGGGTCCTCCTTGGAGGGAGTCTCTGAAAGCTACAAACATGGACCAGTTTCTATTTGAAAAGGATCTGCCGGAGTGTTTGAATTCTGCTTGACTGCTGGAGAAGTTCTTAGGGTTCATTTATAATTCTAAATTTATGACGCAGTCCACAAGGAACGGAGGTGAGTGTGGGACTTACCAGAATGGCACCTACCCACTAAACCTTAACTTCTATTCCCGCCAACCCAGGACTCCGGAACCGCTTTCGCATTACTTCAGAGTCCCAGGCCAAAGGCCATTAAGTCGTGCTTCGACTTCCACTTTTACCTGCCAGCATGTCAAACCATCATTCAACCAGGATGCATGCATCGTCCTCAGCAGTGTGATGTTACCACACAACGGTTTCGTCGGCTTTCGGCATCCTGGGTGGGCATTTTCGGTTAGGCATCGCGTCCTTGAGGCTTCTTCATCGAGGCGGCCTCTCTGAACGCCCTGCATCTCATCGTGCCCAGCTGATGATCAGTCCTGGGCTTCCCTTCTGCTGCAGCGCAGAGGAAGCACTGCGGCGTACTTCCGCACGCCGTAGCCCTATGTCCCTCTTTGCCACATTTCCAACACGATCTTGTCCTATCTGGACCCTCACACTTAGCCGCCATATGACCAAAGCCCTGGCAACGGTAACATCGAAGTACCTCTGCCTTCTTCCGGACCCTACAGGACATCCAACCCACCTTCATATGTCTTGTTCGGATAAGTCGAGTAGCCAGCTCCTCATTGAGCTCAACATAGTGCTTAAGGTTACCCCTGAAGGCCCTCTTCGTGATGTTCACCTTTAAACTTTCCAGAGATATACCACCGAAGTGATTTCGCACGGCTTCCTTCACCTCCTCCGCGTCTGTAGTCTTGTCCAAATCAAGGACCTCAACCTCCAGGCGCGGAACGATTTCCCGCACGTTGTTTTCCTCACCAGCTGCCTCCCTGATAGCAGATGACAGCATTTCCCTGTTGTCCGCTGCAGGGCCTACCTCTATGAGGACCTCTCCCTTCCTCGTCCCTCGGACACCCCTGATTTTGACGCCAAGGGTGTCCGGTTTCACCTTAATCTTGAGGTCCTTAAGGACCTCAGCATAGCTCGACCCTTAGCCGGTTTTATCAGGACCGCCTCGGGTTGAGCTCTTCTATGTTTCTCCTCCTTCTTAGTGGGTGCGGGTGCAGCTGGTATTGCCCCTGCCACACTCTTCTTCGGGGTTGAGGACTCTGCTGCTGTAGTGTGCGTCCTCGGCTTCTTCTTCGCTTGTTTGAAGGAGCCAGCCTCAACGGGGCTCAGTGTGGACTCCCGTTCGCGCTTCCGAGCGGGAGTTTCCATGGCTTCTTCCGTCTGGGTCCCCGTTTAGCTGGTTTCTTTCACTGCTTCAATCATCTTTTTAACGGTCGCCTTCTTCTTTTCTTTTTCCGCGACCTCCGCTCCGAAATCCATTATCGCCTGTCGGAAGGAAGTGTGGGTGTAGCCCATTTTCGTTCCCAGATCATCCATGAGTCTCTGTGCCTCCTTCAGTCCATTCCTAATGGGCATGAACATATTCCGCTTAGTATCGCAGAATTCTTGCATCTTATACAGTACTTCAGATAGCTCTGTAAATATTTCTCTACCCTCCGCCATCCCTTTCTCCGCGTCCGCATAAGCCCCTCGACTCATGTCAGGTTCCTTCACATCGACAGACTCTTCCTCCGACTCCTCAGGTACACTTCGGTTTAAGTTTGATTCAGTCTCCTTTAGAATTCCTACGAGTAGCTAGGGAAATAAAGGTCCACCCCTGTAGAGCCCCGCATGCGAGGGTAAGGTCTGCGTACTCTAGAAGGCGACCTGGTATCCTAGAGATACCGTTTTTGACATTACTCCCCTGGTGCCATGCAGTCTTCGGCACGGTGGATTAACGCCTTGACTTGGAGGTTTTTCCTTCGGGACCATCCCTGGACCCTTGCCTGCGACTGCTTATTGAGTAGTGTAACCGTATTCAGCAGAAGCCCTCGGTACAGGGCCGCAACAGGAAGCGGTCATGGTTTTTTCTCGGTGTGTCCTTCACCCAGTCTGTTTGGTCCGCGGGGCCTATTTTATTTCAGCCCTACCCTCCGTTTCCAGCGAGCATTCCCCTTTCGGCAACCCGGGGCCGCGCCACGTATGGGTTACGGGTTCCCACTGTGGAAATTTATGACATTAGAACACATCAGTGGGAAGCGGTCTCATATTCAAAAACAGCTCGAGATTTTCAGTAAACTTTCACAGTGTAGGATAAGAGTCTTCGCACAGTTCGTAGGATCTAGAGTAGCTTGTCGCCCAACCGTCGAATACAGCTGAGTCTACACAAAAGATTTAGAAAGACAAAGATTTCTAGGTTCAAGACAGAATTATGAAGACTATAATGCTCTCCTGACTGTTAAATTTAATTTTTTGGAACTAAGATGGTGGCAATTAACTATTTTATCTGATAATAACTCTATTAAAAGTCTTGTCATTCTCTCAGATATTTCTTTCGATGCTTCTAAGTCAGGGTGGGGGCTGTATGCGATAATCAAAAAACTATTGGATACACACCAGTGTCTTCTTTGGTCTTATGTGCTTAGAAAAAGACTTTCATCATGGGGAAATTTCTTTGAGAATAGATAATACGACTGCCGTATCATACATTAATAGAATGGGCGGTGTTCAATACAATGAGATAAGCAAGATCTCAAAAGAGATTTGGCAATGTTGTAAGGAACACAATATATGTATTTTTGCTCCCCAAATTAGTTTGAACGATAATTTGGGAGCAGATGCTGAATCACGAAAATTAGAAACTTAAACGGAATTTGAACCATCCATTCCCGCAATCAATAAGGTTCTAAGAACTTTCGGAAAACCAGAGATAGACTTTTTTAGAAGTTGAACGAAATCGAAATGTATGCGTTACATCTCCTGGAATAGAGATCCTGGGTCACAGGGGATAGATGCTTTTACCTTGGATTGGAGTGCGGTTCATTTCCATGCTTTCCCGCCGATTAAAGTAATCTCAAAAACTTTTTTTAAAAGTAAAAGAGATCAGGCGGAAAGAATCTTGACAGTGCCAGACTGTCCAACTTAGCCCTGGTGCCCGTTATTCCATTTACTGATGATTCCGAACAAATTAAGTTTTTTTCCTAATATAAATCTCTTGATTTTCTCTGATAGGTATTCCCACTCACTTTGGAAAAATCTTACCCTTGTGACATGGTGGTTATCGATGAGGCGTTCCTGATACATGTATTTCCCATAAGAAAAAGAATACTTTTTTGTAAATCTTATCCAGAATCCTCAATATTATCTCAATCGAGTTGAAACTCGACATTTCTCTCCACAATTAGCCACAGAATACGAATAAAATGTCATTTTTCAAATACCAACACCATAAGTCTGTTTTATAGGGTCCCGAAGAAACCCCATACGTGAAAAAATGGGTTTTGCGAGTTTTTGGCGCTCATTATGATACTTTTGCGGATTCTCTGATGCGAATTGTTTCTAATACATAAAATATTGCTTTATTCTAAAAATTAGATATTTTTATCAATTGTTTAAACAATTTATTATTGTTTTTATCAATTTTCTCACAGAATGGAGTTAGAAAGACGCGAATTTTTCACAAATTTTCTATTTGTTGCGTAATTTTTGATTGCAGGGAAGTGATAGTTCATCAGTGTTAACAATAGTGATTGTTCAAACAATTCGCTATAAATATTAATAATGTTATATTTCAATAATGATAGAAAGATGCGTTTTTTTTCTAAATTTCTGGCTTTTTGTCCAATTTTCATTTGGAGTGAAGTGATGATAAATTCCAGTTAACAAAATAATTGTTTAAACAATTTATTATCATTGTTAGTAATATTATCTTTGCTTAATTGGTAGAATGTTGCGGTTTTTTCTGAAATTTTCAACTGTTTGCTCATTTTTCATTGGGCGTGACTTAATAATTAATTAGGTTTAGTAAAAATAATTGTTTAAACAAATTATTGTTGGTTATGACTATCTTCATCTATATCAGTGCCTGATAGCATTGGGAAAAGAGCAAAAATAATTCACTTAAAACAACAATACCAATCGAAAAATCATTTTTGTTGTGGTTGACTCAGTATTTGTTCATAAATAAAAAGGCGATGCAAAGTGAAAGATTTTAGAAAAAAACCTCCACTTTGTAGCACTTATGTAAAAAAAAAGATAGTAATAAACAATATTAAATTGTTTGAAAAATTATTTTTTAACTTGAATTCATTATTACTTCACTTCAAATGAAAATTGGACAAAAAGCCAGAAATTAAAAAAACCGCATCTTTCTAGCATTATTCAAATATAATATTATTAATTATTATTATTATTATTACACCAGTAAACCATTTCCCGTTCGGGGTAGCCGTGACTTGCTCGGTTGGAAAATAGTGAATAGGTATATAGGTATAAAGTAGGTCGGTATATGGGTATAAGGTATATGGATACATAGGTGTGAGGTATATATGTTTTAGATTGATCTGGAATTCTCGTGTTATTTATTTAAATTACACGTTTATTCTGCAACTCTGCTCCGACCCAGGTTGCTGATCAATCTTTCTAGCGATCACCCCAAGTGAGGAGCCTCACAAGGTTGTTATGCATGGTTCCTCACTTGGGCCCATTAGTATCTTAGGTCTTCGTTTCAGGCATCATTCACTCCACCGTTACTCTGTTTACAAACTATTTGTCGTCACACCTTTCTGTCCTGGCATACTACTCTAGCTTCCTTCACGTCCATGCATTTTTTCATGTAAGCTCTTGTGTTTCTATAGCTTCTTATGCCTCTTCGGATTAGTGTCTCATTCACAGATTCTAACCATTCTTTTGGCGGCCTACCTCTGGGCATTCTGCCATTTACTTTACCTTTATACACTTGCTTGGTCAGTCGTTCATATTTCATTCTTTCAAGATGTCCGAACCACCTTAGCTGATTTCTTTCCCATATGTCAACTAGTGTCTCCCCTGTACCACATTCTTTGAGGATTGTCTCGTTTCGTACTTTGTCCATCAGTGTTTTCCCGCAAATTATGCGCAGAGTTTTCATGCCGATCGCGCTGATTTTACTCCTGTCCTTTTCTTGACAGGTCCATGTCTTGCTAACGTATAGTACAGTCGGTACGAAAATAGAGTTATGTATGGCCATTTTAGCTTTTTTCATATATTTTTGTTTGTGAGGATGGACCCTGCTCTACCGATAACCTGCCTACCCTTATTTATGCGCCTATCTAACTCCTCATCTATTTTTCCGTCGTTAGTGAATGGGCTACCCAGATATACGTACTTGTCAACTTGTTCTAATCTCTAATAACATAGGACAATGTTGCATATTGCTTTCTCACTTTTTCCCTCAAACACCATGATTTTTGTTTTATTTACGTTAATTTTGAGTCCCATGTTCTTCATGCTTGTATTAAGTTTATTCAACATACTTTGCAAGTCCTCGATTGATTCTGCCATAACAATCTTGTCATCTGCGAAAGCTAACCCACGTACCTTGATGGTTTCGAGATCTACAAGTATTCGTCGAAGAGAGCAGTTCTTAGACACTTATCCATGAATATGATAAAAAGCCACGAGGACATAACGCATCCTTGCTTCACGCCTTGCATAATATCGAACCTGTCACTCAGTTTCCCATTTACCCTTACACTCGCTTTACTACCTGTATATATTGTTCTTATTGCTTGTAGGAGCCCTCCATTTACGCCATACTCTTTAAGGACTTCCCAAAGTTTACTTGTCAAACGCTTTTTCTAGGTCAATAAATGCATAGAAGACTTTTTTTCCTACTCTCAAGCTTTTTTCTGTGATCTGTCTTAGGCTAAATATCTGATCTGTACATGATCTTCCTGGCATGAATCCACTTTGGACTTCCCATATCTCCTCTTCTGTATTTTTCAATTCCCTACGGATTCCCTTCTCCAATCGTCTGGGACTTCTCCTGTCTCGAAACATAAATTTATCAATTCGCACAACCTGTGAGGTATGTACTCGCCACCGTATTTAAGCATTTCAGCGCTAATATTGTCTATACCAGCAGCCTTACCGTTTTTCAAGTTCTTAATTATATCTCTGACCTCAGTGACACAGACTTTTTCAATTGGGTTTTCTAATGCATTATGTTCAATGTCACAGTTTTGTTATCCTATATCTTCACCTCCTAATAGTTCTTTAAAAGAGTCTTTTAAAGCGTCTACTATCCCGTCTATATCATATAGCATTTCACCTTTGCTGTTTCTCATGCTAACAAACTCTGTACTTTTACTTCCCTTCATCTCTTTAAATAATAGTTTCATAATTGCTTCAAAGCAGTTTTTTATTTTGTTCTCTACTTCTGTTATGGTTTTCTCTTTACTCTCTTTGACTAGACGTTTAATTTTCTTCTTTTTGTGTCTGTAATCATTTTTGAGTCTATTTCTCTCCTCATCGCTAAGACCTGTCATGTTCAGCGTTTTATTGTGCGTTCTTTTCTTTTCTTTTTGGGCTTGCCGCAATTTCATCGTTCCACCACGCATCGCCAGACTTTCTTCCTACCCTCGCCGTACCACACACTTCAATCGCAGTTTTAACAATGGATCCCGCGGTAAAGCCCACGCGCCCTCTATATCCTTATTTCTTTCAAGCGGCTACCAAATTGCCTTATCTATGCGTTCGTTTATCTTATTCTGAAAATCTATTTGCACCTCCGGTTTCTGTAAAGTTTCGACCTTGATTCGCGTTTGTTTCGTTTGTTTGGTTCTCTTTCTTCTCCGTCCCCGCCCTAAGTTCATCTTGGAGACCAAAAGGTAATGATCAGTATTGCATTCTGCCCCCCTCATGACTCTTGTATATGTAACTAGTTCTTTCAGCCTTTCATCTGCAGTAACGTAATCTGCAGTAATCAATTATACTGCGGTTATTTCCTTTACACCAGGTGTAAGTATGGATCATTTTATGTCGAAACCAGGTATTTGTGTTAAACAGGTCCTTCTCTAAGCATAAGCTAACTAATTTTTCCCCGTTATAATTTTTTCTTGTTGGATCCCCAAAATTACCTAGCACCCCTCCTGTATCTGTATCCCGTCTATATGATATAGCATTTCACCTTTGCTGTTTCTCACGCTGACAAACTCTGTACTTTTTCTTTCTTTCAACTGTTTATATAATAGTTTCATAATTCCTTTAAAGCAGTTTTTTATTTTGTTCTCTTCTTCTGTTCTGGTTTTCTCTTTGCTCTCTCTGACTAGTCGTTTCATTTTCCTCTTTTTGTGTCTGTAATCGCCAGACTTTCTTCCTACCATCGTCGTACCACACACTTCAATCGCAGGTTAAAATTTTTGTATGAAATCGTTAGTATATAGAGACATAGTATAAGGGAAAGAGGCCTAATAATCGAAATTTTCATCTCTGAAAATTTTTGAAGAATTTTTGCTCTAGTAAAGCCGCAAATGTCTCATGAAATTCTATATTTCTTGAATATCTGAAGTTCAATTCGTTTGAACTTTCAACTAAAATGAACGGATGAAGTGTTTTAACGTAGTTTAGTGTAGGGAAGAAATAGTATAAACCCCCCCCCCCTTTCCCGCCCGGCGGAGACAAAAAATAGTTCAATCTCAAAAATTTACAATCTTGAAATTCATTTAGTCCTAACAATAAAAGTTTTTAAATTAGGAAGTATCTTAATAAATTAAAAAGAAATTTTTTTTCCTGAAATACCGTGGAATTCGTGGAATTTCTTAAAATTCTTAATAATTAAAGTTATGATTCAGCTTTTGCGATTTGACTGTGATTCCGCCGTTTCTCCTCAAAGCTTCTTCTTAACTTTTGACTAGAAATTTCTAAAAGGCACTAAGTGGCACGTTTACTGAAAATTTTATGTTATCATTATTATTATTATTTTAAATTTAAAGTGATCGCGCAAAGATATTATTTGAACCTTCTCCTACGACGTAACAGTTTAGCCTGATTGCTGTGGAGACAACATGTGCTTTCCTTTTTTTTTTATACAGAATACAAAGGGACGGAAACTGAGACTCTTTATAATTCTTCGAAGACCCTTTAAGTACCACACAAATCTCAAATTAGAAAATATCCTAATATATTTTAAAATATTTTGAAATACCGTGAATTTTGAGAATTTCCGAATAATGAAAATTCAAGCAGGAAAATTTCCGAATAATGAAATTCCAGAGAGTTTATAATATTATCGAATTTGAAAATTCCCGAATAATGGAATTCCCGAATAATAAAATACCCGGCATAAGAGTACTCATTATAATAAATTGTTTAAAAAAACACTATTGTTAACATTCATGAACTATCACATCCCTCTAATTAAAAATTGGACAACAAATAGAAAATTTGTGATAAAACCGCGTCTTTCTAACTCCATTCTATGAGAAAAGTGTTACAAACAATAATAGAAAGTGATATTGGATTCGTATTCTATGGCTAATTGTGAAGAGAAATGTTGAGTTTCAACTCGATTGAGATAATATTGAGGATTCTGAGTAAGATTCACGAAAAAGTATTTTTTTCTTATCGGAAATACATGTTAATCTTCATGGGGCTTGCGACACCCCTACATATCATTTTTTTGAAATAAAAAAATGGATTTGTTTTTGGGTGGATTCCCCATGAAAATTCGAAACAAAATTTTCCGGACCACCCTAGTGTGCAAGCTAATCCGATGTACAGCAATGCTCTAACTGAGATGAATTCAGTTTTAACATTGGCTTTTCTAACTGCCTTGCTGCGAAGCGTAAGAAACGATTATGGACATGAGTACACAGATAAGTTACATACGCTACATGAGCTCAAAACATAAAAATATCTGTCCTTATGTAACTTGCGAGTATTATATAGATCACGGAAAAAAATCATGAGTTTCCAATAAAATGTTATGAGTCGAGCAAAAATAAAACTTTTCAACACGTAGGCGTTTTTCATTCCTGAAAGTTTGTATAGTCGATCCACAATATCAAGCATCTCTTTTGAGATTTCTAAAAACACCGTGTAAGCTCTTTCACTACTTTTCCTGTCCAAAAAAAAGTGTAACGATAAGTCTTGACAATCTAGCCATCATTGTTCTTTGAAGCTTGAATTTGATTCAGCTCTCTTTTAAATGACTGTTGGGCTTTATTAATGACTAGATAACCTTTGATTATAAGCATATGGCACGCGAATCGACTTTTCGGGAGAAACTTTTCAAATTGTGAATGAATAAAAAAAACAGACATACATATATCTAACTGTTCGTAAAAATTTGAAGGACATACAGATCGTTTCCATGAAAAAAAATAAACGACGTAATATATTTGTTAACAAACTTGAACAGTTCCTTGTAAATAGGTGCTGCGTGAGTATTTTTCCTTCCTTTTCTTCCCGCGATTTGTGCAATCTGTTCTATTAGTTATTTGTTTGCCAGTGATTCTAAATATTGGTTTTCTCATGTTTACTTATGTCTTTAGTGCGCACAGGAAGTGAAGTTAATTGATATTAGTTCAATATTTTAATAACAGTACATCCTTCCGTGTAAGAAATGAGTCGATTCCTTAATTAAATTTTATCATTTAACAAAAATTATTTTGAAAAGATTTATCATCATTTGCTCTGTCTACTTTTTAGTATGACGGAACTTCCCTTGACTGAAGAAGCTTAGAGTTGGTTTAATGTACGGAAAATACCGTAATACCAAACAGAATATGTATTATTTCATTCGATAGAACACTTTTTTAATTCACTTGTGGACATCAATGAAGACTTACTAACGTTTCATTAGGAATATGCAGCCGACTTTTTCGTTAAATGTTTTCAGTTCTAACTAAAACAACAGCGATATCTAACCGTTCATTAAAATTTGAAAGGATATAGCCAGCATAGACCGATTCTAAGGGAATATTGACGTCATATAGTTTGGTTGTGTAAATATAGTCATGAAAAAGCATATTATAAACATTTGAAGCATGCACGAGCAGTCTTTTATGATATGACTATTTCTGAGTGAGCGCTTTGAGTATAGACGATAAGCGAATTTATTTTTCTTCGTCTGAATATATTTGTTAAAAAAACTGATACTCTTCTTCGTGAGTACGTGCTGTCTGTCTTTTTTTTTTCTTCCAGTGATTTCTGCTTACATTTTTACACATAAAAACTGTTACTGAATAAACCCAAACCGCTCCTGCGGTCCATATGAAGAATGCTTGTATAATTTGAATGAATTTACATACAAAACTTTTTGAGGAGTTTAAAAAATATTTGAAATAATTTTTAATCCACAAAACTTTCTGCAATGTGACAAATTATATTCGAAAACTAATTAGAAAAACCGAGGAGAAAATTATGATTTTTTAATTATCGATCCCCTGATGCAAAGATTGACGTGTGACGTAAAAGAAACAAGAAACTCCGTATGTTTTATAAATTAAAGATGCACCATATTGAATATAATTTTTGGTGAAAAAATGAATGCCTTTGAACTTCGCTGGGATAGGAGCCTAGGATTCACTTTTTTTCGGACGTCTGCTCTAAAAACCTCACACTATAGGCTTTCGTGCTGAAATTTTAAAAAACATTTAAATCTGATTTCAAATATAGACGAACAAATTGTCTTTTTATAATACGAATTCAAGTGCAAAAATATTTATTCATTGAGTGACATTTAAATATTTTACAGCTATGCTCTAATATGGATGCGCATAATAAAGATGGAAAGTCAGAATTCAAAAACCCACGAGAACGTGCCAATGTGTTCTCTTTGTTGTCCTTCGCGTAAGCTGCATTATAGTATCAGTGAATTTTAGAACAATATCTCATGTTTATATTTATTAATTTCTTCCAACAAATAGACGAACAAACGCTAATGACCAAGATATTCTGATTTTTATTTAAATACTAATGTTCATATCTTAGATGGCTGTACAAAATATTTCGCATCGGTTTTGAGAGAGATTTGGAATTGAGAGACATTTATAGCTGCTTGAAAGAAGATTCCAGCAAAATCTTAGGAAATTACATGTCTAAAGCTTGGCATAAGGAGGAACAGAAAATGAACGCGAAAACAATTAAAAGGCCTAGTCTGATAAGAATACTAGTCAAAAGTTACGGAATACGATTTATCATCCTAGGTATCTGCCAAGCATTTGACGACCTTTTCCTTCGGTATTTTCGGCACTCAGCCTTAATATTTCAATATAACTGATCCATAAAAAATAGTATAGTATTCTATTATTTTCGATGAATATTTTCCTACTTAGAATCGTCCAAATGGTGTTACTGGCTAAAGTACTCAATTGTTTGAATACTCAGGACGAGGCGCCAAAGATTGAGATTTTCTACTGGGCTTCAGGTTTTGTTTTATGTCATATATTAGACTGCATTATTGATACACAATTGCAACTAGCACTGTTCCATTTGGAAATGAAACTTCGAATTTGCTGCACTGCTATTGTATATAGGAAATGCTTAAAAATATCAAAGGCCTCTCTAGAGAACAATCAGGGATCTGTCGGTCAGGTAAGAAAGTGAATTTCTTAGCTTATAAGTTATTTTTAACTAATAACATTAATTATCTAATAATTTAATAATCTGAATCTCACAGATCAATAATTTTTTAAGTAATGACGTCAATAATTTCAATCACACTGTTCGCTTCTTTCATTTCTTGTGGATTGGACCTATACAGGCAGTTATTATTACGCTGATACTTTATCAACAGATGGACGTTTCTAGTTTTGCAGGCATTTCTATTATTTTTCTCATTATCCCTTTTCAAGGTGAGAGAAAAGAAATAGTATATTACGACCCAAGGCCAGGGCATCCAATATATCTGGCCTTGTGTCGTATACTATTTTTCTTCATCCCCAACCGAAAGTACGTATAATAATTAATGTTATTTAATAAAATGCGTTGTCGGCTGCTAGCTCGGATGCCTTTTCTTTTGTGGCCTGCTTCAGCACGTGCTCCCGGCCACCTCACGTAGCGCTGCTGCTGCTCTCAGTCAGCTGAGCGGATGCATGGGATTCGGTCGCCCGCCCGACTTTTGCAAAGCCGAGGCGGAGCCGAGGTTTTACTGGTCGGGGCGGGTATCAAAAACACATCTTTTTTATTATACATTTTTTCGTAATACTTCTTCCTCGTTTTTGAGGGTGAACACACCAACGCTCTCTTTTTTCCATTCACCTGTCAAGATAAATATTTTTCAGAGGCTACGTACACAATAACACAATACTGAGCGTTGCTACGTCAGGTTGCTACGTCAGTGAGCCACAAAAATCTCGAAGCCAATCAGAGATCGCGTTAACTCTAGCAGGCCGCAAAAGCCACTGTTCCCGGACAGAAATGCGGCCGGGAAGACGTACTTCTGGCTAGGGGATGAAGAAAATATATTTTCTGATAAAATATGAAATGAAAATAAAATATGATTCCAGTATACAGCGCAAAGTGGATAAACAATTTGACACAGACAGTATCCTTAAGAACAGATAAGAGACTTTCACTTATGAACGAAATAGTCGCTGGAGTACAAGTAATCAAAATGTACGTTTGGGAAAACCCCTTTTCTCAATTAGTTGACGATGCTCGAGCGTAAGTATTCATTGTATATATTGTACTAATTAATTTCAGGTCAGTAAACGTATTTTTACTACAGGAAGGAAATGAGCGTCATGAGGAAAATACGGTACATAAGCTCATTTACCAACTCTTTTGCGATTTATATTCCACAACTTTGCATTTTTTGTGTCGTATTGTTTTACGTTCTGTCTGGAAATAACATTACAGCCGGAAAATTGTACATGGTCACGGCTTTCTATAACGAATTAAATACGACGTTATTTGTTTTCTTCACTAATGGTAAATATCACGTTTGTCTTATTTTGCGATGAATATATTTTTTTATATCAGGAATATTTTCTTATTCAAATTTTGTTCAACTTGTTCTTCGAAAAGCTATCCAGGGTTTAGCAAAGTTATTAGTGGCTATCGACCGTCTGGAAAATTTTCTAATGCGCGAAGAAACACAAAACTCAAGAACACAGAATATTGATGAACAAAACAAGAACCGTATGAGTGTAATACGAATATCTCGAGCTTATGCAAAATGGTCACCCAGTGATAAGAAAGACACATTACATGATATAAACCTTACAGTTCAGCGTGGTTCGATTTCTGCAATTATTGGACCAATTGGTTCTGGTAAAACTAGCTTCTTCCATATCATACTCAAGGAACTTCCACTCACGAAGGGAACTATTGACGTGTCAGGAAAGATTGGATACGTCAGTCAACAACCATGGGTGTTTGCTTCATCCATAAGGCAGAATATTCTATTTGGTCTCCCAATGGATAAAAAACGGTATGCAGATGTCATCAGGGTTTGCCAACTGAAGGAAGATTTCTCTACTTTTCCATTTGGAGACCAGACTCTTATTGGTGAAAAGGGAATAACACTCAGTGGGGGTCAAAAAGCGAGGATTAATCTGGCAAGGGCAGTATACCTGGATGCTGATGTATATCTTCTGGATGATCCACTATCAGCTGTTGACACTCAGGTGGGCAGAAAAATATTCGAAGATTGCATCTGCGGATATTTGCAAGGAAAGACGAGAATACTAGTAACTCATCAGCTGCAATATCTGAAAACTGTGGATCGGATATTGGTATTGAATAATGGATTAGTGGAGATGGAAGGAACCTTCAAGGAAATAAACTTACAAAGTTCGGAATTTGACTTTTTGAAGTTACAGACAGTTACAGATGATAATGCTGAAGATGGTGAAGAGAAATCAGAGTATATTCACAAAGAAAATCAGTCGCCATGTGTCAAAAAAAACTCTGAAAATGAGCATACAGAAGAGGTTCCTGAACATCGAACAGTTGGGAATATATCTGGAAAGATTTACCTAAGTTACGTTATGGCCACCGCAAGTGTATGGATTATACTTTCAACAATATTATTAGGCATCTCTTATCAAGTTGTTGCCACTTTGAGTGATTTTTTTCTTGCTGGTTGGGTGAATAGAGTAGGTGAAGTGAGAAACAGAACTGTCGTCGGTGATATTGATAACATGTGGTATATTCGAACATACAGTTTATACACACTGTTAACTATTGTTCTTGGAACTACTTTTTTCCTGGTGTTTTGTGAGATGTCTACAAGATCATCTCAAAATCTACATTCTCGCATGTTGCACAGTATTATGCGCACCTCGCTGTTGTTTTTTCATGAACACACCTCAGGAAGGATCTTGAACCGGTAATTTATCCAACCTGCACTCAGATAGGATTCATCCTACATAATTTTTACGATTATACAAAATGAGTCATATGCTTTTTATTAGGTTTTCCAAAGATATAGATGTTATTGATAAGGAATTACCACTTGCTATACAGGATGTGGCACTGAATATTTTAGATTTGGGCGCAGCTGTAGTGATCAACTGTTATGTAAATCCATGGCTTGCAATTCCTACTATTCTCATTGGTTCAGTGTTTTATATTTTGTACTTTATCTACATGAAAACTTTTCGTAGTTTAACACGCTTGGAAGCTATAAGTAAGTGATATATTTCATCTTTAAATCTTAATCGATAATTTATCGTCTTCAAAAACACAGTTTTTGAATAAAATTAAAAAACTCTGATATTATTTCAAGGTCGATCTCCAGTGTTTTACCATGTTGGTGCTACTTTACATGGCATCACAACGATTAGAGCATTCGAAGCTGAGCAAGTTTTGACTGATGAGTTTGATAAGTATCAAGATCTTCATTCATCCGCCTGGTACCTGTTGTTTTCTGCCTCAAGTGCATTTGATTACTACATACACTTTATCTGTTCTCTTTATGTATCGCTTGTAATGTATTTATTTGTCTCTGTGAATTTCAACATATCAGCCGCTTATGCAGGCTTAGTCATATCGCAATGTATATCACTATCTGACAGCTTGCAATGGGCTATCAGACGATTCACAGAAATGCAAAACTACATGATATCTGTTGAAAGAATTCTTGAATACACTAATCTGCTTGAAGAATCTCCTTTGGAAGCCAACCCAGAGAATAAACCACGTCCTGAGTGGCCTTCGGAGGGTTGTGTGGAATTTAAAGATGTTTGCTTAAGCTACAGTCCAGAAGGGGCTATGATTCTTAAGAATCTAAACTTTGTAATATCCTCGAAGGAGACAGTAGCTATCGTTGGTAGAACAGGAGCCGGAAAAAGTTCTTTAATCGCTGCTCTTTTTCGTCTAGCATCCTTGAAAGGAGAGATCTATATAGATGGTCTGGCTACTAGTAACTTGGGCTTGCACGATGTACGATCTAGTATCAGTATTATTCCGCAAGAGCCTCTACTGTTTGCTGGTACTATCAGACTAAACTTGGATCCTTTTGACAATTACTCAGATGATGAGTTGTGGCAAGCCTTGGCTGAAGTAGGATTAAAGAATTACATTATGGATTTTGATGCTGGACTTGATGCCAAGGTATCTGATGGTGGATCCAACATCAGCGTTGGTCAACGTCAACTTCTTTGTTTCGCACGTGCCATTGTTAAGAATAAGAAAATTCTAGTTCTTGATGAAGCCACAGCCAACGTTGATTTGAAAACAGACGAGCTAATTCAGAAGACTATAAGAAAAAAATTTAAAGACTGCACGGTTTTTATTATTGCTCATAGGTTAAACACCGTGATGGATTGTGATAAATTTATCGTGATGGATTCTGGTTCTATGGTGGTGAGTCTCATTAGAAAAATTTTAAGTTTTGAAATTAGAAATTTTTGTAGTATTGCAACCATTATTTTGAATAATATCATACAACATTTTAAAATTTAAATTGACAGGAATTTGGTCATCCTTATGATCTCTTAAAAACTAAAGGATACTTATACAACATGGTACAACAGACTGGACCAGAAATGGCTAAGGTTCTCACCAGGATATCAAAAAATGTAACAAATGATTTTATATTCAGGATATTTGGTTTCTCTAATCAATTATGACTTATAATGAATCATATTTTTCTAGGGTTATGACTTTGATGTAAAGCAGATTAAAGAAGAACATACCTAGATGAGGGCTCATTCTAAATATTGCTCACAGTTAGCATACTCTATTGAGTCGTCGTCGCTACTATGGGTTAGACCCCCGTTTGAAGTTTTCAAGACCCGACTTCCAAATATATATATATATATATATATATATATATATATATAT
>CAKNXH010001618.1:97560-112380 GCA_932178445.1 Andricus quercusramuli
TTTATCAGTGTATATTCATTTCTGAATAATTTATAATTATTTTTGGAGGAATTTTTTATAATTTGGGTTTTCTCCTTAGAGCTGTGAAATTTCTTGTGACGTGTGCATTTTACGATGTTTGGCTTAGTTTCGATTGGTTCATTGAAAACGCAGTCACTTGTCCTGGCATATGAAAAGCTACGTATACAAAAGAAGGATCTCAGTTGAATGCTTCTTCTTCTAAGAAGTGAGATGGAACGATTTCAGAAATTTGACAATGCTTTGAGAGTTTTCGTGTTAGAAATAAATTAGTTCCCGTGTGGAAAAATTTCGAGGCGCTGTACTGTTTCTGTCCAGTCCGACTTGAATCAAATTCTTAATGAACTCCTAGATAGCGCCAAGACTGGGACTAGACAGCACCAGTTTAGCGCTAGGCTGGAATTACGTGAATAGACTTGAAGAATTGGATGAAGCCTCTTTTTTTCAATTTGCAGAAGAAAACATCTCTAAAAAGTTATGCTTATTTGAATTGTGTGCTTTAAAAAAAATCAGAATGTCTTTTTTTAAACTATGTCCTATGAAAGATGTATCTTATTCTTTTGCGACATTTTCCATAGTTTACGGGAAAAATTCAAAAACTACATTTTTAGTGGAAAAAACTCTTCCGGCCTTAGAAATGATTCAGCTTGCATGATGCTGATGAGAAAAAAAATAGATTTTCTTGAAAACCCCAACCCTTCTATTCTTCCAAATATTTCTAGCAAAAAATTGAAAACGGGGTTTTTTGAGAAAATGGTAAAAAAAAATCTAAACTCATACAGATTCTCATTCATAAATTATTTATTATTTAGTTATTTCGTTCACAATTAGAAAATTTTACTTCCAAGTCTAATCAGGTTTCATAATCATTTTAATTTAAGTTTGCTTATATTTCAAAAATCTAAAGAGTTATTGTCTTCTAACACTCGAAAATTAATTTTCGAATTTTGTTCTGTCCAGGAAATCTAAATAATTTGGGTTCAATTCGAAATTTTTATTCCTACTTCTAATTAGGATTCACAGTAATTTTTATCCAGATTTGGTTATTTCTCGTAAATCCAATACTTTTTTTGTCTTTCCAGCTCAGAAAATTCTTTTTCTAATTTTTTCTAGCTCATTGGGGTAATAGTTTTCAATAGTGCAAGACCAGAAAAAATACATAATTTGGATTGAATTAGAAAATTCAACTTCTATGTCTAATTAGGTTTGATGGTCATTTTTGTCAAAATTTGATCATTTTTCGTAAATCTAATAATGTGTTGTCTTCCACAACAAGGAAATTCTTTTTAAAATTTTCATCTGACTCATTGGGATCATTATTATGCATAGTGGAAAACCGCACAGAAAAAAATGGTTCAGCTGGATTTCGTCTTCTAGAAAGAAATGGTGAGAGAATGAAAGAAGAACGACTGACGAAACACATATATACAGGTTAAGTAAATGGTAGCGTGCCCAGAGGCAGACCGAGGACGGAATGGTTGGAATGTGTGAATGAGAGCCTAATTCGAAAAGGTATAAAAACCCATAGAAGCACAAGAGCTGGCATGAGAAGATGTGTGGACGTAAAGGAAGCTCAAGAGGTATGCCAGGACAGGAAAGTGAGGCAACAGTTAGTTTATAAGAAATGCACGATGTTTGACTACTCGAGTAGTGTTTAGGGTTCATTTATAATTCTAAATCTATGACATAAGAACTCCTCTGTGGGAAGCGGTCTCATATTCAGAAACAGCTAGAGATCTTCAGCAAGCCTTTGCAGTGTAGGATAAAAGTCTTCGCATAGTCTGTAGCATCTATAGTAGCTTCTTGCCTAAATATTAAATATATCTGAGTCTACAAGAAAAGTTGATAACGACAAAGACTTTTAGGTTTAAGACGGAATAGCGAAAATTATCATGCTCTCATGATTGTTAAATTTAATTTTTTTTTAACCAACGAATTTAATAAAGGGTTGTCACACAGTTCCATAAACGCCACCAGGTCAGCAATCTCATTAGTTGTAGACTCAGATATCGCTAAGGATCATAGGATGAAAATTTTATTTGCGTGTCTGTTTGCAACCTTCGAGACCATGTTGTGAGAGCACCTGGGATCCAAGGATAGTATTAGACTGTTTTTCAGAAATAGTTCCAATTAAGGAGATAAGTTTGAAAGAGTTATCAAAGAAGTTGTCAACCTTGCTTGCTCTCATAACTGGTCATAGAGTACAAAAATGTTCATCAATAAATGTTGTTAACGTTAGAGATACCGGAACGGCGATAAGAAATTAAGATTCCCGACCGTATAAAAACGCCAAATAATATTGAAAAAAGTCTTCAATAGTCCTAACGTTCCACTCTTCTTCTACTCTTCAAGTCGATGGGTTCAGGAGGCCTTAACCGAGAGCGGTATCGATACCGATATTTTTTCAGCTAATAGTACACGATATGCGTCCACATTCACTAGACAGAGAGAATGTAAAGGATGACCAACAATTTGTTAGGTCTATCCTATAGGGTTAATACACAGTTAATTTTAGTTAGTGTTCAATTAATCTATTCTTAAGAAATTCCTTGTGTAAACGTATAAAAATGTAAGCGAATTTTTACTAAATTTTTCTCATCAGATTGGTTGCCGTAATCTCTTAACTGCTTTCAACATCAACGTGTTGATCTATTCGGAGGTGGCGCGAAATACAACTAGATAATTGAAGGAACGATTCTACTTGTATAAACGTCGCCGAAGAATAGATCAGTCTCGCCCGGTATATGAATACACTGGCCTTTCAATAATTTTTCAATTCTAAGTTATGCCCTCATAATAAAAATTACGGCCATTTTTGAAAATAATGAGTAGCGAAGCATGCGCAGGGAGCAAGCGTGGTTTTTTGCCGTTATTCTTTGAAATTGTGGCATTACAAGAACATAGTGGGGGTTAGCGAAATGATCTATTCTTTGTTGGCGCTCATACAATTAGAATCGAAATTCACACACAGGTAAGTTCTTTCAATTATTCAATTCTCCTACATTTCTTTCTTGAGTTCCACAGACCTAGGAGGAAAAAACCTATAAAATAAAATAAAAATAAATTTAACAAGAATGTTAATGCATGTCCGGTGTGCAAGCTAATTCGATGTGCAGCAATGTTGCAACTGCGATAATTAAGTTTCAACATTGTCGTGCCTGATTGCCTTGCTGCGAAGCGTAAGAAACGATTGTGGACATAAGTGTAAAGATAAGTTACATACGCTTCATAAGCTCAAAATACAAAAAGATCGATATTTCTGAAACATGGGCATATTAGATAGATGACGAAAAAAGTCAAATTTATGATTTTCCAATAAAATGTTACAAGATACCAAAAATAAAACTTCGTAGTATAATGGTTGGACTTTATTGATAACTTGATAACTTTTGATTAGGAGCATATTGCACGCGAATCGACTTTTCGGTAGAGTCTTTTTAAATTGTAAGTGGATGAAAGGAACAGTGATATCTAACTGCTCGTAAAGATTCGAAGGACATACTAACCGTTTCCATGAAAAAATAAACTACGTCATACATTGTCGGCCAATTTTGTATAATCGCCTATGCCAGAGTCGTTGTGACAAAGAGGGGAATTATCGGCACTTTTTTTTTTTGCTAATCGAAATTGGTGACAACATTGTAGAATATATTCGTTAAATAACTTGTACTGTTCTTCGTGAATAGGTGCTGTAAGTATTTTTCCTATCTTTTCTTCTCGCGATTTGTGCTTTTATTTTTGCATCCAGGATCATTTATTTTCTGGTAGTCTGCTCTGTATATTATACTATAATATTTTAGTGTAATTTTGTCTTCTTTAATGCTAATCTGGCGAGGGCTGGTGCTCGTCTCCCAGATTGTTGTGAGTTAGAATGAAAGTGGGAACCAGAAGATTATTTGTCGTAGGGTGCTACGCCCCAGATGATTTTGAAAGGAGTGAAATAAAAGACGCTTTCTGGGACAATTTAAATCTGAACAAGCTTAGAATTGGTTTAACGTACGGAAAATTCCGTAATACCAAATAGCATCTGTATTGTTTCATTCGATAAAGCTCTTTTTTAATTCACTTGTGGACTTCATTGATAACTGGATAACCTTTGATTATGAGTATGATGCATGTGATCGACTTTTTGGTATAAGTTTTTTCAAATTCTAACTAAATGAAAAAACAGCGATATCTACCCGTTCATTAAAATTTGAAGGACAGAGAGACATTATAGGCCGTTTCTAAGGAAAGATCGACGTCATATAGTCGACAGGTTTTGTATAATCACCTGAGTCAGACTTGTTTTGATAAAAAAAGCCAGAATTATGAGGCGTATAGTTGTGTAAATATAATTATGAAAAAGTATTGCATTTTAGAAACATTTGAAGCATGCACAAGAAGTGTTCCATGATATACCTATTTCTGAGTGAGCCCTTTGGGTATAGATGAAAAGCACAATTTTTTTATTTCGTCTCAATATATTTGTTGAAAAACTGATACTGTTCTTCGTGAGCAGGTGATGTATGTATTTTTCTTTTATTTCCGCAATGTTTGGTGGAATATGAGCCTAGGATTCTTAATTTTCCGGACGCCTGCTCTAAAAACCTGTGTTACTACGGAGAATTCTAGCCATTCTTCTCCACGCACTTTACGCTTTCGTGCTGAAATTTTTGAACAGATTTAAATCTGATTCCAAATATAGACGAACAAATCGTCTTTTCATAATAGGAATTCAGGTGTAAAATATTAACTCATTTATTAACATTTAAATATTTTACAGTTATGCTCTAATATGGATGCGCATAATAAAGATGGAAATTCAGAATTCAAAAACCCACGAGAACGTGCCAATGTGTTCTCTTTGTTGTCCTTTGCGTAAGCTGCATTATAGTATAAGTGACTTTTACAACAATATCTGATGTTCATGATAATTATTTCTTCTAACAAATACACAAACAAATACTATCAACTCCAAGTTATTCTGATTATTATTTTATTAATCATTTTAATATCACAGATGGTTGAACAAAATATTTCGCATCGGTTTTAAAAGAGATTTGGAGTTGAAAGACATTTATAGCTGCTTAAAAGAAGATTCCAGCAAAATCTTAGGAAATTACCTGTCTGATGTTTGGAATAAGGAAGAACAGAAAATCGACGCAAAAAAAATTAAAAGGCCTAGCCTGATAAGAATATTAGTCCAAAGTTACGGAACACGATTTGTCATCCTAGGTCTCTGCCTAGCATTTAACACGCTTTTCCTTCGGTATTTTCAGTAACCAGCATTAATATGTCAATATTACTGATCCATAAGAAATAGTATAGTATTCTATTATTTTCGAGAAATATTTTTCCGCTTAGAATCGTCAAAGTGCTGCTATTTGCTAAAGTACTCAATTCTTTGAATAATCAGGACGAGGTGCCAAAGATAGAGATTTTGTACTGGGCTTCAGGTTTTGTTTTATGTCAGATATTAGACTACATCATGGATCCACATTTGTATCTAGCTCTGTTTCATTTGGAAATGAAAATTCGAATTCGCTGCAGTGCTCTTGTATACAGAAAGTGCTTAAAAATATCTAAGGCCTCTCTGGAGAACAATGAAGGATCTGTGGGTCAGGTAAGAAAGTAAATTTGTTAGCTTATAAGTTATTTTTAACTAGTGAAATGAATTATCCAATAATTTAATCATTCGAATCTCATAGATCACTAATTTGTTAAGTAACGACGTCAATACTTTCAATAACAGTCTTCGCTTCTTTCATTTCTTGTGGATTGGACCTATACAGGCAGTTATTAGTACGCTGATACTTTATCAACAGATGGACGTTTCTAGTTTTGCAGGCACTTCTATTATTTTTCTGTTCATACTTTTTCAAGGTGAGATGAAAGAAAATACAATTTTCATGAAAACATGAAATAAAAATAATATATGATTTCAGTAACCTGTGCAAAGTGGATAAAAAATTTAACACGGACATTATCCTTAAAAACAGATAAGAGACTTTCATTAATGAACGAAATAGTCGCTGGAGTACAAGTAATTAAAATGTACGCTTGGGAAAAGCCCTTTTCTCAATTAGTCGACGATGCTCGAGCGTAAGTATTTATTGCATATATTGTACTAATTAATTTCAGTTTAGTAAACGTATTTTTACTATAGAAAAGAAATAAGCGTCATGAGGATAATACGCTACATAAGCTCCATTACCCAATCTTTTACGCTTTCTGTTCCACAACTTTGCATTTTTTGTATCGTATTGTTTTACGTTCTGTCTGGAAATAACATCTCAGCAGGAAAATTCTACATGGTCACGGCTTTCTATAATGAATTAAATGCCACGATAGTTGTCTTCTTCACTGTTGGTAAATATCTCGATTTTCTTATTTTACGATGAATATATTTTTTGTATCAGGAATATTTTTTTATTCAAATTTTTTTCAACTTTTTCTTCGAAAAGCTATCCAGGGTTTAGCAAAGTTATTAGTGGCTATTGAACGCCTGGAAAATTTTCTAATGCGCGAAGAAACACAAAACTCAAGAACACAGAATATTGATGAAAAGAACAACAACACTATGAGTGTGATACGAATATCTCGAGCTTATGCAAAATGGTCACCCCGTGATAAGAAAGACACATTACATAATATAAACCTCACAGTCAAGCGTGGTTCCATTACTGCAATTATTGGACCAACTGGTTCTGGTAAAACTAGCTTTATCCATAGTATACTCAAGGAACTTCCACTTACAAAGGGATATATTGAAGTATCAGGAAAGATTGGATACATTAGCCAGCAACCATGGGTGTTTGCTTCATCCGTAAGGCAGAATATACTCTTTGGTCTTCCAATGGATAACAAACGGTATGCAGATGTTATCAGGGTTTGCCAACTGAAGGAAGATTTCTCTACATTTCCATTTGGAGACCAGACTCTTATTGGTGAAAAGGGAATAACACTCAGTGGGGGTCAAAAAGCTAGGATTAATCTGGCAAGGGCAGTATACCTTGACGCTGATGTATATCTTCTGGATGATCCACTATCAGCTGTTGACACTCGGTGGGCAGAATAATATTCGAAGACTGTATCTGCGGATATTTGCAAGGAAGGACGATAATACTAGTAACTCATCAGCTGCAATATCTGAAAACTGTGGATCGGATATTGGTATTGAATAATGGATTAGTAGAGATAGAAGGAACCTTCAAGGAAATCAACTTACACAGTTCGGAATTTGATTTTTTGAAGTTACAGATAGTTACCGGTGATAATTTTGGAGATGGTGAGGAGAAATCAGAGTATATTCATAAAGAAGATCAGTCGTTATCTGTTAAAAGAAACTCTGAAGATGAACATACTGAAGAGTTTCCTGAACATCGAACAGTTGGGAATGTATCTAAAAAGATTTACCTAAGTTACTTCATGGCCAACGGTAGTATATCGATTGTACTTCTATCAATGTTGTTACTCATTTCTTGTCAAGTGGTTGCCACTTGGAGCGATCTTTTTCTTGCTGGCTGGGTGCATAGAGTAGGTGAAGTGAGAAACAGAACTGTCGTCGGTGATATTGATAACATGTGGTATATTCGAATATACAGTTTATCCACACTGTTGTCTGTTGTTCTTGGAAATACTTTTTTCTTGGTGTTCTGTGAGATGTCTATAAGATCGTCTCAAAATCTACATACCCGCATGTTTTACAGTATTATGCGCACCTCGCTATTGTTTTTTCATGAGCACACCTCAGGACGGATCTTGAACCGGTAATTTATCCAACTTGCACTCAAATAGGATTCATCCTACATAATTTTTACGATCATACAAAATGAGTCATATGCTTTTTATTAGGTTTTCCAGAGATATCGATGTTACTGATAAGGAATTACCACTTGCTATTCAGAATCTGGTAATAAACGTTTTAGGTTTGGGCACAGCTGTAGTTATCAGCTGTTCTATCAATCCATGGCTTGCAATTCCTACTATCTTCCTTGGTTCAGTGTTTTATATTTTGTACTTCATCTACATAAAAACTTTTCGTAGTTTAACACGCTTGGAAGCTATAAGTAAGTGACATTTTTTATCTCTGTGTCCTAATCGATAATAATTTAACGTCTTCAAAAACACTGATGTCGAAGAAAATCTTGAAACTTTGATATTATTTTAAGGTCGATCTCCAGTATTTTATCATGTTAGTGCTACTTTACAAGGCATCACAACGATAAGAGCATTCAAAGCTGAGCAAATTTTGACTGATGAGTTTGATAACTATCAAGATCTTCATTCATCCGCTTTTTACCTGTTGTTTTCTGCCTCAAGCGCATTTTGTTTCTACATACAGTTTATCTGTTCTCTTTATGTATCGCTTATAATGTATTTATTTGTCTCCGTGAATTTCAACATATCATCCGCTTATGCAGGTTTAGTCATATCGCAATGCATGTTATTCTCTGGCAGATTACAATGGGGTGTCAGACAATTTACAGAAATGCAAAACTGTATAATATCTGTTGAAAGAATTCTTGAATACACTAATCTGCTTGAAGAATCTCCTTTGGAAGCCAAGCCAGAAAATAAACCACGACCTGAATGGCCTTCGGAGGGTTGTGTGGAATTTAAAGATGTTTTCTTAAGCTACAGTCCAAAAGGAGCGATGGTTCTTAAGAATCTGAACTTTGTGATACCCTCGAAGGAGAAAGTAGCTATCGTCGGTAGAACAGGAGCCGGAAAAAGTTCTTTAATCGCTGCACTTTTTCGTCTAGCATCCTTGAAAGGAGAGATCTATATAGATGGTCTGGCAACTGGTAACTTGGGCTTGCACGATGTACGATCCAGTATGAGTATTATTCCGCAAGAGCCTATACTGTTCGCTGGTACTATTAGACTGAACTTGGATCCTTTTGACAATTACTCAGATGATGAGTTGTGGCAAGCCTTGGCCGAAGTTGAATTAAAGAAATACATTATGGATTTTGATGCTGGTCTTGATGCTAAGGTATCTGATGGTGGATCCAACATCAGCGTTGGTCAACGTCAACTGCTTTGTTTGGCACGTGCCATTGTTAAGAATAAGAAAATTTTAGTCCTTGATGAAGCCACAGCTAATGTTGATTTCAAAACAGACGAGCTCATTCAGAAGACTATAAGAAAAAAATTTAAAGACTGCACGGTTTTTATTATTGCTCACAGGTTAAACACTGTGATGGATTGTGATAAATTTATCGTGATGGATTCTGGTTCTATTGTGGTGAGTCTCATTCGAAAAAGTTTATGTTTTGAAGTTAGAAATTGTTATAGTATTGCAACGATTATTTTGATTAATATCATACAACATTTTTTAATTTAATTTGACAGGAATTTGGTCATCCTTATGATCTCTTGAAAACTAAAGGATACTTATACAACATGGTACAACAGACTGGACCAGAAATGGCTGAGGTTCTTACCAGGATATCAGAAAATGTAACAAATGATTTTATATTTTAGATATTTGGTTTCTCGAATGGATTATAACTTATAATGGATCTTATTTTCCTAGGGTTATGACTTTGATTTGAAGCAGATTAAGGAAGAACATAGCTAGATTAGGGCTTATTCTGTTAGGGTTTTCTTCTTAGATCTGTGAAATTCCTTGTAACATGTGCATTTTACGATTTTTGGATTAGTTACGATGGTTTCGTTGAAAATTCAGTCACTTTTCTTGGCATATCAGAAGCTATATATGAAAAAGAAGGGTCTTAGTTAAATGCTACTCTTTATAAAAAGTGGGATAGAACGATTTTAGACATCTAGAAATGCCTTGAGAGTTTTCATGTTAGAAATGAATGCTAGTTCCCGTGTGGAAAAATTTCATGGCGCTGTACTGTTTCTGTCCAGTCCGACTTGAGTCGACACTGTTTTGACGAAAAAATCATTAATCAAATAATATCATTATGTTTATTACATAAAAGTCTAATATATAGATTTTGCAGTTCATTAAAAATATTTTTTAAAAATTTAGACACAAAAAAATGAAAATGATGTAACTTCATATTACGTTGCTGTAACTTTGTTCCGTCGCCTTAACACACTCAGCCATCTGAAAGTTTTTAAAAATTTCATTTTTGTCAGATAATAATTTCAATTCATTACATCGTAATATTTATTTCAATAAAACATGAACAATTTTTAAACATTAACAATACTTGATATGTGAATGATTGTATGTATGTATACCATTAAGCAATTTCCCTTTCGGGGTAGGCGTGACACTACCCGATTCGGGTAGTTTTTCAGGGTGGATAGTTTCTTGTAAATAACTTCAAGTGTGGGCTCACCACACCCACGACGAGCCAACAGCACGCACATGTGAATGAATAATTTAAAATAATAAAGTTTGTGTGATTATACTTACGATTAGGCTACGAAATAGGTAATTATAATTGTAATAATAATTGTCCGAATAAAATATTATTCAAATGAGTCAAGGTAACTTGTGAGTAAGTTTCATCGAGAAATCCAATGGTGACCTTCAATTCGCTCTTGAGCTTGACCTTCAAGATCAACCACGTGCTTTTAAACTTGAACCCCTATTTTTGAATCGAATGAGCGCGAAAGTTTAGGTTCAAATATGTATTTGGGTCAAAGGTCAGGCGTGACTTCGCAGGTCAGCTGAAGGTCATTCAAACTTAAACAAGGTTCGGCTTGGGTTAAGGGGACGGCTCTGTATTTTCTCAGGTCAACGTCATTCTTGGAGTAACATTTAACGATAAATCCAAAGGTCACCTTAAATTTGATCTTCAACGTGACCTTCAACGTAATTTCAAGGTCAACTTCGAGTTTTTATATGGAAACCCTTTTTTGGACATTGTCAATCGAAAGAGCGGGAAACTTCACGTTCGAATTTGTACTTAGCTAGGTCCGTCTACTCAGCGCCGCCACAAAGGCAAAATGAAAAATGGGAAACGTCATATTTTTTTGCTTTTTTTTTTGTAAAGTTTATGCTTGGAAGAAAATTTCTTTGCCCTTCAAACTTCCGAGATAAGGGTAGCGGCGTTAGCATGACGCACAGTGGGGAAAAAGTACATTTTTTGGTTCAAAATACGATTCCTGCTGAATCTGTGGACCGATTTAGATTTTTTTTTTTCTAGAAAAAAGCTGAGAAAATTCCGGAGAGAATTTTCGAGGCCAATTTTTGAGGAAAATCTCCAGTTTTTTATAAATAAACAAATACATGGTAAAAAAATGACAATTTTTTTAGTTTAGTCCTCTGGCTTCTTAGAAATAGAGTAAAAAGTTTCGCGATCAACTCAATTTGATAGTGCAACATTACTAGAAGATTATCTAATAGCGAGCAATAAACAAAAATATTTGTTAATAAACGAATAATTTGTTAAAAGTTCATTTTCGCGATTTTCATTATTTTCATATCATTTTTCCTTATCTTGTACGTAATTCATCGCATAACATCACTATGATGGAAAAATTTCGTATTTGAATAATAATTAACAATAATATAAACAAATTTCATTAAAAAATATGCACTTTGGGTGTGTTTTGAAGAAAAACACTGTTTATTCGGTCTGTACTTATAATTAGATAGCTCGAGGCAGTTTTAATACAAGAGACAACTGAACAATTATATTTATAATTGTTATGAACAAATTTTGTAACAAATAAAAAATGGCCGGGAAAAAGTATTTTTTCATTATCAATTGAGTAAAAAATTCCTCACTTGCTTCAATTTGCCAGGGCGACGATACTAAAAGTTAATTCAATAATGAAAATTAAACAGGGAAATTCTGAAGCAAGTTCTTCTTTCATTGCCAAAATATGACTCCAGGCTTCCATTTTACCTCTTAAGCAAATCTTGAAGTCCAGGATCTAGGAGAATTACTTTCTTTTTCCATTTTTGCCCCTGATTTATAATTTTTGGGTTGGTTGAAATCAGCAATTTCCGTCCAAGATCTTTATTAGTAGCCTCCCTGCTACATTTTCGAGTGTGAAACTCTCGTAGATGTCTTAAAATGTTGTTGTTCGCCTCTTGAGCTTCTTCCGTCAACTGACCAATGGGGAGGAAAACAGATTCAATAATTTTGGCTCCATGTATGATAATCTTGTTTGCTGTTACTGGCATGTAGTACCAATTATAAAGATTGACATACATTTGCGCGGTTTCTTGGCAATAATTTCCGAACCTGTAAGTGTCAGTTGCCTCCCCTGTAGCCATTTCTTGCAAAATTATGCCGAATCTACGGATCAACTCCCTGTCGACATTTGTGATTTTGGAAGTCAAATCAGGATCTCTGAAAAATCTTCTAGCAGTATTTCCTGTATGAGTAGTTCCCGAGCCATGTTTTACTACATCTATAATGAGCCCCATCTTATCACGGAATTCTTTTTGGACTCTCTGTTTTGCAGTTTTCATTTTCGCTTTCTCTTCGTCAGTTTTTGCTTGCCACTTGAAGTATCCTAAACGATAGCTTATGTGCAATATCAATTCCATGAAACGAATCCACGCGTGTAATGTAGAGAGTCCGTATCTGAAACTTTGTACCTTCTCTGTTTTATCTACAAGTTTATGTGAGTCGTTCATCTGCGATGGTTTCTCATCACAAATGTAACATTTGGCAGCAAAAGGAGTTCCAGGAAGAGCCTGACATACCTTTCCATCTACCATAGTCAACGCGAAATCATGAAAGGCAGTTATGGTACAACGACTGTTCGGTACTTTTATTTTTGTAGGTTTGAGTTTTCTGATTTTTTCTTCCATCAACTCTATTTCTGTCGTGGTTCGTTCCTTAGTTTCTGGTGCATGTTCAAACATGATCAGCCTACATAATCTTGTAGATCCAGGATTCTCGTTTTTCCAAAGTGTCAAGGGCTTTGCGCATTCCGAACAATTCTTATCATGCTGAGGGAAACAAGTTTGAATTATTTGTAATGGCACCATTGACATCATAAAGATTCCTGCATCTGATTTTTCTGCTCCACAGAACTTTTGATTATGTTCGCTCAGGTCAGATGAGCCATCACAACCATATTTATATTGACACTTCATCACGACATTCTCCCTCCAACTGTATCTGGTGGCAAAATATTTGGAATTTCCAACATACGCTTCACTGTATGATCGCACAAATCATGCAATTCAATCCTCACTCCAGACTCGGTAACTGTTATGCTTTTTTCGAGAGCAAGACACTCTCTCTTGGCTTCCTCAAGACTTTTATAAAGAGGAAAAATGTCAGCATTATGTGTTTTAGCTTGTAGTCTAATAGTTTCATATTGATGTTTCGTCAATTTTGTGTTTTTAGCCAGAGAAATAGCTTATTCTGAAGTAAATGGCTCCATTTGCCCTTGAAATTCTTCATGTTCTCCATGTTGTTTATCTTCAACTCTTAATATCATACTTCTTATCTCCTGAGCCAAGTTCCTCTTCCAGAAGAGCAACAATTATTCAAAAAAGCATTTTCAATTTCAATTTGAGAATATGAGTCAACAAGAGAGAGTGTTTTCCTTCTTTTAGTCGATTTGGAACTGGTTTCAAAACCTTCTGAAGATCTTCTGCCTACTTTTGTGGGATCCAGTGATATGACGGAATCAGATGATAAACATGCACTGTTCAGTTTAGAAAATATATCTGCATTATAGAACGCATGCTTCCATATTTTTCAAACGACGAAATGAAGTGCCGCAACAAGATTTCTCGTGTCAAATTGGCTCGCTCATTATATATCAAGTTAGCAGTGCCAAGGTAATCTAACAGAATTCTTACGTCTCTACTAGTACTTGCGATTAACAGATCACTTAAAATCTTATTCGACACTCTAATAGAATTCATTCCTAAATGATATGTATACATACACAGAAAGAATGAAAAATACTGGAAACTAAATGGCTCAGAACATATGAGAATGAAAAATAATCAGATAAACAAAAGCATGCGTTATTTTTTTTCCTAACTTCAGATCAATGAGACTGTCATTTGTTACGCCACAAAACTAACAAATGAAGATCAGCAACCATTAAACTGTAACGCAATTTCAATTAGTAGGACCTATGTAATAGTATAGAATGATATTAGTTCACGATTGATAAAAGATGAACAAGAATAATCATGAAAATTTAGTACAGGGAGATGAAATAATGTCTGGGTGAAGCCGCGTACCATAATGTATGTGATTTAGCTCATCAACTCTCGGAGAAAAACTTTCATCAGACTCATGAGTGTCCCGACTTTTATTCTTTATGAGATGAATTAGTCAGAAGACCACCGACTAAAGGAGAGTTCGGTTCCGTGCTAAGTTAGCGACAGTCGGTAAAACAGTGAGGTCGGTCATGCAGATTCCTGCTGAGATAGCATTGTACCACTAGTCGGTAAGACTGAGAGGTCGGTAATTTTAAGGTTTGTTTCCATGCTAAGTCGATAAACCATTGATGCTGGTAACGGTGATTCCTGCTAAGCCAACATTATAAGGTTCTGTTCTGTGTTTAGTGACCATTGATCTGTAAAACAGTTCATTACATCAGTCAATAAAACAGATAAGTCGGTAATTTTTTATATTATCATTTTACCATAGGTCGGTAAAACAGGGGATGTCGGTAATGCACATCTCTAGCCACCGATCGGGTGTAAATAACTGATGACGTCACTCAGTACTTTCTGTCAGCACTAATAGCAATGTATCAACAGTCGGTAACGGGTTTATCGGCCGCTGAATTGATTCCCAGTATGCCCAAAGATATTAGTACCTAGATGCGGCAAGGGATTAGTAGGGCCACATACCGGTAGTTGGCGCTCCAGGCAAGTTTGTGGTCATTGCATATATATATATA